>OZ018349.1:3676657-4276657 GCA_963969515.1 Yponomeuta evonymella
GCACATTCCGTCGCCCCGCCTCGCCTCGACCCCGAGCCATAATGCCGCGACGACAGTAGGCCGAAAATCACGTTTCATAGACATTCAAACTGACATGTCATAAGTGACGCTTTTTTTGCTTGGATGTGATGGAGAATACTTGCTATATGCCTTACATAATGAACTTTTAGGTTTATAATCGTAAACAATGCGCTCAGATTTTTTTTTCGAAAAAATTTGTATGGAGTCGGCATAAAAAATTATGATATCTCCGTAATCGCACAATTGCGCCTAATATCCTCTGAGGTTATTAATATATACATTATTTAGGATTTTTTGGCATACTTGATGTTGCGGTCAACCATGCGTTTTTTTTTTCTTCGATTTTTAAAAATTTACCAATTTTTTTTGTTTATTTTTTCATTTTTACCTAATATTAAGCTTAACATAGGCGTATATAGACTAGGCATTAATGCAAAATAATTATGTACAATAGTAGAAAGCGAAAATAGCTTACTCATTAGCTGATATCTGACAATTGTCTAATGATCCTCTAAATCTTCAATAAAATTAGGGAAATTATAGTTTGTAAATGATGTTTTAAATAACTGCCGACTTGTTGAATACCTTTATCTATAGAATAATTAGTTTCTCATAAGTTAGTACATTAGAGGGTAGTTAGTAAATTACTTGTTCGGGCACATACACTAAAATCGATCGCAATAAATAGGAATACACTTGAAGAAAATAATTTAGTATACTTCAATCATTGAAAGTAAAAACATTATGGCAAGCATCGTAACTAATTTGGATTTGTTCGTTATTTTGAGAAAAGCACACAAACTCAGTGACTATAATTTTTTGTTCGAAACAGTGCTATCTCATTTAAACAACAGTGTATCTGAAGAAGATTGTGTGACTTTAAAATAATTTTGCCGGAGATTCACTAGGGCTGCACAGAAACGATATGAATCAACACATCGGAAATATGAGATATTCCGAACTCACTACGAAAGTTGGCTTGAAACTGATGTTGATTGGCCGAGTTGCTTGAAAGAAAATATGCAATCGATTATTCAGCATGAAGGAAGTCCTATAGTGCCCCTTTTGGAGTCATCATCAAGCGCTACTGGTTCATCTAGTGAGCCATCTACATCATCAACTGGAACAATGACGAAAAGAAAAATCGCCAATCGTAAACCTTTTGAAGACTTGGGAACGAAACAGAAAAAGAGGCGAAGTGGAGACCTGACTGACAAAGATTCCAGTGAGCTCGTATTTGCTACGATTTCAAAGTTAAAAGATGAAGGCCAGAACAACATGGGTTCTGTGATTGAATACATGGTACAACATCCAGAATCAATCAAAAATCTACATGATTTAACTCCCATACCAACCACTAAAGAAACGTTTTCACCTCAAAAAGCATTTGGTTTACTAATATCTCTGAAATTATCAAAGTGGCAATACATAACTCTGCGAGAATCAGCAATTCGAGAAGGCCTTAAACACTTGTACCCTTCGTATTACTGCGTGCAAAAAGAGAAGAGTGTGTGCTTTCCACCTGAACCAAAAAATGCAATTACGGTGACAGATTCCTCAGCGAAAATTTCACTGCAAGTTTTGCTAGATCTGACAGCAAAAAGAATAATTCAATCGTTGCCAGAAAGTATGCAAAATAAAGAACTGGTTTTAATATCAAAATACGGTTTTGACGGAGCATCCAGCCAAAGCAGATACAAACAGAAAATGGATTCTACAGAAGATGACTCAAGTATCTTCATGACTTCGTTGTCACCACTGAAGATGACTTGTGAAGATGTTACAGTTTGGGAGAACCCAAAGTCATGCTCCGCAGCGTATTGTCGTCCAGTGCAGTTCATCTTTGTTAAAGAAAGTGAAACAGTGGTGAAGAAAGAAAATGAAAGAGTCAAAGCTGAGATATCAGCTCTCCAACCATCTGATTGTGATAGCAATATGGTGAGTCATAAGCTAATGCTCACCATGGTTGATGCCAAAATAAAAACTTACCTCTCTCCTTACGTAAGATCGAATGCAGCTTGCTATATTTGTTTGGCGAAACCTTCGGAGATGAACAAGTTAGAAGAAGTTAGAAAGAAATGTACAGAAGATGACTTGATGGATCTCGGACTTTCATCACTACATGCGCGCATTAACATTATGGAATGTCTTTTGCATATCGCATATAAATTAGATATTAAGAAGTGGTCTGCTAGAACAGAAAGTGAGAAAGCTGCAGTGGATGCAAGAAAAAAATCAATCCAAGCCAAGTTCAAAACGGAACTCAACCTATTGATTGATGTCGTAAAACAAGGCTATGGCACAACTAATGACGGCAACACTGCACGACGATTCTTTGAATTTCCTGAAAAGACTGCAAGTATCACTGGACTAGATGAAGATCTGATCCGAAGATTTAATGTGATTTTGCAAGCCATAACTTCAGGTCAATCCATCAATGTTTCAAAATTTAAAGAATATGCCTACACAACTGCTGAAAAGTATGTAGAATTATACAACTGGTACTACATGTCATCAACAGTGCACACGATACTGCTTCATGGAGCTGAAATTATTGCTGCTAACGCAATAGTACCGATTGGGAGTTTATCAGAAGAAGCTTCAGAAGCGCGAAATAAGGATTTCAGAAGATTCAGGGAACATCACTCACGTAAGAAGAGCAGACTGAGTTCAAACGAAGATATATTTAATTTCCTTATTATCTCTTCCGATCCGTTTATTTCAGCAATACGACCAACGATGGATGCAAAAAAAAGAAAACTTTGTTTGCGGAAACATTGGATCTGCTGAACATTGAAACGCCTGAATTCGAGTTTAGGGATATTGCTGATATAAACTCTGACTCGGAGTTTGACTCTGAAGATAGTGATTCAGATTAGGCAATATTTTAAAGTAATATATTTATTGTTTTATTTATATTTTTATCATATAATTTTATTGTAATAATTTTTAAATCAATTTTTTTAGCATTTTTAGAGAGTCGAAACACAATTATTTTGTTAGTTCATCATCAGTACACTTAGTTGTTAATTAAACTTAGTTTGATATGTGTAAATGTTCCTATGATGTAAATATATAATATGTTGAAAAAATCAAGATATTAAGCTTTTTTAATGTATTTTACCTTCTAATATAGCACACAATTAATTTTCATGAATGCCCAGTCTATATGCATTCATGTAAAACTTAATATTTGTAAAAATGGAAAAAAACTTTAGTGAAATTTTTAAAATCGAAGAAAAAAAAAACGCATGGTTGACCGCAACATCAAGTATGCCAAAAAATCCTAAATAATGTATATATTAATAACCTCAGAGGATATTAGGCGCAATTGTGCGATTACGGAGATATCATAATTTTTTATGCCGACTCCATACAAATTTTTTCGAAAAAAAATCTGAGCGCATTGTTTACGATTATAAACCTAAAAGTTCATTATGTAAGGCATATAGCAAGTATTCTCCATCACATCCAAGCAAAAAAAGCGTCACTTATGACATGTCAGTTTGAATGTCTATGAAACGTGATTTTCGGCCTACTGTGCGACGCGACCGCGTCACACACGACCGCCCGGCCGGCAAGCGAGTGACACGCATTCCGCACCGCGCGCTCCGCCGTATTGCCCGCAAATATTGCGTTTCCCGCGCCTGCTACCTACATGCAGTTTTCACCGGTAACGTCATCGGATCTGTGCATTCGCTAAAAATGCATTACTTGGACCTAACTTAAACAGAATCAAGTGATTGTGAGAGTGTTTTCCCGGTTCGGGAAGGATGTAGTGATAAGAGAATCTGTTGTTTTCTTATTGTGATAGTGGTGGACATTGGTTTTTTGTTAATTTGCAAGCGGCTGGCGAAATATGGAAAGCCGCAATTACTGGGAGGAGAACGGGCACGCTGTCAAGTATGAGAAGTAAGTTTTTGCATAATTATAAGAATCCCATCATGTCCTGCATTCCAAGCAATAGATTTCCAAGCATGTCCAAGCAATAGATTTCTACTACAGGTGGCCAGCTGTGTGATATGCGTTTTGCTTTTTTGCATATGGACCTTTACAAGTATAATGTGCTGCGTGACAACAAAGTCACGTAGGTACAGCAAAGATGTGATGAAAGACCTTACAACAAAGATGGTTTGATCAGCTGTACGTTTATTGAATTTGTTTGACCCTCGGGACAAAATTCTATTGTCGTAGGTATATCTATACTTCCCTATGTTTGTGTGTTCGTCCGTCGATACGTAGTGTCGGTCGGTCCGTTTATTCGTCGGTATGTAAGTATCTGTCTATCCGTCGTCCGCATGTCTAACATCAGTCCGCATGGCAGCTTATCAAAAATCCGTCCATATATCTATAGATCCGCCCTTATATCTGTATATCAGTCCGCATCCTAGTTTATCCGACCGCAGGTCTTTATATCCGTCCATTTCATTATCTGTTCAGAATTACAGAAACAATTATTAAACTAATTTCGATAACAAAGACTGACACTTAGCACTGACACCAGATTATATAAAAAAAGAAATAACAACATTGCCCTGTTGGCAGCTGTTACAGCTGTCGTATGCTAGTTAATATGGCAAAACAACGTTTACCGAGTCAGCTAGTATTTATTATTTTATGTAATATATAATTCTTTAACAGTGTAAACTTCGTTGAGCTACTGACCGCGCATACGTAAGCCTACCTACCAACCAAGCCCACAACAACATGTCACAACTGTCGTAGGCTAATTAATATCCCAAAACAACGTTTGCCTAGTCAGCTACAATCCAGTATATTATTATTATTTATATTATATATAATTCTTTAATTGTGTAAACATCGTCGAGCTGCCGACCGCGCATAGGTAAGCGTACCTACCAAGCCCACATGTTGAGTCTTGGTCGTTCCTATCGCAGAGGCAAAGAGTTGACCTTTCATGTATGTATACAATGCAAGATAAATGTGCCGCTGTGTTTACCTGCCTCCGCTGACCTAATAATCGGATATAGGGTAAATCCGCCGTTTTGAATCCGTCTGATTTATTTTATCGATTTTTTTTAAACTTGTTTGTAAAAAAATATTTATTGTAAAAATTATGCTTTTTAGTACCTACATTATCTTTTGCTCACAATTCTATGACTTAAATTATGTACGACCTGAAATTTAACTACTGTAATCATTCCAGGGATTATTTCTATTTTTGGTTTCTGTTTGCTTATCAATGAGTATCTGTTTATCATCATCATCAGCTATTTAAAGCCCACTGCAGGACATAGGCCTCCTTCGTTATTTTTTATAAACATGAGGGGTTTTGCAATAATCGCCACGCTTGGCAGGCGGGTTGGCGATCGCAGTATGCGGTTGGATTCTCAGGCAGACGCTGCTGCCCGTCTCCAATTCATGTCCTTAGTCGCCTTCTACGACATCCACGGAAGGAAATGGACTGACGTTATTCTTAATCCGGCGCCACATGGATCTGTTTATATTTGTACTTAAATGCACTAGTATTTGTCAGAGGCGGTGGTGGTAGATCATTCCAAACTTTAGCACTTCTATTATGAAAAAGATCCCCCGAATCCGACATGTTTATGTTCGGGTTATGTAGAAAATGTTGGTGTCAAGCTAGACCGTGATGAAATGTCAACTTATCATAAAGGTATTTAGGTATTTTTTAACTCATAACTATTAAGTTGTAAGTTTTAACATTTTACATTTTTAACTTTCATGTTTTAGGATTTTATTACAAATAATTTTATCAATAAGACACAGCATTTTATAATTCTATACGATTTTAACATCATGAGTTTTTATATTATATAATTTTTAATTTTAATCTTTAGTTTTATATTTGAACAATTTTTAACATTACGACATTTTTGTATAATTTTTAATAATTTCAACATAATGACATTTCCAATGTATAACACCAATTTTTTAGACATTTTATCATATAACTTCTACTATTTTAATAAAAGAACGAAGGTCGCCACGGAATAAATGGTGGCGGTACCTGATTTATAAAAAAATATAAAAAAAAAAAAAAAGGTATTTAGGACACTCACTCCATACGATCTATCTGTCTATCAGTCCGCATGCCAGTCATTAGAACAACTCTACGTTGCAAAATGTGGTGTAGTCGTTTTTAGGGTTCCGTACCCGAAGGGTGCCAAACGGGACCCTATTACTAAGACATCACCGTCCGTCTGTCTGTCACCAGGCTGTATCTCATACTTCTTGATCTCATGAACCGTGATAGCTAGGCAGTTGAAATTTTCACAGATGATGTATTTCTGATGCCGCTATAACAAAAAATAGAATAAAATAAATATTTAAGGGGGGCTTCCATACAACAAACGTGATTGTTTTGCCGTTTTTTGCTCGATATTAATAACGGCAACAGGTAGACGCTTGAAATATTCGCACTCGGCCGGTTTTGTTTAAAAAAATTACGCGTCAAAACAAATTTTGGTACCTGAAATTACTTCACTTAAGCATGAACAAACAATATCAGGACGAAAAGTAATATAAATTAAAGAAACTACGTCTGGAGCGTCTTATGGTCGGCGCCGGCCAACTCAATTGTTTTTTTAAATGTTTACGCATATCAGATATGTCAAACTTAACATGTTAGAAAGCATTTTTCAACGTTACGGTACTTCGTATCATTTAGAATTTGGATTCATAGTTTAGAGCCAAAGATCGGCAATATTTACATAATGTTATACCATTATTGATAAATCATTAATAAAACAGTTTTTCACAATGAAAAGAAAATTCTCTCAAAATACTGTCATCATAAGCAGCCTATATACGTCCCACTGTAGGGTTCAGGCCTTCTCTCAGAGAGAGAGTATGGGCTTAATCACTACGCGTGCCCACCGCGGATTGGCGATTTCAAGCGCTGAGGTATGTGAATAGCTCAGACACCCAAGTTTCCTCACGATGTTTTCCTTCACCGTTAGCGAGTGGTATTGCTACTATAACTTCATAAATGTACATAACTTAGAAAGAAAAGTCATAGGTGCACTGGAAATCGAACCTGGGTCTCCCGCTTCAGAGTCCAATGTTCTACCCACTAGGCTACCACCGCAATCTGCTTCGCAAAATACTGTGAACGAATTCAAAGTGTGACTTTGCAGATGCAGTGAAAAATTTGAGATATTAAAATTATTAAAAGAAAAAAAACTGCTCAGTCACTTAACTATCTGTAAAAGGTTGAATTATTACAGAAATAATTCAACTTCTTACGATATTTAGAGGCATCGACTCCAACTTAACTAAATGATAATAATATGTTCCAGGTTATTGTAAACTAATATAATATTATGTTTTTTAAGTTGAGGACAATGAACACAAATATAAACTTTCGCGAAACTTTCGTGGCAACATGTTAGTCTAGCAAGTTACTGAACTTGCCAAAAAAGGTAAGGCCTGTATTAAAATGTCATCATTAATTGATTATTAATTATTATTAAACAAACCATAAATTGTCATTTCCACGTTTTAGACTTGCAAAACTTAATACATCCTTTATGGGGCACTGTATACGGTTCTACAATAAGATTCCTCAAGATATATTAGAGTTACCACCGACGCGGTTTAAAAAATGTATTAAGCATACTCTGTGCAAAGAAGCCTATTATAACATTAAGGATTATTTGGAAGACAAGGATGTCTGGTATTTAAATAATGTTAACAGGAACGATTGTATCTAGTGTAGTGTAACTTTAGTTGAAAACTCTGTGTATTAAGCAAACCTGTTTTGAAAAGAATAAATGTCCGCATAATCTATTAATTGTGAAACTAACAGCTTTGACGTTCATTAAGTAAACATTTTGTTTTTATAGTGAATAAAAATGACTTTATAACATCGAATTGAGTATAATATCGAGTTTTAGTATGCGAAATAGAGTTAAAACATGTACATTAATTATGCCGTGCTATCGACTGTGCCCATTTTTGACCATAGTTTTTTTTTCTACACGATTACTTGGCCGAATGATTAAGTTTTAGTGCTCGTTAGACGCAACACTTCATGCTCTTTATTTTTTACTAAGTAACTTTTCATTACGATGCACCGTATGTAAGTTACGAGTGAGAAACCAACGAAAAGTCCAAAAATTACTTCTCTTTTCTCAAAATGTTCTTCTTCCCAATTTACACTGCCTAATAATTATTTGATTATACTAATGCTATTATAACTCTCTAATATTAGAATCTTACCATTGAGGCATAGGAAATTATGAGTAAATTCAAACGCTGGTTGAAGGGAACACCGACGTCGATTGAGACATTACCACTTGCGATGAGTGTACTTCACCGAATTCGACAAATGTGGTGTTCATGCGCACCATTGGATTTTCTACAACTTATATCTTATTAAAAAATCTCTAAGAGTGCCGATTTCCAAGCTGGAGACGTTTAAACCCCACTATATTCTAGTTATTTACTTACAATGTTGGAGAAAAACCTCGTTCTTTGTCCATGGTTTTGTACTATATAGAGCGAAATTTTATGTTTTGGTACTCGTTAGATGCAAAATTTTATGTTCTCTAATTTGTTACAAAGCGACTTTTCGCAACAATGCACCGTATAGAACTTATGAGGGAGAAACAAAAAAAAAACCGGCCAAGTGCGAGTCGGACTCGCGCACGAAGGGTTCCGTACCATTATCTATACAACATTAGACAAAGATCGAATTTGAGAAGAAACCAACAAGAAGCGTTTAACATAACTTACAAAGTAAAGCGTAATTTTGAAAGTGTAGAAAATGTCATAACCTTCAAAACAGAACTAGGAAAAATTAACTGGAATTTATCCAACAAGCCAATGAAAATATCAACATAATATATTTAAAGATCGACTAGGATCTCTTTTAGACATAAATTTCCTTTTAAACAAGGTCAAACTCATAAATAAAACTCAAAGTTTGCTAAGAAATAGATTAACAATATCTTCCAGACATAAAAGAATTTTGAAAACATTAGTTAACAATACGAAACATAAAGTACTCAAAAATCATTACAATACGTAGGTACTCAAATAAAGTATCAAAATCCCAAAACGAAAAATGTACAAGAAATGGAAAAATCTACAAACAAAACTAAAAGTATGTGGAACATAATAAAAAGAGTTATATAAAAAAAATAGTAGAAGTACAGAGAATTTAACACTAAAAATCAATAACAATGAAATCAAATGCCCAAAAACCATTGCAAATGCATTCAATCAATACTTTGCTTCTGTTGAACCCACTCCAAAAACTCTAAACAGTAATATTATAAATCAAACTAATAAATATAGTGTCATTACGCCTGTAGTCAACTCAATGTTTCTACACCCAGTATATTAAGGTGAAGTGTATAAATAACATTATACGGCATCTTCTAAATAAACATAGCTCTGGTGTAGACGAAATGCCAGCAACACTAATAAAAAAGAGCATAAATGAACTAACAGCGATAGTAACGTTCCCAGGTCGACTAAAAATTGCTAAAATTAAACCAGTTCTCAAAAAAGGTGGCAAACCAAACGACCCTATCCAATACAGACCTATCTCAGTTCTTCCGGCATTCTCAAAACGAGTGGTTGACCAAAAAGGGACCTGGAGGGATTGGAAACCGTTATTTTTTTTATTTGAATTTTTTTATCTGTGGTATTTTAGCTTTGTTTTGGTCTAACCAGAATATTTTTAGGTGCCGTACCTAGTTATTTTTTTATTATTTTTTTTGTGAGCCGAGGCAGTTTTGGAAAAATTACACCTTACACACAGCGTACACTAGGTTTTGTGATCGAAACCTGTTTATACACGAAACTTCAAACGCGATTTTCTCGAAATCAATTATTTTCCCTTGAGGTCCCTTTTTGGTCAACCACTCACCTATTTGAAAAAGCTATGACCAACAGGATCTATGCTTTCCTAGAAAAGTTCAATATTCTTGGTTACAAACCAGTTTGGTTTTCGGAAAAAACTATCGACAAACGAACCTCTGAAATCTATTTTGATTAATTAAAGTTGTAATGCAAAATTTAATCAGAACATTCGAAAGTTTCTTCATCGTTCTTCTGTTGTTTTGACTGATCTGTGGCCTAATTACGCGCACCAAATCCTGAGCGATTCCAATCGTCTAACTGTCAAATTCCATACTAATTTGACAGTTAGACGATTGGAATCGCTCAGGATTTGGTGCGCGTAATATAGGGGCTGATCACACACAGCACGTGACAACTGACACATCAACAGACACACAACACGTATATCCTCTGTGATATTATACCTATAATTTATTATTAATAGAAGAACCTCATCAAAGAGTTTTGGCCTGCTAAGTATTTGCTCTACCGCTGACCCCTCGTTACAACGGACCATATTGTTTAATAAATAATACATATTTTAAGGACTCACGTATAAATTTATAATAAAACTAGGTGACTCTGCAAACATTGTTTTGACATATTAATTATTAGCCTCCGACCTATTCTCAGACCTACCAATTTTTTATTATTGTATGTAAGCATGTTTGTGGCAATCAATCATTCATTCATTCATTCATTCAAAATTCATAAAAATCGGTGAAGCAGTTTCGGAGGAGATCGATAGCAAACACTGTGACACGAGATTTTTAAATATCAGATTATTTTTAAGTGTGCCCGGTTGTACACACACAGAACAGGCTCTGTGTACACACTTTCAAAAATGATTTCGTTTACTTAGGTAGATACGACGTCGGGCTTATTTTATGCACATTTATTCAGTATATATTCGAAATATAAGTAGGTAGGTACTTACTAACTTACTAAAGTCCAAAATATTCGAATAGTAAAACAGGCGAATATTTCCAGTCCAAGCCCTAAGCACGTTCAATTAGTCTTCCTTCTCAAAATTACGTTTTCTTATATTTCGGATTAAGTGTTGAAAACGTGACATGTTTTCGACATATTTGCCGAAAAGTGAAAATTGGTCGGAAGATGCGTCGGCGGCGGGGGCTCGCGCGCGGGGAGCGGCCAACATCGCGCAGGCGCGGCGCGCCGCACGCCGCGCGAAACGTGACACCCACACACAGCCGCGGCCGACGGGCGCGGATGCACACAGGCGACAGCAGCTCACGTTCTTATCGGCTGACACGAAGGGGCATATTCTGGAGGGCAATTCTCTGTACAACCTTGAAATTGCTGGAGTCGCCCGTATAGTAACCGAGTAGAGTGCACGCAAGTAAAGGTTGGGACGCTGTCGAGTGTACGTTTGTTGCTTCGGCTCGCGTGGTTCTAAGTTTGAGAGCGTACGTTTGTTGCTTCGGATCGCGTGGTTCTAAGTTTGATACAATGAAATAAGTTTCCGTGAACAAATGAGCGAGTTTGACTCGTGATTAAGTTGATAAGGCTTCATTCGTCTGGAATTTTTCTGTAGTAACTACTACCCAGCTGGATTGTATAGAAAAGGTTACGTATGAGGTACACGTGCTTCCGGCAAGCCTTAGCTCACACGAGCATAGTTCATGGTTCATTTACTCCAGGATTAAAATCACTCGGATTTCAAAGTCTATGTACTTATAAGAGGAATCTCGAAGAGTAGTACAATAGGTACAATAGGAACTACGCTCGCTACCAGTTGAAAACTGTGGGGCTGTCTGTTGGGAGCAAAGCCATCAGCAAGCCTGTGCTCCCCAAGACCCAGATTATAAAGCATTTACGTTCACGACATTTATCTCAGAATACAAATATCGATCTTCTTTTTTTGTTTTACTGACAGTACCTTATGATGTGTTTCTAACTGTGTTTCTTGATGTCAAAAAGGCTTCTGAAACTTGAAATGTTTGGTATCCGCGGTGTACCTATGAGGCTGCTGGGAAACTACCTGTGTGATCGGAAACAGTGTGTAAAGATTGGTACAGACGTAAGTATACTGATATAACTTTTTGTGTAGTGTTATCGGCTCGTCGGCCGGCCCCACTCTGTTTCTGATCTATATTGACGATTTCAGTGGCCATCCGCATAAGAAAAGATCCGTTTCTTATGCGGATAATACAGCAGTAGTTTTTTCGGGATCAATATGGCAGGAGGCATTTAGGATAGCTGAGCATGGTCTGGCTGAGGTTGCTACCTGGCTTGAGAGTAACCTTCTAACGTTAAATACTGGTGAGACCGATAATACATGTTTTTCAAAAAGTATTCTTACACAACCAGCCTAACAATTCACATGTGTGGAAACCTTAAATGGTATAACTAATAAAGATGTGGGCGTTTGATTGACCAACGTCTGCAATCTGTCTTGGCACGCGCAGATTGATCTACTAGTATCCAGAACAAGAGAAATGATGTGGATTTTTAAAACTCTACGTCATGTGGCTGACAAAGATCTCCAGCCAAAAATATATATCGCACCCTTAATCCAATACTGGCACTAAGCGAAAAATGTAAATTGTGCAGGAGAAGCTATTAAAGATTTTCAATGTGTAGAAATGTATATAGTTCTGTATTATGCTTCGTTTTCCATCTACAGTTTTAAATAGGAATTTAAGTGAACTAGTCAGCGCTTAGTGTTACTTTGTAATATTTGCAATAGATGGCATTAACACCAGAAATTTAGAGATTTTTGTTTAGTGACGGTATTGGATTAAGGGTGCGATATGTTGCACTAGCCCAGTCAGTGTTGACCTATTGCATAGACCCAAATAGGGGAGGGGCATCTAAAACCACATTTCTAGAAGTGGAACGTGCGCGGCGGGTTTTACTAAAACTTATGTTTTTAAACCTTATCGGTATCCTACTGGGTCCCTATATTGTCTTAGTGATTTGCTTTCTGTAAAAAGACGGTCAGACCTCAGAACAGCATGCAATATGGACAGTGTACATATTGCATGCTGTTCTGAGGACCCACAAACAACTCCGTTTTGATCAAAATACCTACGACAAGAAAAGAAATGCAATGTCGTTCCTCCAGTCTGTACTAGAACTGCAACTGTAGCTAGTTGTCATTTTGCCAAACAATCGGCACATTTCTGTAATAAAACAAATAAAATTTTGGATATCTATCCAAATATTTATTATGAGCGCAAAAAGAAAATTACAAAATGGATTAAAACTAACGAACGCCGAATTCAAACGATGAGGTTGAAACGTGGATGAAGTTTATTGTATGTTTGCGAAACATTGATTTAGCGAACACACCATTACTCCCCGACGCACACACACCCACACAAACACACACACACTGAGGTTAAAATAAAAAAATATGTATGAGATACTTGATGTTATGCAAGTTTAGTTAATTTTTCCTTTGTTAATATAAGTAATGGAAGAAAGGGGCCCCCTGACACAGGTTGTCGTCATTTGGTAAAGGAAGATTTGATTTTTGACGTCATTGTATTCGTCAAAAAAATGCCTGCATAGCCATATAGTCCGGGAATTTGTGGCAGAACAATGATTAAAGGAAGCCGCTTGGCGCAGGAATTCTGCAGTCCCTATTAGATCAAGTGAAATAAAACTTGCAATTAAAAACCCCAAAAGAACCAAGAACAAAGCTGACCTGACACCAGCCCGGTTTAAGCCAATTTTAGATTAAGTGAAATCAAACCCACACTGAATCCAAACGATCCAAGGGCAAAGCTGACCAAAGTCAGATCAGAGTGACCAAGATCGCATGCAGGTTTTTCAAGATGTTTACAGCATGTTCCCGCTCGTTTTTCTGCTGCTTGGTCAGTAAATCAGTTAACGCATTATATGACCAAATAAGCTGATAGCAATCTAATAAAAATCTCATGTCACAGTCTTTGTTATCTAATCGATTAATATGTTTTTTTATCTACACTAATGTTGTAACATTCTACTTATGTTTTCAATACTTGACTTATAATTACTACTGTTATAGCGCAGACAACAAAACACTCAATTTAAGCAATTTCACATGATGGTATAATATTCACATCGATATCGTAAAATCTCATTATAACATCAATAAAACGCGACCAACTTGATTGCAGGGCCAATCAGGTTGGTCGCGTTTTATTGAAGCGCGCAGCTGCGCTCTCATTGGTTAAATTTTAATGGCGGCAAAATCACTGTGATTATACACGTACGCGTGAATTTAATTTTTAATTGCATTAGTGAAGATAAAGTAGTGTATGCAACTGCATATAACACGGGTATTAAAACACTCGTTACTATTATGAAACTCGCTGCGCTCGTTTCATAAACTCACACTCGTGTTTTAATACCCTTCATTATATGACAGTTGCATAAACTACTATTTTTATATTTGGTATGTCTGAGATGAGAATAGGTTGTAGGCTAATTAATATCGCAAAATAGCGTTTGCCGCTGACCCAGCTTGAATTTTTACATTTGATCTGCCAACAAACTGTTATGCAGTTTGGCAGAAATAAAAATAGTGTATTTCTCTATAAAACCGGTTTTGACGCCCTTTTTAGGGTTCCGTAATTCCCCAAAGGGTAAGAGACCCGATTACTAAGACTCCACTGTCAGTCTGTCTGTCTGTCTCCAGGCTGTATCTCATGAGCCGTGATAGCTAGGCAGTTGAGATTTTGTATTTGAAAGATGATGATGTATTTCTGTGGTCGCTATAACAAGAAATACTAAAAAAAGAATAAAATAAATATTTAAGGGGGGGCTCCCATACAACAAACGTGATTTTTTTGCCGTTTTTTGCTCGATATTAATAACTTTCGTGCATATAAACAATTTCATTGCATTTCATACAGGCACAAGGTAAACTTAAATATCTTATTCTACAAAGGTTAATTAGGCGTAGGGACAAAAAACCAAGTTTATTTATCTTTTAACATGGTCTCTCCGATTATATTAAAACATTTTTAGTGCAAGCTCTCCATTGACTCAACTGCTACGATTATACAATACGACTCGCTAGAGCCGCTCGATACAGACTACAAAATAACACAACATAACACAAATAAGACTTATGTAGTGTAGACGTATACATAGAATTATAATAAGGTATAGAACCGCAGTCCTAGCTTCCGAAGTGAGGCAACAAATTGGTAGCTAAATTGGCATACTTACCTCAGCCGGTTGTTAGTGTTGCACTATTAATGCGAATGTTTGCGTGTCTGCGAACGTCACTTACTACCATAGAGGTAGCATATGCCTAGAGGGGACCTAAGCGTACACCCGTAAGGCACAGCGTAAGGGACCGCGAATTTCTATGTTATTTAAAAAAACTACGTTATTTTAAAGAAATAGTTGAAAATAAATTATAATAAATTTAAAAATATATATTCTTTAATTAATACTTAACTTTTATGTTATTTCAATTTACATCGCGCTGTAATTGAGTGGCTGTATAGAAAGTTGGAACATGGTTCAACAGGAATGTGAAAATAGAACTAGTTTTTTTTTATAATTTGTCAGCTGTCATTTGGAAACGGTTCTCCTTAGGGCTGAAAAGTATTACTTTCCACCCGCTCCTCAGGCAACTTCAGGCCTACTTTCCGAGTATGAGTAATGAAAACAAATTTTTCTTACGTACACAATAATGCATAAATGCTATTGTAGAAACCTAAACAACAATTAATCAAATTCCATAATATATTGGAAATATTCCCGGAAACTGCACTTAGTTATCGGGGTCTTATAAAAAAGTTTTGATTTTCCCGTGATTTCAGTTTTCTTCTTAGGGCATCACTGGACCCTGTGTAAATTACGTTTGTACGACTCACAGTGACAGCTCGGGCCTAATCACATTACGATGCGTTTAAAATCGAGACCTACGTAAATTGTGTGGTTAGCACAGGTCTTTAGTAAAACAGGTTTTTGCTTTTATTTCATTAATTTGTTTTCTTCTGTTTTCTGTCTTATTTTACAAAGAAAAAGGTTAATACACTGCAATCTACGCTCATTGCGGCCATTAAATAGAGAAAATTATCAAAATAACGTACTTACGCATTGAAGGTAGACTTTTCGTCTTTTTGCTCCGACAGGCCATTGTAACCCTTTACACAATAATTCACCATAACGCTACTTGTACCACTCGACCAAATCACTTTAAAAATATGTAAAAGGTGCTCTATAATTACTTAAAATAAATTTTTTCGTCGTGCTTCAGAAGCTAAACTCTGACAAGGACAAAAGAAAAGGTGCAGCCGTATGGGGCCGTTCAAGTATTACGTAAGCAGATTTATTACATTTATTTACCTCCCCTCTCCCCTCGTCAGCAAAAGTAAGCAAAGCTCTTACACCCCCCTCCCATGCTTCCGTAAACATTGGTCTATACATTTTTCTTTAAATGTATTCAAATCGTGAATCGTACCGAAACTTAGAAATTTAGACAAGTGAATAGCGCGCGGTACCTAATTCCCTTGCTCGGTTCTATAAACGTATCCATTATTTTTGGGAATCCCTGAAAATGTGCCATAAGTAGGATTGCCAATGTGTGCAAAGCAAAATCACAATTTTTTTTAGAAAAATTAGGTAAAAAAATAAATACCTGCTGCTAACGTAATCACCATCCAGACCCCCCCATCCCCTATGCCATCAAAAATAAGCAAAGCTAAGACATCCCTCCCCCTTTAGTGCTTACGTAATACTTGAATGGCCCCTATCCTATTGACAACTGTATTTAGCTATATCTTTGTACAGTAGTAATAATAATTAATTACATGTCGCGCTACAAGCAAGGGTGCGCAAAAGGTTACGTTGATGTATGCGTGTCGCCTCGCTTCTGAGCGGAATTGTACTCGTAAACTTAAACTACTAACTACATCTTTCAACATTTATATTCCGGATTTTGTAAAAACAAATGAAGATCTATTCCATAAAGCTAGAGATAAAATTAAGCGAGCTCAAAGAGATCCCACCAGAATAATAAAAAGCAAGTCAAACACGGCACTAATGACGAAAAGCGTCTGTCACATGGCTCCTACTTTATATAATAAACTGCCTTCAGCATGGAGGGAACTCCCCATAGACAAATTTAAATTTAAATTGAAGAGTTTACTTTTAACGAAATCTTATTATAGTGTCTTCGAATATTTAAACGACAAATTTTGACATTGTTTACTTTTTTATTATGATTAATATAAATTTTCTAATTATAATCAATTAATACATATTATTGACTTGTAATTTTGCTAATATAATTGTTTCCTTAAAACATTTGTACGCCTTATTGGCTAAACATAGCGCACATTTGATTTATAAGACCATGCATGTATTGTATACCTATGTTTGACAAATAAAGTATCTGTATCTGTATCTGGATCTTGATCCTACCCACCACGTTAATGATTCCCACTCTCTTCTTGATCTTATTCTCACCACGAAACCTGATCGTATTTCTACCCATGGCCAACTCTCTGCCCCAGGATTTTCCCACCACGATCTCATTTTCGTCTCTTATAAATTAAAAGTCCCAAAATTCAAGCCTAAGGTTCTCCTTCAGCGTAACTTCGCTAGGATGGATCTGGACGCGCTTAAGGAAGATGCTGAGAGCGTGGACTGGAGTCAGATTAGGGATCTTAGCACAGTAGACGACATGATAGAGAGGTTCAATTGACTGGTGACGGGTCTCTACGATAGACATGCCCCTATACGCCCAGTTCGGATGAAACGGCCTCCTGTGCCATGGTTGACGGATGACATCCGGAGGCTCATGGCGCAGAGGGACAAACTGAAGCGGAAACATAAGAAGGATCCGTCGGACCATAACTGGATCCAGTTCAAGCTGGCTAGGAATCGCTGCAATCAGATGATCAGGAACGCAAAACGCCGCCACATACATTCCTCACTTGAAAACTGTTCCCTGAATAATCTATGGAAATTCCTGCGTACCCTCGGGTTCGGTAAGTGCCAGCAAGAAGTCAACCCTTCTCTCGACTTAAGTGGCCTGAACCGCCACTTTTCTTCCCCTCCGCACTGTATCGACCCGATACTCAAGGAATGTGCCATTAGGCAGATTGCATCTGCCCCTTCGGCCTCCACTTGTGGCTTCTCTTTTGCTCCCGTCTCTGGTTCCGAAGTAAAAAGGATCATCCTTTCCATCCCTAGTAAAGCAGTTGGTCATGACGGCATCGGCCGCGACCTTCTTCTCCCCATCATAGACTCTATCCTACCCTGCCTCGTTTTCATCCTTAATCATTCTTTGTCCTCCCACTTCTTTCCTAGTGAATGGAAAATGGCGTACATGGTGCCTATCCCCAAAATATCTCACCCCTGTGAATTTAACCATTATCGTCCTATCTCTATTCTACCTTTTCTGTCGAAAGTGCTGGAGCGGATTGTAAACCGACAATTCTCATATTACCTACAAACCGTCTCCTCAATTCTTTCCAAACAGGTTTCCGCCCAGCACATAGCACCTGTAATTATTAAAATTACCGATGACTTCCGCCATGCCAGAGATGATCGCTGTGTAACCCTTCTCACACTGCTGGATTTCAGCAACGCTTTTAACTGTGTAGACCACGAAATTCTCCTGGCTGTCCTCAGATCCTTAAATATTTCGGGGCCAGTGGCTCAGTGGTTCATATCCTATCTTTCAGGACGCCGGCAACGCATCCATCTGGGAACAACCTTTTCAGACTGGTGCGATGTCACTGCCGGCGTACCTCAGCGGCGTGCTCTCTCCACTTCTTTTCTCCGTATTTATAAATAATCTCGTCTCTGTTATCCACTTCAGTTCCCATCATCTGTATGCAGACGATCTCCAACTTTACACATCGTTCAAACTGGAGAACATCGATACCGCTGTCGCCTCTATGTCTAATGATCTGGAGTCCATTCGGCAGTGGACCGTCAGGTACGGTCTTCTTTTGAACCCCTCTAAAACTCAGGTCATGTTTGTCGGTAGCAAGGCCCTCATCGCCAGACTAGATTTGACCTCTCTTCCCAAGGTGCTCTTTAATGGTATTGCACTTCCCTACTGCAGCAAGGTGAAAAATCTTGGTCTGCACATCCAGAGCGATCTTTCGTGGGATGTGCATGTGGCTGAGATAAGTAGGAAAGTATTTGCCTCAATGCACTCCCTTAAGCGTTTACAGAAGTTTCATCCATTCTCAGCCAAGGTTACGCTTGTCAATTCATTGCTACTCCCCGTTATCGATTATGCTGACGTATGCTATCCTGACCTTGGTGAGGAGCTATTAAGCAAACTCGATCGACTTCTCAACTTATGCATTCGATATATTTTCGGATTGCGTAAGTATGATCACGTTCTCCCAATTTCGCTCCAAGCTCAAGTGGCTTAATATCCGTTTTCGCAGGAATGCTCATATCTTGTCCACTCTCTACAATGTGTTGAATAACACTTGCTCCCCTTCCTATCTCAGGGAACGCTTTGTTCATCTCCACAGTGACGCCCGCTCTATGCGGTCGTCCCGGATTCTTCATCTCCGCACCCCAGAGCATAATGCGGCGGGATATTCTAATTCTTTTACCGTGACTGCGATTAGCTTGTGGAACAGCCTGCCTCTGGACATTCGTCAGGCTTCAACCCTGGAGATTTTCAAAAAGAAAGTTCTTTATCACTTCCTTGATCTGCAGAATAGGCAGTAAACGATCACCAGTTATTTTATTTTATTGCTTATTGGTATGTAAGTAATCGTGTTTAGTAATTGTAATTATCTTCAATATGTATGTACGTATTTTTGTTGTTATTTATTTATTTATTTACTATCATTTATGTAGGTTTATAATAATTTCTATTATCCCCCTCCCCCCCCACACTAAGTCTAAGTTATTTCCCTAGGTTTACGTAAGTTTATTATTGTATTTAATCCTCTTCTTGCACTACCCGTCGCCAGTCTCTTCAAAACCAAAGGTTTGCTGGAAGAGAATGCTTCTTGCATTAAGCACGCCCTTGTACACTTACAATGTAATTAGTGCAATAAAGAATTAAAATAAAATAAATAAAAATAATTGTGTTCGACGCTCTCTGTCTTTGCGTGGTATGTCTATGCCTTGGTACTTAGTTCGACACGTGCTGTTCACTGCTCACTGTTTGCAATGTTGCACGCTAGGTGCAGACACGTGTGGAAATAGCACGGTCAAGGTAATTTGTGCTTTCGATTAAAGAGTTTTCGATTTAGTTCGAAAAAAAAACAGGGTGCTGCGGAAAGGTTCGATAAAGTTAAGGGTAAGTTCGGATAAATATACAGGGTACCTACTGTAGAAAGGTTTGATAAAACTTAAGGGTAAGTTTGAAAAAAATGTACCTAGGGTTCTCCAGAATGGTTTGATAAAACTCAAAGGTTAATTCGAAGAGGAATAAAGGTTGTTGCAGAAAGGTTCTGCATAAAACATAAAGCTAAGGTTTACCGAACCTTTCTGCTGCACCCTGTATATGTATAATATATTATTATGTATATTTAACGGGTCTAATTGCGATTATTTATTAAGTAAAATTGCATCGCGAGTCAGCAATGCCACTTGCATTGCTTTTATACCACAGAAGACATAGAAAAACTGATGATTTATTTTTAAAATAAAACCATAAAACCATTTCCGGGGTCCAAAAAAATATGAAAAATCTAGTTACTCTAATAATAAAAAACATATCGTCGTTCATATTGCAAATGTCACATGTCACTAAATACGATTTTTGTTTTTTCATCGAAATTGACAACATTTCAAAATAGTAACCCGGATATTTTAATAGCTTAGCCGAAAGTAGGTAAAAAAGTAAGGGATTTGCTTCCAACCCTTTTCCAAAATATTGATCCTTTTATTTTATATTAATTTTATTTTTTTTAATTTTTTGTAAAAACCACTTGTGGGCTGAAAAACGCATGAGTCATTGCCATAAAACTTTAAAAGACAAGAAGCAAGCAGTGTTGCCGTACCGAGAGAAATTTCCCTTTTGAAAGGAATTTAGGCTTGAGATGCGAACCCTAAAAACTACCATACCTGTACCTGATCATACTGAATATTTTTGAAGAAGAAGTGAATACATACATGCCTCTATAGCCTACGAGACGTGGGAAACTATAACCATCAAAGTGGCAACACTGATGTCAACGCGTCAAACAAACGTCAAATTCACAGAAAAATCACAGATTATATTCGGATGTAAACCTCTTCAGCCCACATCCTTAATATTTGATTTAATTTTAAAAAATCTCTAAAACGAATGAACAAAGAAATAATAAAAGTAGGTTTCGTAGTAAGTTTTGATGGCTTTATCAATGGACATTAAAAATTTTCACATGATTCTGTCACACGTGCAAGACATCGTAATCCTGGGTCTATTACGACTTAATTTTCTTGTAATTTACTAATTTTCATACTATTTCGATGAAAAAACAAAAATCTAATTTAGTGACATGTGACATTTTGCAATATGAACGACGATATTAGATTTAGTATTAGATTTATGCATATCGGACAACAGACTCAAGCACTTAACATATTAGAAAACAATTTCAACGTTACGGTATTTCCTACCACTTTGAATTTGGATTCACAGTTTGGAGCCAAAGGGCGGAAATGACGAATATTTACGAATATGTTGTACCATTACTGATAAATCATTAATCTGTTTTTCATAATGAAAAGAACATTTCCTAAAAATATTGCTAACGATTTCAATATCACCCTGTAGTGATCGGCAGATAATTCCAAATTGATCAGCGCATCATTTTTGGTAAGCTGTAAAATTTATTTTGATAAGGCGCCATTTGGTGATCCTATTTTAGTAATTCCTTTAAAAACATTAAAATTCGTGTGACGTAATTTATGGTTAGGCTTGGTTAGCTAAGATTACTTCTAAGAAATCACTTGTAATAACTTTTTCTAAGTACGCTGCGTTATCTAATGATTCATCGCCGGTTTCACCGTTCAACGAACGCCGTTTGCATCTAACCTTAGTTTCAGTTCATTACGAAACAAGAACGGGCCAACTTACACGATTGCAATCAGAAAGACAGTTGACTGTCTATTGCTTTGTTAAAAAATAACTTCACGGCCCCATTTCATTCAACTACAATTCATGGTTTGCTATGACAATTCGACATACATTGCGTAACCGATTAACCCACGGAATTACAAGTAGGAAATCTAATTGTACTTGTCGGCTACGCGATGTACATCGAATTTTCATAATAAACAATGAATTGTATTTTTATGTACCGCGACCCAGTATTTCTCAAGGTTATTAAACATATAAATATGCCGTCATACACGAAACGGATCGTACCAAGTATTTTTCCGACAAAAATACATAACTCGTTAACGAAGATTTTCACTCACGTGTACCTGGCACGTGTATTACCTACTAAAAAGAATTGTAGGTGATTAACCTCCTTGCAGTAAGCATGTCGGGCGATAAGTATATTCTTTATTTATGTACAGCACTGTGGCCAGTGTCTAAGTAAACTTTCAGATCCCTTGCCCCGCTGCGTTTTTAACGCGCAATCGCTTAGCGCTATCTTGCTTTACGTAGTGAAATGAAACGAGATGACAATAGTCGATAGGAAAAAAAAAAGAAAAACTTTTACCACTTTGCCGTGCTGCAGCGGGAGCTGGTTTCACATTGGACGATGACCCTAATGACATGACATCATCGTACTGGTAGTTTCATACATTTACTAAGGCCGTTGTGAGAACGTTGTAAGAATACTAGTCCAACGATGTGGTGCAGTTACGAGTTACGGCTATCGTCCAATGTGAAGAGCGTCTAAGGCGTGAACGGTACGCCTGGAGCCATTGAAGAATTTGGCACTACTAGAGCAGGTTCCAGCTCATTTCTGAGTCACGCAACCCAACATCTTTAGGGATTAACAAAAATAAATAAAAAAAGATCCTAAAACAAAAGCTGACATGCTTCAGGAATTGCGCATTTCAGAAACCGCGTATAATTTTACTATTTAGTCAGGGTCTCTTTTTTTTGCCCTAAGACCTATGGTCACCATGCTACGTTTCTACTGAGCCCGTGCCAATTTGTCGGGCCTCAAGCCCAAGCCGAGTAGTGCGATACTCTGCTTCGACTCTTTCTATCTTTCTCGGTACTACTGTAGTCCTTAGAGACGAGAATTTTTACGAGGTCTCGATGGTCGTCGTTCTGTCATTTGGTTTGTTCGGGACACGCGCATTGTAGGGTTCCGTAGAACCGCTTACCTCCTTTACACAGTTAACAACTTCACCAAGTAATTTTCAATTAAATTTGCACGAAGTGTTCTTTTTATAAGTTGGTCGTCAACTTGTAATGCCTACTTCTACTTACCTTACCCTTATCTAATGGAAAAATGGTTTTCGTACATCCACAATATTTTTAAACGACCAAGAGAAAAAAAAATGCATCCCTAATTTAGGTGTAGCGGAGGTTATTACACCGTTTTGTCGACGTAATTAATATGTATGAAAGTATGTGAGCACATCAGCTGGCTGCAGGTCGGCCTACACTTCTCCGGTTCGGTCCTCGGTTGCCACTCTAGTAGTTTGCGACTCCATCATCCTCTCTGCGACAAACATGACCTGCCCATCTCCATTTCAGAGTAGCTACCCTTCTTGCAAAGTCGGTTCTCACTTAAGTTCGCATCCTGATTTCGGTATCAGAATCGGAATCATCATGATTTCGGTGCCGGTGCCGCATGCGACCTTTGATGGAGAATATGGAGATACCGAGCATCTCTTCTTTCTCATCTTTCTGGGCTACCTGAAGTGGATGAGTGGTATGCTTGGTTTGTCCAGGTCTCTGCTCCGTGAGTCATAGAAGGTAGCACGCATTGGACGGTCTCAGAATTTTAACCTACACCCAACGATAGTTGCCTACACCCTACAGTACATGCATACTTCGACACACTAAACTGATCGCTCGATATATGCTTACCGCCGATATCGCATCTACGTGGCAGTCTACAAGTCCTATAATAGTAGACATTCCCACAATCCCACGTGGTCAGTCTGATTAGAATGCCGCACAACCAGCATGGTCTGGTGACCACCAGATGCGGTATATCGAAGTAAGAAATCCCAGACCACCGGTCGCGCCAAAATTCATCGACGCTTCGGTATACATTAAGTCCCCGGAACACACTGGGATATTATAGTAATGTGCTATTGCGATGTGAAGCAGGTCCGTACAGTTTCCCTCTTCAGATTGGTAATTTAAACCGGATGTTTCTATTGGAGGTTATGTCTTGATTTCTGAAATACTGAAAGAGACCCAAATAAAATGTCTGTGAAAGACTTCCACTGCAATTTCAACATATTATATTCTTCTCGTAGCGCTAAGTAATACTTACCTACATACATAAGCAGCCTATATACGTCCCATTGATGAGGTATGGGCTTAATCACCATGCATGCCCACCGCGGATTGGCGATTTCAAGCGCTGAGGTATGTGAATAGCTCAGACACTCAGGTTTCCTCACGATGTTTACCTTCACGGTTAGCGAGTGGTATTGCTACTATAACTTCACAAACGTACATAACTAAGAAAATAAAGTCGTAGGAAAATCGAACCTGGGTCTCTTGCTTCCGAGTCCAATATTCTGCCCACTGGGCTACCACCGCTCGCTTCCAATGCTCTACCCACTAGATACCTATACATACTTACCTACACTAAAACAATATCAAACAAAAACTTTTTTTTCTTAAAATTATATTACCTTCTGAAAGAGCTTAAATATAGAATTTCAGAATCGGTTAACATACTGATGAGAGTATAAATTTCCTTGCGCCAAGGTCTGACCTGAGGCTGACCCACAAGAAAAATTAAGACTAAGCGTCGTATTAAGCGTATTAAGCGTCGACTAAGAAAAGACTAAGTTTGGAGATTTTTGTCCATTTTTCCACAAAATGATCTAGATTTTGAAATGCACACCTAGTTTTACTTGTAACGTTAAGTCACTAAGTCACAGTTCCTATGTTATTTTGAATAAGAAAACTTGATTTGGTTTAAGTAACTCTGAACCCCAAACTAAATCAAATTGTATCTTGGGGCACAGATAAAACGTATGAAACTAAATAAATATGTATGAAACTATTTAGATGTCATATAGTTACAGTTATTCTTTTATTCTTGTGGTGCCATATCCTGTCGGAGGTCGGCTATCATTGTGGCCACTTTGACCCCTCATTTGGCGGCTCAGAACAAATCGCCAGTGCCTATATTCAGCCAGGTTTTATAACCCCTGAGTTCTTCTACGGCCAGGTCTTCTGCGGCCTTGTATTTTTCCCTGCAGGATCAGTTGAAGGAGATCGTATTTATTTCGCATTCGTCGAGTCTTCACATCGCCAATCCCACAGAGTCTAAAGACGAAAGTTTTCAATCAGTGCGTCCTACCCGTCATGACGCTCAGCGTGTTATGGAAAGGGCTATGCTCGGGGTTTCTCTGAAAGATCGAATCCGAAACGAGGTGATCCAACAGAGAACCAAAGTCACCGACATAGCCCACTGAATTAGCATGCTGAAGTGACAGTGGGCCGGCCATATCATTCGAAGAACAGATAACCGATGGGGTAGACGAGTTCTTGAGCGGAGACCGCGGCTCGGTAAACGTAGCGTGGGACGTCCTCAGACTCGGTGGAGCGATGATCTCCGCAGGGCGGTTGGCAAGAGCTGAATGGGAGTAGCCGAGGACCGTGCTCAGTGGCGTGCAATAGGAGAGGCCTATGTCCAGCAGTGGACAAGCGTAGACCGATGATGATGATGATTCGCATTATGTGACCATTATTTTATGCCTCGCCTCCAGTTAGCAGGTGGTCTACCTCGAGGTTTCTACAGGTGGACCTGTAGGTTACGGTGCCCAGTTACCTTGAAACGGCCTCACCGGTGCGTAGTTGATGGTTTGCGAAGCCTTTGATTGATATTTCTATATCATCCAAATCATCTCGCCGAAGTAATCGATCATTAAATCAGCCCTTACACGTCCGAAGTATTTGATCAAAATTATCTGTACGAATCTTACCTGTGTGAACTTTTTCTTTCAGTGCCTCTCCTCTGCTGAAGGTTGGCTATCTGTAATAGATAGGCTTTACTGCAAACTGGAAATTATGATCATGATTGTGTGGTGATAAATTGTCTTATCGATTAAACTCGATTGAGTATTCAGTCATCATTTTCCCGCGTTTTCATTGCTCTACCGCTTCGATATACATATTTCAAGACAATACTGCACTAGAATTGTCTTAGAGAGCGTCAACTAGGGTTGCCAACTATATTTCGGGTCTGCGTACTGTATCTCCTTGTTGTCTCCTTGTTATTATTTATTTATTTGTATTAATATAAAGCAATGCCTCTTAAACCATTTTAGCGGACTTAGTTTTAGTCGTGTACATGGTGTAGGTCAGCTATTCCGAGAGTGGGTTCGTTTGGAAAAGTCACTGGGGTGCCGCAAATCACATGTGTCCCTGAACCTTTGGATTATTTTGAATGTTAACAAATTCCTCGGTTTCATCTATAATTTTTATTATATATTTAATATAATGGGGCAGTAGCGGTACATTCGAAAGCTTAAATCTTGAAGTGAAGTAGGATCTTGCATTAGATATTTTGATATGGGACTCCGTAAAATAAAAGAGAATTGAAAATAAAAGATGTGTTCTATTACTTTCGCAGCTTAGGAATCACTAGAGTAGGTAGATCTGCCACCTTTCCGGGTTTGACCCGGAGTCTACCGTCTACGGGTTTGTATGGTGCGTGTTCTGGTTAACATTAACATTACTCCGGGTTAACATTTTGATTCTCGGGGTGCGGAGAATATTTTTATTTACCTTAGATATAGTTACGTTAGGAAAATAAAAAAAATATTTATAATAATTAACAATAAAATTATTCTTTATTATACACCGTTTTTTTATTAAAATACATTTTTCAAAGTTTTAAGTACAATATTTAATTTGAAACCAATGTTTACGTTTTCCTTAAACATAATATCGTCGATAAAAAAAGGGGAACCCAAGTTTCCGAAATCTCCGGGCCTGACTTTATTTTAAAGGTGGCTGCCCTGGGTGTAGGAATTCTGGAAAATACTATAATTGCCTTACATGTTGGCAGCCCTAAGTGTCACCCTCCTGAACGTGCCCTTATTAAACCAAGGCCTCACGTGGCGGCGAGCATGTTGCCAATCATAAACTTTAATTGAACGCTGTTACGCATCACGTTCCGAGAATAGGCACGACTAACCTACCACAATATGCGACGACGCGACGGGTGAAAAGGAATTTTCCTCTGCTATGCAATGTAAATAGGCACTACGATCGCGAGGGGATAAAGTTGGATACATATTATCGTGTACATGACTGAGACGGCAAGGTGGTCGTGGCTGATAAATGCACAGGTGCACTTCTCTATGGAATTCCGGCTTCGAGATACGTTACGATGTTTGTGGCCAGTTATTAAAAGGGACCGGCTGAAAACCAGCGCTGCGACTACGCATGCAGTCACGCACGACCATAAAGCTGAGCCCGTTCCTTTTAACCACAAACATTATGAATAAAAAAAAACTTACTATTTTTTGCTATTTTATGTATTTTTATTTACTGTCAGGATCGTGGCAAGTGGCAGTCTCTGGTCTCTGCCTACCCCTCTGGGACTCAGGCGTGAGTTTATGTATGTATGTATGAATGTGTTTATAATTGTAATAAGATATTTCACTGGGGGGACGACGCGGAATTTGCATTTACTCGTAGGCATGTAATTGGCTTAATACTTATCGGTTCAAAAATTCAGTATAGTACTACGTATCTGTGCATATGGCCATAATTTAAGGAAATAAATAAATTCTGGAATACTAATTTGTGATTTTTCCTTGCCGTTATGTTTATGTAGATGGGTACGTTCCGCAACCTGCAACTGGGATTCCTCAAGTTTATACTAAATAAGTTACCGGACCATATACATACCACATTGCATCCCACGGTTAAGTGTGAGTCAAGGGGGACTACGAGTAAATGCAAATTCCTTATTGTCCCCCTAGGGGAACATCTTAGGGTGACCACGAGTCCGGAGGGAATAAATCTTCTACATTATATATACATTAAATTCGCAAACGTGCGGCGTCCCTGCAAGGCCGCGTCCGAGGCAGTGCCAGCAGCCTCCTGCAGGTATTGGCGGACAGGCCGGACTGTCCAATGTGGAAGCATTTGGATAACTTACATCTTCTACAAAAAAAAAAAAAAAAAATGTAAATACGTTTTTTAAATTAAGTCATTTTTAAGCCTACTAACGTAGTTTGTACTTCTAGTTTAGTTTTAGTATTTAAGGCTACTAACAACACTATGGATCTCTGTTCTATCCGAAATAAATGTTTATTATTATTAAAGTGGGCGTAAATAAAAATAATTAGCTCAGAATTTAAATAGAAAGTTGAGGCCAAATCGCTGCCATCCGCCGGTAAGGTGCCTAGATTTCTCCAGGATCTCATCATCAGACCCTGACCATGGGACTTGGGACCAGCTGGGAAGTCCACCCTTAAAACAAAAAAAATATTTTCCAAATCGGTCCGGCGTCTCGAGGAATCGGGGAATATACATTAAAAAAAATTGAAGCCGAAGAATTGATAACCTCCTTTCTTGATGTCGATTAAAATGCGTGATTCGCATCGGCATAGTTAGTACAATGGCGCGAGTCACCCGCAATAATATGACAATATTTTTATGCTTTGTTCATTTTTTGGGGGGATTTTTTCTTGCACATCAGAGGTGCCTTCTTTCATAGCTCACTACTGTTTATAATAAGTGATAAATCAGAGCGAAACTTGCCTCTTATGCGATTATATTCAACTATAGCTGGCTGTTGTGCTTTAATACTACTAAAGTCGATATTTATAAGACTGTCCACAAGAGAAAGTCGATGATCCAATCTCAATAAGAGTATTATTCAAACTTAGTCCTTGACTTTTATGTGTGGTTATAGCATAAGCGACACAGATTGGATACTGTTCACGGTGAACAAATGCTCTATTGATTATTTCAAATTTTGACCTTACAGATGCTAGTTCGTGCCTTACACCGTTATCAAAAATTATTACAACTCTTCTTTCAGTATTCTTGTCGTTCGAATCTCATTTTACTTAGTCAACCTCGCGCCGCGCTGTTCATTTGCTTCATCATCAATTCCATTCCCTAAGATAAAGGTGGAGGTTGATATAAAACTCCTGAAATAGGTATGTATTTTATTATTATTTGTAACATGGAGTCCCATTTTAATTACTAATTACATAACCACGGCTTTCAAACCACCCAGAAATGAGCATGTATGTAGTAAAATAGTCCGGGCTCGTTTTGTAAATTATTTGTTCGATTGATCTTTAAATGTTCCCTAAGATAAAGGTGGAGGTTGATATACTAAAACTCCTTAAATAGTTATGTATTTTATTATTATTTCTAACATGGAGTCCCATTTTAATTACTAATTACATAACCACGGCTTTCAAACCACCCAGAAATGAGCATGTACTTATGTAGTAAAATAGTCCGGGCTCGTTTTGTAAATTATTTGTTCGATTGATCTTTAAATAATAAATATATATGTTTCCAATGGAACAACAATTTAAATTTTTGTACCATTCAGTGGTATTTTAGCGCCTGGAGTCTCATAATAGTACATTACTTCAGAGGGAAGAAAGTGACAGTTCCATACCGAGATTATGGCATTTGCGCCACGAGCTTGCGAGGGGCGCAAACCATTTGAGGTATGGAACTGTACTTTATCCTGAGGTATGTATAGTGCTTTTTATTACACCTACGAGGAAAATTATAGACATAAATGCATAGAAATGTTTACAAAAAACACAAAGATAAATGCTAAATCAATCGAAGTTTTTGCGAAAATGCGCGGGCTTTTCCTTTTTTTATTCGCCCGTTTCTGGAGTAGGCTAAGATCATAAGGTCATGCAGCCACTTCTTCCGTGATTCCGCGCGTTTTATATACAAAAATAATTTCGTTTTTAATTTTCTGTATGCACCAAGGAGGTTGGTAACTGGTAAAAAAAAAACTGTATGTGGCCAGTAACAATTTACTTGAAATTTAATTAGTAGACAGTTAAAGTCTCTTTGCAGTATGACTGCTGACAAATTAAAAAAAAAAAACCGGGTATGTAATGGAATTTCATACATACTTCCCACCCTTGGGTCGGAAGGATTTTCATACAAACTTCCATACCTTGGGATGAAAGGATTTGAAGGGCGGGGGATAAAGGCGTTTCTTCCCTCTAATTGGTATAATTAGTATGTATTTTCAGAGCAGGTGTGATAAAAAAAACCTTATAAAACTGATTTTTAATATGTTTCTAGCGTTTTCATGGCAAGCGGCAAACCCTGTACCTACTCTGTCTAAGCCATGATTTTATTTTGTCCATTTCACGCTTTACGCGCTCTACCAATGTCACAGCATTCAGTAAATCATTGTCCATTCTATGTCCATTATATTAACACATATGTTTTTAAGTATTATCTATCAAACAGCGCTACATAAAAAAACCGGACAAGTGCGAGTCGGACTCGCCCACCGAGATTTCCGTAAAAAATTGGAGCTACGTACGTATATGTTATAAAAAGTTCAGGAACCGAGTCTCGCAGTTTTTCCCGAGCTTTTCTCGAATTTCAGACCAATTTTTGTATTTTAAATACAAATGTATTTTCAGAAATGTATTTTAAATGTAGTTTCAGATTTTTCACTATACTTGTAGTATACGACGATATTACTTGCCAAATTTCATAGTTCTAGGTCAACGGAAAGTACCCTATGAATTTTGATTCCCTTGAGTGTCAAAATATACGTTTTTTGCGGCATAAACGGCCGGCCGTATCTTTTTTTACGTTAACTTAGAAGTTTGATTTTTTTCACATCTTCAAGGGACTGTAGACCTGAGTGTATGGTTTTAATTTTAACTCGATACCTCCTCGCGTTCCCGGGATAAAGGGTCTTGACAGACAGACGGACGGACAAGAAAGTGGGTATAAGGGTTCCGTTTTTTCCTTTTGAAGTACGGAACCCTAAAAACCGGCCAAATGCGTGTCGGGCCATGCGCAAAGAGGGGGTTTTATCTGCTTTACAGAAATAATAACTTCATCAACGTAATTTTCAATGGATTTTATAGGAAATTTTTCCTTTTATAAGTTGGTTTCCATTTAAAAGTCTATTACTCGTTAACTTGTAAAGCTTACTTAGCCGTGATAGTTTTCTTTTTAAGTTCATTATATGTGCTACTACTGTGAATTTTTTCACGTTTGTACAATCAACCGTTTAGCCAGGAGAGGGGGGGACGCCCTACTCGGATAAAAACTTAATACTTCGCAAACGGATCACAATTACCACTATCTAAACAACATTTGAATATTTCAAGTCTGTCTACCTGTTGCCGTTATTAATAACATAATATTTACAAACGGAATCCTAAATCCAAAAATGATCTTCCTACACCCACAATATTTTTAAACGACCAATCCAACGATACCTTATACTACACTACACTATGGTGTAGGCGAGAAAAAAATGCATACCTAATTTAGGTATGTAAGTCATACATTTTTTAAGAATTTATTCTACCGTTATTCGGCGTGACTAAAATGTAGAGGCTCGACTTGTCGTCCCTGAGCTAGGCCACGGACAGACGGACGGACATGGCGAATCTATAAGCGTTCCTTGTCGACTACGGAACCCTAAATAGTGTTGAAAAAGTGAATAAAGTCAAAAGACGTAGAAAAAAAGTTGTTCAGTACCAGTGGAGGCGCACCCGTGTCGTGCGGCGCAGTTTGCCACGTGCGAGGTCACGTTGCCTCGCGCCAGCTCGGGCGGGCCTGCGCAATAGAGTTGGCAGTCAGGTAGCTAGAGGTGGCAACTATTATTGCGACCGTCACTTCTAAGGGTTATATTGCACTATAATTGATCTCTGGGCGTGGGGCCCATAGAGAGGACGTGGGACGAGGGGGCGCGGAAAAGACACGGCGTCATTTCAATTCGCTTTCACTAAAGCGATGGCACACAGATAAGACGGGGCGAGGACACGAACTCCATGCAACGCGTCGCCGTCTTTTCCGCCCCCTCGACCCACGTCCTTCCTATGTGCCCCACGCCTAAGCGCGTTGTGCGAGTGGATACGTAAATAGGTAGCTTCATATTTCTTTTTATTCAATCAATCAATCAATATTTATTTATTTCGGAACAAGTCCATAGTGTTCGTAATAATATTAATATTACAGGGATTTCTTAAAGTAGTTTTAGTTAGCACACTATTATTTTATTTCATATTATTGTTTTACATGAACCTAGATCCAATGCCTCAGCATAGAGCGAGGGTAATCGCTCGAATAATCCTTTATTCGAGCGAGGGTAGTCAAGCAGCCGGTGTTTTTTGTTTTGTCGAATTATTTCATGCAGATTATGCAGATAGCATAGGGGGGTAGCCCTCATGAGGTCGTCCCGGTGCGAGTTATTGGGCACTGTAGGCATTGCGACAGGTGCATGGCAGTGTGCGTTTCCTTATAGTTATTCAATACTTATCCAGCGATGAACGAATAGATTTACCCGATTCACAGGGTCATACAATTTATCTGGAGATAACTCTGCATGAATGCGCGCGAAAAGCGGAAGAGGAGCGTCAGGCGATCGTGGCAAGTGGACAACCCTGGTCTCTGCCTACCTGCCTACCCCTCCCCGAGGATTTTATGTAATAATAATAATAACTTGCTCATAATACAATCACTGGACCTCAAACTAGGATACCCTGTAACCAGGCAAAAGGACGTCACAAACATGAAAATACACCCAGCCAGGCCATTTGTACAGATGTACGGCGGCCCCAGTGGGAATCGACCTGCGTTTTGGTAGCTAAGCGCCTTAACGGCTAGACCAACGAGGCAGTCATGTTTGTAATGTAACTCTAATGTCATGCATGGTACAAGACGTTTTGGAACTTATTCACTGGATAGAGATTACCCCTGGATAACCAGATAGTGCTGTCAGATAAGATTCACGCAAGCCGGCTGTACAATATGTGACATCCATTGCGGGTTTTACAGGCCGTATCTTTTTTATACCTAATAATTTATTTTTTTCGAGGCTTTCGTCAATTGGTGACCATGCCAGCCCCACCGTAACTCTAACAATGTACTAAAACTAAGTCTAGACATAACACAAACATATTAAACAACAAAAATTGTCGCAACAACGTACTTCAAGTACATAAGGCAATAGGGGCCAATTTCACCGTTCAAACCAAACCAGGTTGGTGTTTCTTCTCCGGCTTGGTAAAATCGCAGATCTGGGAATACGGGCGTCATGCATCACCTTCAGATATGTGGCTGAATATTCTTGAATGTTCACGAATTTCACGATCACGATCAATAAAAACTCCTTTTTTCGCATTTGGAGTCTTATGATCATGTCATATTATGTTCTAAAAGATTAGTCCGTTTTGACTCGTCTGAATGAACGGAAGACACACACGAAAATTTATTTCGCCTGTTTATTCCATATTCCATTCATACCAAAGCAGAAGTTTTGGCAAGAACGTTATTATGATGCCTAGAATAGAAATGTTAATATACACCTACGTAAGTTATTGTTATTGGCCATAATCCAACTCAATTCACATTTCGTATCATCATTATTTGTACTGCGGTTTAATCAGTGCCGGATAAAGCTAGCGCGGGGCTTGTGGCACATTCTATTAAGGGGCCCTTGCTACTCTTGGAACGTGGCTAATCCGCCACTAATAATGCTGTAATTCCCAACAGGTAACTAGCAATGGACACGTAAGAGGATTTTTTAAATTATTTTTTACTTTGACCAAATTGAAGTGTGAAGATTTCTAAGTTACATAATACCGGCGGGTCGTATGCCAAGTCAAACTCATTTGTTCAAAGTTAAGGTATTTGTCGGGCAGTAAGCCTTAAATTAACAGAAAGATTTTAATTCTTTTTATGTATTGAATGCAATATAATATATATAAGACAAGATAATAATGAAGTATATTAATGATCAGCAAATATTTCAATATAAAATAAAATTAAATATATCGATGCATGGAATGAAAATGATATGATTGTTTTAGAAATTTCAATTTATTTATCTGTTATTGTATTTGTGATGTTACCATGTAATATAATTTCAAAGTAATTAATTTTATCAATTCCATGTGTCATGAGTTTTGACATACATAATTATTATTATTGCAATACCTACATTCGCTCTTATTGTGAAACGGTAATGTTAATCTAACTTTCTTTTTCTGTTTGGTTAATAAAGGCTATTTTTATTTTTATTTTATTTAAGCCTTAAATTTAGCTTGAAACACGCGCTTTTACGGTTCATGAGAATACTAAGCGCATATTTTATTTCATACATCACAATTCATCACATACACGCACACACAAACACACACACACACACACACACACACACACACACACACATACACACACACACGCACACACACGCACGCACGCACGCACTTTCTGGTGGCCGCGTGGCGTATATGAAATCTATACCTTCACACAACACTATCCTATAGTGTTGAGTTCGGATATATAATCAAATAAGTAGATACACTCCGACTCTCCAGAATACATCTATAGAGATCTCTGACTATTTAGAGCTCTTGGGTTCGACGGTTCCACCCAGGCCATAGCCAAAATTGCTGCCAACAAACTAGGGTACTCAATAAAGTAAGTCAGTACAAGTACAGTACGCCAAGGCAGCTTTTGGACCTATACCAAGCACAGGTCCGGTCATGCATGGAGTACTGCAGCTACCTCTGGGATGGTTCAGCCAAGTACCAGCTTGCGGCTTTGCCCCGAGCTATCAAACTAATTGGAAATGGGGAATTGAACTTATAGCCCCATTTCCTTTTTTCCATCAGACATCCAGACGGCTAGCTCATATGCACACATTTGTCGTGGAAATTCCGCGAATTCGCACCAAGCGATTCGCGAATTCTCTTATATTAAGAACGGCAAAGATGCGGAACGCGTTGCCGTCGTCTGTTTTTCCAGAGACATATAACCTGGGTGTCTTTAAAACTAGAGTCAATCGGCATTTAACAGGTAAACACGTAACATGTTAGACCCCGACGTTTACCATCAGGCGTGACTGGTGTTAAGTCCTAATTAAAAAACCCGACGTCAACACGGTTACTGACGTCACGGGTGTTCTGTGAAGGTAGAGATTCCATATAATACGCGGCCGCGTGAATTGGTAACAAAAGTTACGTGATAAAATTAGGTCAGACTTAACTAACTTGGGTGCCAAGTCTCGCTTGTGAAACGACTGAACACGAGCCAAAGCGAGCAATAAACTTTAATGAAAACGTGACGACTCAAAAAACATGATATTGTTTTTTTCGTGCAAGTAATTTTTATTTTTATTAATTTTTATTTGAACGTGACGAAGGTTCTCAAGTGGAGACCACGAACTGGCAGCGTAGGACGCCCACCAGGGGCCTGTTTCATATAACTACAATTGGGGACGCAATTTTTTTTTTTTTGGACGGCGTATCGGAAACCGTGTCGAGAACAAAGCAAAACATAGTCAAACGTCACAGGCGGCAGCTTGTTGAGGTCGTTCGCCACGACGGTGGAACGTCGTCCAGGTCAGTCTCCTTGAAGGCTCGGAAGATGTCATGAAGGTTCTTTTTGTCCATCCCTCCTCCGCTGCACGAGGCGCACGGTGATGATGATGGTCAGCTGCAGCACACTCTTAACAATCCATTACATCACGTACAATTTGTTTGCTTCCGAATAGTTCCGAATTGATTCCCGACAAAACAATACACAATTATGTCTCGCTTCTTGTGTGCAATAAAGAATATTCTTATCTTATCTTACACTTCTATAAAAATAACAGTCTAATTGGCGCAAAAATAACACTCTAGTGTGTTGTTTGTTTATTTCACAGCTGATACAGTGACACGCACAATGCGATGTATGTAATTTACGCGCGATTTTATCTTTCTCTTGTGGAAGTTAGAAGAGATTACGCACAACACAACACTTCTTAGTTTATTAGAAGTACTGTTAAATCTGAAAATTGTATCCCTTCAAATGCTCAATACATTTTTGTCTGGTCTTACAAAATGACGCTGACGTCATAGCCATCGATCACACACACTTCCATCACTAGTTTTTATCAAGCGTCCAATAAAACGTCGTCTGTAAAGTCAGATTGTACTGTAAGGTCTGCCATGTCCTAAGTTGTGATGTCACGGTGAGTCTCTGAGCATTTTCGTCAGAACTTAGTAAAGCCAGTATTTTTTATTTGTAGGTAATAAAAATTTGGTGCATCTTTTAAATAAATTCTACAAATTATTAAATTTAAAACAGCATAGCGCTTCCAAAATTATTGATGTCTACTTTATTTCATACAACACGACCAATAAATCAATTCGTTACATACTGTTATTCATAGTTAGGAGTATTACTTTACTGTACTTTAGAATTATTCATGTGACGTCACGAAGCTTATGACACGCCCCCACCCCCTCTTGACCCCCTTCCCTCCACCGTTGTTGTGTTAGTCGTGTGACGTATGGTTGGCCCCTTATGTTCCCTCCACCGTTGTTGTGTTAGTCGTGTGACGTATGGTTGGCCCCTTATCTTCCCTCCACCGTTGTTGTGTTAGTCGTGTGTGACTTATGGTTGGCCCCTTATCTTTCTATCGACTAGTGTCATTTCGCTTTATCTTATGTATTTAAGTAAAGTAAGATGGCTCTGCGAGGAAGATAAAAGTATTTGTAATAAATAAATAAATTTCAATAAATTTTTAATTAAGTAAAGTTAGACACATTTGCACCATGGGCGTATCTGCAGCTTTGACGGTAGTAAGGTTACAAAAATTATAAGTAAATTACTAAGTTAGAAAGCAGCATCTGGCTATGAAACGACCTTTTGACTCAGATAAATGGATCCTGTTGAAACAATATTACTAAGTCCTAAGACTTTGTTTATTTTCTTTCGCACCGCCAATCATTTATTTCATTTTAACAACACAATTTTTTTTCCTCATTTGCAACTTTCGGTAGAAACGTGTTTTTCTTATGACGGAGGCATAAGTTTTCAGCGTTGGCTTGACGTTAGCTTGCAGGATTGAGCCCACGTGCCCGGCTCGTCACGTGGAGTCAACCAACAGGCGTCACACCACACCACTGGTCACACTTTATGTGTCAGCGAGCGCCGCTGGTGGCACGTGGCACGTTTCTGTTTTCGACGAAGCACTGCTTAAGGGGCTCTGTGCGGCTTAGGTAATAGCGCCATAAATAAAAAAAAACCGGCCAAGTGCGCGACGGACTCGCGCACGAAGGGTTCCGTACCATTATAATACAACATTAGACACAAAGATCGAGAAAAAACCGCAAAAAATCACGTTTGTTGTATGGGAGCCCCCTTAAATATTTATTTTATTTTAATTTAAATATTTATTTTTGAAGTGAATTAAGTGAATAAATTCTGTGAAAATTTCAAATGCCCAGCTATCACGGTTCATGAGATACAGTCTGGTCACAGACAGACAGACAGACAGTGGAGTCTTAGTAATAGGATCGCGTTTGGCACCCCTTCAGGTACGGAACCCTAAAAATCACATCTTCGTTTACTGATGGTTTTTGCGAAAAGTGGGAGACACTCAATCAATCATATTCTATCAATCACGTAAATAGTGTTTTTGGGACTCACGACCGAGACCCTAAGGACCAGCAAAGGTAGCACGAAGGCGCGAGTCACGTTGACGTCGGTACTGGAAAGTCGCAACGCGTGACTCGCGTTATTGTGCTGCCTATGCAGATTGGAGAGCTAGTGGACTTCTATATCGTCCCCGTCGAGCGAATGGAAAACTAATTTCAAAGTTTTGAGATATGGGGATTCAAAGTATCGAAAAATTATAAAAATGTGACCTATAAATAAATATATATGAATTTGTTTTTAAAGGTTAGGTATTCCTACTACAAATTCGCAGATGTACGCAACTTTAAAAATAAACAAAGTCATAGGTAGACGCACTGGGAATCGAACCATTTGGTGCCACTGGACGTCTCATTATGTAGATGCAAAGTATAAAGCTTAAGCAACTCCAGTCAAAAACTGGCTCAGTGCATGTCGGGCCACGCGCAGAGTATGGTTCTGTAGAAGGAGGGTTTTTTAAATCAAAGTAATTTTCAATGGAATTTGTAAGACGTTTTCCTTTTATAAGGTGGTCGACTATATCTTGTAGAGCCTACTACTTAGAGCCTCCTTTGAAGTTCATTATATGTGCCACTGCCCTGATTTTTTTCACGTTTCTACAATCAACCGTTTAACCAGGAGAGGTGGGGGGGGCGCCCTACTCGAACAAAAATGTTCGCTTTAAAGCTTAATAATTTGCAAACGGATCACAAGTACGAGTACCATTATCTAAACAACATTTGAATATTTCAAGCGTCTACCTGTTGCCGTTATTAATATCGAGTCAAAACGGCAAAAAAAAACACGTTTGTTGTTTGAGAACCCCCTTTAAATACTTCTTTTTTGTGTTTTCAGTATTTGTTGTTATAGCGGCAACAGAAATACATCAACAACTGTCTAGCTATCACGGTTCATGAGATACAGCCTGGTGACAGACAGACAGACGGACAGTGGAGTCTTAGTAATAGGGTGCCTTACTCTTTGGGTACGGAACCCTAAAAATGGTTTTCCTGCACACAAATAATATTTTTAAACGACCAATCCAACGATACCCCATACTATGGTGTAGGCGAGAAAAAAATTGCATCCCTAATTTAGATGCAGGGGAGGTACGCAGATTTTTTTTTTTTAAGATTTTACCTTGCCGTTTTGTCGGCGCGATTAATATGTACATTCTGTGTACTAAGTATCGGGAATTTGCCAATAAAACAAAAAATACAAATTATTCATCTAAATTTATTTTATCGCCCCATCGCTTGCACAACATCTCCACCGCTTCACCCAGTCATTTTACATTTTTCATAGGCTATTTGCGGTATGGCCTTTAGCTCAGTCAGCGAATTTTCTTTTATGGCTTCTATCGACTCAAAACGTTTTCCTCGAAGTGGTAATTTTAACTTGGGAAATAAAAAAAAGTCAGACGGAGCCATATCAGGTAAATACGGTGCTTGGTCGAGAACTTTTGTTGAATTTTTCGCTAAAAATTCTTTCACTATAATGGCTGTGTGTGATGGTGCATTATCATGGTGCAGCATCCATGAGTTGTGTTGCCACAAATCTGGACGTTTTCGGCGGATACTTTCACGCAAACTCTTCATGACGCCTAAATAATATTCTTTATTCACTGTTTCTCCCTCTGGAAGGAATTCGAAGTGAACCATACCACGGTAGTAAAAAAAAAAACTGTCAGCATCACCTTGATTTTGGAGCGACTTTGCCGCGGTTTTTTGGGTTTCGGCTCGTTTTCGAGACGCCATTCTGAAGACTGTTGGCTTGTTTGCATGTCGTAATCATAAACCCATGTCTCGTCGCCAGTTATTATACGTTTCATAAAGGTCGGATCCGTAGAAGCTCGGGAAACCATGTCTTCAGCGACATGCTTTCGCTGCGCTTTTTGAACAAAATTGAGCTCTTTTGGAACTAGTCGAGCGGCGACGCGTTTCATGCTTAAAATGTCAATGAGAATGTTGTGGACGGACTTAAAAGACATGTTCACCTCACTAGCCAACTCTCTCAGACTCATACGTCGATTTTCGAGCACTAGCTTCTTGATTCTGTCGATGTTTTCTTTGGTCATAGCGGTTGAAGGTCTACCAGAACGAGGCAAGTCTACTACTAATTCTCGGCCTTCTTTAAAAGCCTTATACCATTCATAACCCCTTGTTTTCGATATACACGATTCGCCGTAGGTATTTCGCAACATTTTTAGTGATTCACCACATGAAATATCATTTGAAACACAAAATTTAAGGCACACTCTTTGTTCAACAATATTTTCCATTGTAAAAATCGCCGAGGACTCAAAACTATGACCAACAAAAAGTGTAGTTTAAAACAAATTAAATGACAGACCCCGCTCAAATTTTGCGCGCTAAATCAGTACAGTGCTACCAACATGCAGTAAAAAAATTAAAAGGACCTCTTTTACGCGGGTCTTTTTATTGACATATTCCCGATACTTTTTACACAGAGTAGTATATCGAAGTCAAATTTCAGCTCCCTACTACTAATCTTCGCTAAGCCTGACCGCGGACAAACAGACAGATGGACAGACAGATAAGGGTTCCTTGTTGTCTACGGTACCATAAGCGTTATGTACGTTTTAACCACATTTTTGTTTTCCTACATTTGTTTAACCTTTCCCTCCGCTTGTTCCAGCTTTAACTCGAACGACGGGTATGCGCGCGCGCCCGGCTGCAGCGAGCAGCTCAACTTCGCGGCGGCGCCTTCGGAGGACGAGGCCGATTACACTGGACACTATCTGAAGAAGGGGAAGGTCACGAGGGCAAGTCCGAATGAATATGCCCGATTTTTACCTCTATTTAGATCGTAAGGACGCGACGGCCGGTTTCACATTGAACGGTAACGGTAGCTACAAAACGCTTTTATTAAGACGAGGGGCTGGCCGAGGTCGTCGAAAGGTGTGAAACTAAACGTGTCGTTACGGTTTTCGTCCAATGTGAAACCGTCCAACGTCAGATCAGACTCATTATTGTATCTAGGATATTTTTTCTGGGAGGGCCTCTCGCTGAAAAGCAATGGCCTGCCACCTAAATCCTAATGCGTGTATGCAATGCAGTAACCCACTCAACTTTTCAGCAATACAGGCAGGGTGTAACATAATACCCACGTATCATGCAAAATTAGAGGGTTCCAATCTGAATCTGGGGGTTCAACCTACGAACAACTTGTACAAAAATGACAACAATCGTTCGGTGCTTAATCTATTGTACAATAATCTTGTCGTTGCATCCTATCTCCTAAACTAGGCGAAAAAGCTGTATCATAGGAGAATGTGGTAGGACATTAAGGATATACATTGGGTGGCAATGATGATGATGATGATGATGATGATGAGAAACGTACCCCGGCGGAAAGCCTCAAAATAACCTTTACACTTACCCCAACAGCAAGACCCAATGTCTCACCGAATCATCGAGAAGCGCCGACGCGACCGAATGAACAACTGCCTAGCTGACCTCTCCAGGCTGATTCCTCCAGAATACTTGAAGAAGGGGCGCGGACGCGTCGAGAAGACCGAGATAATTGAAATGGCGATACGTCACCTCAAATACCTGCAAGAACGGGCCCACGGTTTGTACCTCGCGAACAAGGGAGCATCCGATGGTAAAAATACTTTTGTTTCCTATGCACTCTTCCGTGGAGTTGAAAGCCGCACAGGTAATGCCAGGTCTGATGTGGAGGGTTAAGCTGGGGCCGTTGCTATCTAAATGGCTGTGTTTGGGTTTCCGTGAAGTCGTGGAAAGTCATGAACTTTTTGCATTAGACGATAATTAAGCGCACGATACCTACAGATAATTTCATAGGGTTATTCCGTGTTGGCTTATCGATCACGATAATTGCTTCCTATTTATAAAATTTAGATACCTTTTTAACAGTTTGGTTCTGTCGGTGTCGAATCGTCCTATGTGAGAAGGCCCATCCCGGCAGCCAGATTAGCCTTTAACATTCTGAAGAAGATAATGTCAAAATTACCACAAACGATCAATCATCAGCTTCAGTCATGAAAAATTGTGCAGGGCTCCATTTGCATAGATTTGGAATTCACGTGTTCGTATGATTACTTTACAAAAACGAGTCATGTTTGCATATTCATGCAATAGCCGCGATATTAATAATAGGGGTTAAAGTATGAAATTGCCGTTTTATTGCAATAGGTTCTTTGAATTGACATAGAATCTTCATGGTTTGAGGTTTTCGAATGAAACTTTTTTCAAATGGTTTCTATGATGTTCTTTTTTTTTTAAAATGTGAAACATTTGAATATCGACTTTCAATTGTTTTTGTTATTCAATTTAGACAAGAAAGATGGATGCTGCGAAAATTCGAGTGATTTTTGAATACGAGTTCCGACGCGGAACTAACGCGGCAGAAACAGCCCGCAATATCAATGCTGCGTTTGGAGAGGGGTCTACTAATGAACGCACCGTGCGATTTTGGTTTAAACGCTTTCGTGATGGAAATTTCGACTTAAAGAACGAGCCACGAGGAAGACCGCCCACACAGGTGAATAACGATGAATTAAGAGAGATAGTGGAAGCCGACCCTAGTCAAACTACCCAGGAATTAGCGGCATGGTTTAACGTTACCTTACCCACAATATTGACTCACTTGCGTCAAATCAATAAAATAAAAAAATACGAAAAATGGGTGCCTCATAATCACTCGAATCGCAGTATCCATCTTTCTCGTCTAAATTGATTGAATAACAAAAACAATTGAAAGTCGATATTCAAATGTTTCACATTTTTTAAAAAAAGAACATCATAGAAACCATTTGAAAAAAGTTTCATTCGAAAACCTCAAACCATGAAGATTCTATGTCAATTCAAAGAACCTATTGCAATAAAATGGCAATTTCATATTTTAACCCCTAATATACGCATTATCTTGGCTGTCACTGGAATACATTTTAAGCATTAGCAGGCAGAGCATAGCGCGCCGATTTGTTAGAATGAAAATATTTAACATATAGTCTATTTTCAGCCGTTGTTGTTTGAAAATGGAACATTTTCATTTTTGGCGTTTTCTGTCAAGTAAGAACTTTCGTGCTGAGGTCCGAATTTAAAATCATCTGTCGTAAAGTTGTTAAGTTAAAGTGATAGCCGATTATACAGATTAGCTGTCACACTTAACACCGTGGATAAAATTAGACGTGTTGTGCTAGATCCGTTGATGATTAATGATTTTAATGGCCCTGGTCCATGCTTGACAAAATACTTGACTTGATAACACCGCCGGCCGTCTATATATTTACAAATATGACTTGTGGATTTGAATTCGAACCATTAAGAAACCGCTCTAGAGCTATATTTCACATCATTTGGCTTTTGTCTACGTGTAAAATAAATCTTCAAATCCAAATAACCATTATAATTTGTGTTATGTATTATTTTATTAATAAATACAATACAAATACGATCAAGTTGTGTGCTCGTTGTAAATAAATAAATCATTCATCTTATTAATTAAAGAAATATCAACCCTCGATCACCTTTGTTATTAATTTCTTAACTTTGATAGTACTTATTAGAAAAAAGCATTCATCTAGACAAAAGCTGAATCAATTGAATTATCGTTGTTTGAGAAAAAAATAGTTCCGCTTTAGCTACAACGGTATGAAATGTTAGATTTAGATAAATTCATGTTTTTTTTGCGCAGTTATGAATATATGACACATTTTTTGGGGTTTGTGCTGTGCCATTTTGGTCACAGGTTCTTACTTTACTTGGCATTCTTGCGTTACTTTTTTATGTTGTGTCAGCGGATTACAACTCTGCTACTTCCCCCCGTTTGGCGATTCGATCCAAGGGTTCTTTCCGTTGATTTCTTGGTTTGAAGACACTAAGACACTTCTGCCTCTCAGTCGTGTGTGAAAACACAGTGGAACCATAATGGAACGTACACTTATTGCTAACACAAAATTAATTTCTCTGATAAGGTTCTTTAGTTTTAATCCTACGCTTATCCAGTTGGTGACTACAACATGCCTTTAATACCGCCTATCTATTTGATTTGAAAAAGATATTATTTCACCTCAATTACTGGTACCGTCAACAGCACATCAACCTTTGCATTTTTGTTCAAAGCCACCCGTAAATAAAGCGCACAAGTGTTATTCTGGTGCCTCACTGGGCCACTCGTATTTGCGTATTTGACCACCCATTGCCCGGTTCTCTGACAAATCTTTAGCACTGATTTTGTAGAACCTGCGATGTATTATAAATCGTCGGCAAGTACGCGAATACTAGTGGCCACGTGAGCTGGTTATAAACGCTGACGTGCTGTCGACTGTACTTAAGCCACGAAGGTAACGTGCCTCGAAAATCTATGGTTTCCGATGATTACCTACCGACGCGCGCAAAAATGTTCTCGTTATTTGCTTGTTTTTGCATGGAAATAGCCATGAAGTTCTCTAACGATTCCGAGGGCCGATAAATACTCTTCGGGGGAGGGACCCTCGTTCTACTTGATTTAAAAAAAATACAATTCAATAAAGTTGGATATCAGCCCCCGTACTCTCGAAGTTAATTTAGACATATTACGCCACAATTGAATGCTGAATGCTTAAAATACGCTGATGTCTAAAAAGGTCGTTTCTGATACTACTTAGGTTTTCGTGGCGCAAACAAATAACATCGACTATCGAGCATAAGGGGGCAGATGTTTTCATTGTGTTGATCCATAGATAAGAAGGTTTCATTCATCTGAGTGATGACCCCGTACGCTGTGCACGTACAAACGCAGATGTCTTTGAGGTGTCAGTGGACTGAAAAAGTCTGTGCTCCGACCATGAAGTTGTCATCAACCAACAATTTAGCAATTTTTTTTTTTATCCAAAAAGGACATAGCACGGGGTCAAAGCTTACATCTTAAGCACTTTGTGCCCTAAGATGCTAGACACTGAATAGTAGATTTTAATCGTGTCGATGGAATAGCAATTAGTAGTCAGAAACATAAAGCAAGCATTTTTTTTTTCATCTACTGCCAATCCATTGGGCGATACTGCAGCAATATACTACCGCACGCTTAGTAGAAATACGGTCCTTACGCATTAGACACTCCCCCGTCGTAGTGTGGACGCGGCCTCGGGTCCCCACACCCTTAAACCGTTTTCCCACAATAGCCAAGTCATGTCACGAGTCACTAACTGGCCCGGCTTTAGCTGACCAGTCAGGTTCTCCCCTAGCTGCCGAGCGGACGGCGGGCGCGGAGCACTTTCGTGCGGGCTACCACGAGGCCTCAACCGAAGCGGTACGGTTCCTGGTCGAGGTGCAGGGCTACGGGCCTTCCGACGGGCTCTGCGTGCAGTTGGCCTCGCACCTGCAGATGCATTCGCCTCTCAACAGCAAAGGTGAGCGAATCTCGTACTAAATCAAATAATGCAAGCTTGCTGGTCTAAGCTGGTCTGGTAACTCCTCGGTGGAGGAGTTGCCGTTTCTTAGACTTCTGACGGGCTTTGCGTGCAGTTGGTCGCGCACCTGTAAACCCCGAAAATGTCAATAGACATAGGTGTGCGAATATTATACTAAATCAGATATTGCAAGCCGATGCCGAAATATCAACTACGACAGAGCTTCGGTGAAAGAGGTGCGGTACATAGTTAAGATGCAAGTCGAGCCTTCTGACTCTGTGGAACCCACATCTGCAGTTTCATTCTTCCCCCAATTGCAAAGCTGAGCGTCATCATCATCATCATCATCAGCCATTCGACGCCCACTGCAGGACATAGGCCTCCTTCGTGGTTTTCATAACCATGAGGGGTTTTGCCATAATCGCCACGCTTGGCAGGCGGGTTGGCGATCGCAGTATGCGGTTGGAATCTCAGGAAGACGCTGCTGCCCGTCTCCTGGATATTGATTTCCTTAGTCGCCTTCTACGACATCCACGGAAGGAAATGGAGGTGAGCGTATCTCGTACAAACCGGGTTGGTATTTAAAGTTTGGTAGTCAGAAAAATGCCGTTGCCGAAGAATCTACTTAGAGCCTCGACCGAGGAGGTGCGGTATCTAGTTGAGGCGCAAGGCAAAGGTGGGCCTCCTAATGGGATCTGCGTGCAGATGGCCTCGCATCTGCAGCGGCACTCAACTGCAAAGGTTAGTGAATCTCGAACTGATTTTGAAAATTGCAAGCGGCAGTAAGCAAATTTATGCTGAATCAGATATTGCAAGCTTGTTAGCCAGAAAAATGCCGCGTCGAAGCCGATAAATTAGAACAGCCGCAGCCAAGATGGATGCACCTTCATAAGCAGCCTATATACGTCCCACTGTAGGGCACAGGCCTTCTCTCAGAGAGAGAGAAAGAGAGAGAGAGAGAGAGAGAGGCGCAAGGCGTATGTAATACATTCAACTTTTAAGTTCCAATAAGTAAGTTAACACTGAGGTAATCAGCCTCAAGTCATTTTTTTCTGCTTCGACTGTATCTCGAATCTGATATTACGAGTTAGGTCAAAAAGAGGTGCCGATCGTTCGTATGCTGAACATAGAAACATCGCTTAGTGGCCTTTTAACCCTTATACAGGGTGTGATAAAGTCCCCATTCTAGACGAGTCGTTATGGGTTCTACACGTCAATATAAACAACATAACAAAAACAACAAGTTTTTCAATACATTTGAAAGGCCAGTAACTAAGATTCACGAGTAGAGACCACGAGCTGGCAAACGCAGCGTAGGACGCTCACCAGCTCGCTGGACCGACGATCTGAGGCAGATTGCTGGCTGTGGTTGGATGAGAATAGCCGAGGACAGAAGGAAGTGGCGAGCCTTGGGGGAGGCCTGTGCCCAGCGGTGGACGGGTACGGGCTGATTGATTGATTGAAGTGTCAAAATATGTATATGACAGTTCGGAGTAGGTTTACCAGACGAGTTCGTACAGTGGAGCGAAGTTACGTAGAACCGCCCCTGATTCTGGATCAGCCTCAACTTCCACTAGGTATGTACATCTATAATTGAATCGTGTGATTTTAAAACAACACATGTCCTTTCATTACAACTTGTCAGGAAATAGAAAAAACTGTTTTATTCAAATACTAATATCTACAACAGCAATATTTTAGCATATTATGTTAATTTCTGTATGAGTAAACTACAATATTTTTTTCTAATGTAAATCAATAGGTAGGTGTAAGTAATTTAATTAAAAAAAAATGAACAAATGTTATTTTAAAAGCACATGTGACTTGTGTTGTTTTAAAATCACACGATTCAATTATTTGTCTATGCATTGTTCGGGTCTGAGCCTAATTAAGCGCATTAAATCCTGTCGGAATCCTGACGTTAGCGATAGCATTTAGTATGGAATTTGACAGTTAGACATCGCTCAGGTTTTGGTGCGCGTAATGTAGGAGCTGAATGCTGATCGCGATTGTTTTTTTTTGTGTGAGCATCGCGACAACATAGTTACATTTTTGAAATTGGGTCCCGCCTGCTTAGTAGTTAATGCTCAGCCGTATGGTTGTTGGTTATTTTTTATTCCAGTTTTTAATTTTGGTCTTTTTAGTGTTTTTTATTGTTTTCGTTGAATTTATGCCGCTTCCATATAGCCTATGACACTCGTGCAAACACGACGAATCGATTGATATCTTATTTATTAAAATCTGACCTTTGGTTAAGAAGTTATGAGGGAACATAGAATCGGACATACTTACATGCATACATACGAGCCAAACACATTACCCTCCCTTTGGGCTCCGCCGCAGTCGGGTAAAAAATACTGTACAACGAGTTTTTGTAGTGACGCAAAACCTGAAAGTTTCTTCGGTATCGATAATTAAACACTTTGCAATCGGGGAAAGCTTACATTTCTCAATTTTATTTTAAATACAATCTTGAAACTTTATGCGGTCGTTTCTGGCTTGTTGCGTTATTTCAATAACACATTGTGTACAGGGTTATTTCTTAAATGCGCAATTCCTGAAATACCCCAAAAAGTGTCGTGCTTTTCATTAACTTTTGTTCTATGAGTATTTTTTTTAGATTTACAGTTGTCGAAATATCAGCAATTAAATAATTTTATTGAATTATTTCTTGACGCCCTCTACCAATGTCGCAGTAAATCATTGTCTTACATAGAAGAACGTCCATTCTATCTATCGAACACATAATAATATGGTTTTAGTCACTATCTATCAGCGCTACAACAAAACAGACTGCAAATTTTTTTTTTTCAAATGACTTGTTAATTCCAAATGTCGTAGACAAAAAGGTATTGTATATGACAAACTCTAACCGACTAATTTCTTGTATTGGGCTCATTCCATGGTGACGGGACATTTTAACTTACATTTTGAACTTATATTCTTATTAATTTCGAAAATGTCTGACAACTTTACCACAGTATATTTATTAAAATAAATATAATCGAAATTACGATTTGCAAAATTTGTTTTATTACAATTTGTCACCGATTTTAATCTCTTTGACGGGTGTGACGCTTAAGGAAACTAAATTACTTAGTTACTACTTAGAATGATTCACAGTATTTCTGCTAATTACGATATAATTATATATTTATTTATTGGAATAGTTCAGCAGTTAGTGAACGAAAGTTGCCTACATCACTATTTCACATTATAGATTTTATATCCAAAATGCAACAGGTAGAGACAGATGAGTACAGGTGAACATAAAAAAATATTCAATTACAGGCATAAATATGTTTATTTTTTAAAGAAAGCAACTGAATTTATAAAGTTATAAAAAATCCTATCGCTTTTCATAACTAAAAAAGGTGTAGGCAAGAGATCTAAAGTTGATGTCATCATATAGTTTTTTTTTGTTATAGTTTAAATTATGAATTTTTGGTAATTATTTTAGATAATAAAATGTATTCACTTTTACTGTACGGTCAGCAACTACTGAAACTACATTGATGCACATGGTGCTTGAATAAAAGTATTGTGGTATCGATTACCGTGGAATGACCCATTGCGCTATATATATATATATATAAAACATGCCATATTATAGTGTCAAAGACTTTATAGAAGAAAACCATTAGGCGTATATGGAATAATATTATAAATTTACATTGGTAAAAAAGAGGGTATAGTTATTGTATTTAACAGTATTAGTGCTAAGTTAGATTAAGTTACTTCGAGTTTTAGGCAACTACGAAACGTAAAAACGTAAGACATTTAGTTCCTACTAACTATGTTGCAGTGCCCTTACAGATCTCACGTTGAGGATTATACTATTTATATTAAGGCCACATATTATGTACCACATTAAGCAATAAACGATTGAAATTTATATTGAAATATAAATAACTGTCCACTGAGACAACTCAAGGACAAGTGAAGGACTAGTGATTGTATTGTACGGAAATTATCCTATGTGATGTGGTGTTGGCTAACAAACTCTCCGTCCTCAGGCGAGCCTCTCAGCGAAAAGCGCCCAGGCGGCAGCTCCTCGGAGACGGGCTCCTCATCATCCCTGTCGCACGGGTACGCGCCGACCGGTGTCATCGCGCGCCTCGTTAAGCCGCCGCCGGAGCCTTATCAGGAGCCCTACGAGCCGGCGCCGGAGGCCTATCCCATGGAGTGCGATAGAGGTACGTTCATTCTCTCTACTGAGGTCAGCGCTCTGAGGCGTGAGACACACAGATGGGACGTGGCGCGAGGGCGCGGTAATATGTATAGAGTCACAGACCAAGAGCGACCGCAGAGCAAGGACTGTGGTCTGTGTTTCTATACATCTTACCGCGCCCTCGCCCATTACATTTACAATCATTCGTGCTAACGTTTTCATGCATTAAGATTAGTTTTATTTACATAACTGAAATAGATTGCATAAAAATTCATTACATTTATTAAATTCATTATATTCAAAAATTCAAGACATTACATTGGTATTAAATTAAATTAGCTACAATTAATTCAATTAAATTAATTCGAAATTTGAATAGTTTTGTTCTATTTAATTTTAATATTTATTTATTTGGGCTGTCTTAGCACATAGATAGATAGATAGATAGATAAAACATTTATTCACATAGGCCTCCTCCAAGCTTTTCCAAGTGGCTCTGTCCTGAGCTAGCCTTCTCTACCGGACCGGCAAGTCAGGGGACAGATTACTGAGCAAAAAGATAGAGTTCGAAATAGAGAATACTTTATTGTACGTAAAAAAGGAACTTACACACATTTCTTGACCTAATGGTACAGATGGCGACCTTGTTGCTGAAAGTGATCTCTTCCACAAAACCTTTGGACGTGTCCTTTCAGCTTTGCGACCACCACCACTTTATCCCATAGTGTGTAATAGAGGTGTGAGACTCAATTGTCCTGTCTATACAACGGTCCAAAAATTCAATCACTATGTATAGGTAAGCCACAGAAAAATGGCCGTCCGTTAAGGTCCAAAGTCAAAATTATTTTATTCTAAGTAGTGCAAAAACCAAAATCACCGACATAGCCCACCGAATTGGGAACCCAGTTTTTTTTTTACCTGGTGAATCGAAAACCATTTCGAGGCTAACATGCAAATAACTCGTTTATCTCAAAAGATGAGCTTTATTTTAGCTTTAATACCTATGACCTTCATTTGACCTACTTAACATGTGACGTCACATGTTTTAGGAGAAAATAAATTTCAATTCTAGCAACACTACAGCTAAGGTTGTCAAAGTCTATAGTTGTGAAAATTTGCTAGGGAGGTCTATTCACACGGCAAACGCAATCGCGCGGCTAACACAGCAAGGGTAGCATGACGTCACGCAGTTTAATATTTTAAAAAGTTATTTAGTAGTGTTTAACTTGATGAATCACAAAAAAAACGAAATTAGTTTCTTAAAATGACTTATCTATACTATCGGGAAAAAAAATAAAAACTCAACTATTTCAAAACTTTGCATTGCGAATTAGCGTGCTGAAGTGGCAGTGGGCCGGCCATATCATCCGAAGAACTGGTAACCGATGGGGTAGACGAGTTCTTGAGTGGAGATCGCGGATCGGTAAACTTGTAGGACGTCCTCAGACTCGGTGGAGCGATGATCGCCGCAGGGCGGCTGGCAAGAGCTGGATGACAGTAGCCGAGGACCGTGCTCAGTGGCGTGCAATAGGAGAGGCCTATGTCCAGCAGTGGACAAGCATAGGCTGATGATGATGAGTGCAGAAACTGCTACTTAATTAACGTCGCAAGTTAAACAAGTATCCATTTCAAGATCTTTAAAAGACACCTACCTTCCAAACCGTGTTAACTTCACAAAGGCCCAATTAGCTCAACCATCTTCCATCCCCAGTATCTGAAACGGCCATCACGCTGGCGGCAGATGAAGACTTTACGCAGAGCGGGGAGCCCCTTCTCCTGGAAGCGCACCCCAAACGGGAGCAGACGCTTCGCACCGTGAGGAAATCCGATTACGCCGACGACTACCTGCACTCCTACAAGTTCAAGAACAGCATCGAGCGCCGCTTCTCAAGGTCTCAGGACAGCGAGGTGAGCGCAGATAAGATAAATAAAGATAATCATGTTATAATATGTGCCAATAGAATTTCACTTATAATTTAAACAAACCGTTGCTGAAAATCGTTCAATACAAAAAAAAACTTCTCACAATACAATCACTTGCCCTGGTCTATACTAGGATACATTGTGATTGTGCTAAGGTTACCAGGCAAGGACATTACAAACGGTCCCCACTGGGAATCGAACCCACGACCTCCGGCATGGTAATCAGACGTGATACCGCTAGACCAACGAGGCAGTTGTTTAGGTCTATTTGCTATTTAATTAATTTTTAACTACTGTTTGAGTCGCAATGTAGCATTAGTTTTGTGGTATAAGTGGACTGACTTTATGAAATAAAAAAAATCAACTAATACATCATCAATGCATTCTCTCCACGACATAAGAAAGAAAATTGTCATTTTTATTATGTACCACGCACAAACCTTCTTGGTGTACCGTTTTGTGCAACGACGCCTTTCTATGTAAAAACGTGCAGCTGTAACTAACGGATCCACCCCAACTTTGTGCCGTAACAAAGTTCTCCCCGTTCTTCCAGGCCCACGACATGACTGTGAACGCGGCGCCCCGCGAGCCCACTAAGACCCTGCACAAGCGCCGGCGGGCGGCCAAACCGGCGCCCTCGACCACCACGTCCAACAGCGGGTCTACGGAAGACGCCCGGGATACCTCGCCACAGGTAATCATTTACACAGTCATTCTTTCATTATTCATTTTGGATTAATGTAAAAAAAGACACACTGTAAACAGTCATCACTGGGTGCGCTGGATTATAAATAAATGTGCACCTAATTGTGATTCAGAGTCCTCAGAGGCAGTTTATTTAATCTGTGGTTACGTTGTACACTCTCCAACATACACCATTTTAATCGAAGTTTATCGAATGTTTTAAGGAACCGTGTTTTTATAAACAAGGCCGTATGTTTATACTGACAAAGGACATGATCACTATAAGCAGTGATCACTGGATCACTTTAATATTAGTCAATGGATCTCCGAGAGACAGGGTAAGCATTAGTCACCAGAACGATGTAAAACGAAACATAAGTACATGAATACTATAAGCAGTTGTTACTGGAGCAGTGTAAATATTGGTTACTGGATCGACCTAAAACAAAAACATGATCACTGTAAGCAGCTATACTGAGTCACTGTGTAAACACTGTGTTTACATTGATCCAACACTGGATCAATGTAAACCGCCGGCAAATTACTTCAGATCGTTGGTCTAGCGAGCTGGCGGGCTCACGCACTGCGTTTGGCAGTTCTTGGTCTCTTCTTGGGAACATCCAGCACTATTCTTGATATATTTTTAATTTTTTTATAATTAACCATATACGGTTTTGTGTCTCCAGGACACGTCGAGCGAGTCGCCGCACCACCACTACGAGAAACCTCTCCCAACGCAGTTCGTTCCGGTTTTCGCGCTCAACGCCCTTGGTAAGCTCAAGAATTGTAGTAGTGCTCAGTGGCACGGATTAGTAGATAGAATATTCTTTCATCATCATCATCATCATCAGCCCACCTCTGCCCACTGCTGGGTATAGGCCTTTCGCATCCACGGGGCCCTACCTGGCCACATCGTCCGACCATCGGGCTGATGGTCTACCGACCGACCGCCGCCACTCCGTCACTGCCCTGGTCCACTTGCCGTCTTCCCGCCTCGCCAGGTGTCCCGACCATCACCACTTCAGACCCGAGATTCGGTCACCAATATCATCAACCTTCGTCCGACGTCGGATGACCGCATTTGGTACTCTATCCACTAGTCTAAGGCCTAGCATGGCTCGCTTTAATATACACAGAAATTTGATTAGTACTCTGAACTACTAACTTCCGATACTGAGCTTAAGAGTATATTGTTCTATTTCTATGTTACTCAGTAAGAGTTCATTTTACTAGTCTTGTGGTACTAAAAACCACTACTTATGTGATTGAGAGATTTGTTGGCCACTTTTTGCAAAAACAATCTGTAGAAGATATTTTTTCCGTTGGTGGTTACGTCTGGCATGACATGCCATAACAACATTGTTGTCTCGCTAGCACCTGCAACATATTTGGTGATTGTAAAATAAAATTAACTAGGTACCTACCTATACTTTTGATAAATGTGGTCTGAGGCTGTGCTAGATAACAAAATTACGGACAGTTTAAATACATTTTTATTTTCTTACACTTAGTTTTTGATAAAGAAAATTTGTACATTTATCAAGAGTATGCTAGTTGAGTGTTTCTTTTTACAATAATTAACAATATTAGAATTTGCGAGGGAGATAATAAATTCCACACAAATCACTTGTCCTGGTCCTAAACTAGGATACCCTGTGCTATGGTAACCAGGCAAGGACATCACAAACATGGAAATACATGAGGCCATTTGTACAAATGTACAGCGGCCCCCAGTGGTAGTCGAAACCTAGACCTCCGGCATGGTAATTAGACGTCATACTGCTAGACCAACGAGGCAGTCCATTATTTTCATTGCAGTGATTTCCATTATTTTAGAGAGCCTTCAAGTGTGCCTCAAATGTGATATGTCTATCTCGATTTATTAAGTTTTTTTGCAATTTGTTGATGTTTTGTGTGTACTGGTGCCCGGGAATTGGTCGTAGGCTAATTAATATGGCAAAACAACGTTTGACGAGTCAGCGAGTAGACAATAAATTACTTACGTTTCTAGGCAAGTACTACGTGCCAGTGAGCGTGGACTACGCGTGCCTGTCGCGCCACCTCGGTCCATTCGACGTGCTGGACGCGCGCGCCGCCCACCTCGCGGCCCCGCTGCACCCCGTCACCATACACGTCAACTTCCAGCCCTGTCTCAACTACCACGTCAAGAACGAACGCGACTGGGCCGCCGCGTGAATCGCCAAGGAAGTTTCCAATGGCCACGCCATTGAACAGACATTGTTGAGACTAATCTGGTATCATTGTTAGACTAGTCCCAGTGAAGGTGTTCGGATAGTGATAATGAAACGATTTTTTTATTCTTTGTGTGAACGTTTGTGGTGAATCTTTTTGGAATTAATATGGTGTAGCGTGCCAAAGCGACTCGCTATTTTTTGTGTACAATTCTCATATCAGTGGCCTAATTACGCTCACCAAATCCTGAGCGATTCCAATCGTCTAACTGTCAAATTCCATACTAATTTGACAGTTAAACGATTGGAATCGCTCAGGATTTGGTGAGCGTAATATAGGGGCAGATTAGAACTCAATGAATCGAGGAAATATATATTAGCACTCGAAGCTCTGCTGCTGTATGAAGACTTCTGCAACATACTAATTTGTCTCTGCTTATGTGCGAGTGCTTCATAACATGTGGGTTGGGTGTCTAAGAACTTTTTAATATCAGTTACTTACTTCATAAGATATAGGTAGTAATTAAATATAGGGTAGTATACATTTGAAGTTTTATAATGGTTACGGTATTGATATATTATGAACCTGTTATGATGTCGAAGATGTTACCACCGTATTTTTCTACCATGATGCGTTACCGAAAGAAATGGTGAACAGTTTTGTACAAAGTATTGCTGTCCGAGAAATATGGGGCTGGCAAGCTTATTGCCTGGTACTGTCAGCGACTTTCGGTGATCTATCGCACTTATGCAATTAAAGATAAAAATTGTCGATTGTCGCTGACCAGTTATTTTTGTTAGTGCCATTTGCATATTTTTCATTCAAGTTTTTTATTTTTTTAAATAGTCTCATTGTACCTGTAAGCAAGAACTTGCTACCTGTTTTTATTATTTTTTAAGCTATAGAACATGATGTTCTGTTTGTTGAATCATTCCTTGGTTTAAGTAGATTGTTAATTATTTTATCATGAGAGGGTCCCAAAATATTGGTGCATGTTAAATGGCCTAATGGCAAAATACCGATTTACCTTAAAAATATCTTGTGCTGGAATCATACCAAATTATTATTGGGTTTCTGTTTTTAGCATCAAAGTTGTTTGACTGAAATAGTTTTAAGAAAGGGTCCTTGTGCGACAAGGGTTTCCTGACCACCTAAATATAAGAGTCATCATCATAAGTGAATCAAATTGTACATTGATTAAAAATGTACCTATTTACGTAATTTAGTAATGTAACCAGATGTACCGTCGGCGAAAATGTGTATTACAGTGTTGTTTTAATTTTATTCTGTAACATAAAAATTACAAAATGTTTTTTTGTAGCAGATTGTGCAATATTTCTTGTAGATGGGAAGAGACCGATTTAAGACTTTTGAAGTTCACATCCACCACCTACGCTCGACGTTATTGTTTCACACAGTGATAGTTCAAAACTAAATTACGCCAGAACTAATAAATGTCAAAAATAACTTCTTACTGTTTTTGAACCTTACGGTCTTATTTATAAAAACCGCCGATTAACCCTTAAACGGCCATAGTTAGTATAAATTTTTCATTGGTTTTGGACTTTATGTCAAAGATTCCTCAGGTTCAATTTAAAGTGGGAACTATTATTAAGGTTGTTTGAAAGAGATCGCTTTTAGCGATCAAGACCGCCAATTGTATACGGCAAAACTTAAACATGTAAGCCTTTTAATGTATTTTGTTTTCTGGTGTGTACAATAAAGTGTTCTAATCTAATCTATTATCCCTATGGTCGAATACGGATTAAAATAGTCTGATTGAGATTTTACAAGGAAACTTCTTAACCACAATATTAAATAAACTGCCTCTTAGGAGTGCTTTAGAGGAATCATGTTTTTATAAAAGTAAATGTTTGTTCACATTTATCACATGACAATACTTAAGTATTTACTTAGTAAAATGGTCAATTTAGAAACCGGTGATTAGAGAACGTTTGACTTGTAAGAAACAGGACCGAACTCAATGAAGCTATTATTTCGACTCCGAGCGCTTCGAAAACTTCAGGCATATTAAAATAGACAAATTAACGTCGAGAGTACGGGGCTGGACATAAAGTTGGCTGTGATATGAAACAATTTAGTCCAGAGCGTTACTCTACTTGAACCTCAGTGATTTTGTACTAAGTATAGTCGCTGATACCTAAAACTGTATTGCAAATTGTTTAATGTAAGTACGTACGATATATTTCAGTAGTACCTACCTAAATATTGATGTACCCATAGTATTTTGTTAATAACCGAAGATAAAATTGTGTAGGTTTAAGCAATCGGGTTATTTAGCGCCGTGTTGAGGTAAGATGTACTTTTCGCGAAGACTGAAGATTACATATTCACCAACGCAAAATCAAGATAAAAGTTAATAAAGTTATGTGTCAAATTGGAAGTAACGCCAGATTATAGTCGGTACTAGGGGTGCCAACCCTACTATATAATATAGTATCGTTGAGGTAAGGGTATTGCTCCCTAAAATATGGCAGAACTTTTGTGTTACTCTGTATTTTGTGGATAAGATAATGTTGAGTTAGGTGATATTTTTGTAAAGTTTAAGAATAAATGTTAAATATCAGAATAGTGATGTTTCATTTTGGTATGTGTGCTCTAGATAAACAGGGCGTCCCACGGCTATGCTATGGCACATGCAGGGAAAGTAACTTGAATATTGTAGATCGAACATTTTACTGATAGACGACATTATTTTAATTTAAAAAACAATTTAAACTGCATTCACAGATTTCTAAATTATTACGGGGTTGAAGCGGGAATCGAACCCGCTGCACGAGAAAAAAATTACCTTGTAGCTTTATCACACCGATCGAAAGGCTTCATCATAAGGATAATTTTTTGCTGCATAGCAGTGTCAGAAATAAAAGAAAAATCATGAATTTTAACATCGGATGTGAAATATTGGTCAGAAAAATTAAAAGCTGACATTGCCGTAAGGACACACAGCTGATATTATCATTTTAAAGTATCTATTACTAATGTATATTCAACAGAATGGGACTCATTTTGAGCATTTGATAAATTAAATTATAAATGTTAAAATTCATGGTCTTCCTTTTATTTCTGACACTATGTTATTTAGCAAAAAATAATCCTTATGATGAAGCCTTCCGATCGATCGGTATGATAAAGCTACAGGGTAATTTTTTTCTCGTGGAGCGGGTTCGATTCCCGCTTCAACCCCATAATAATTTAAAAATCTGTGAATGCAGTTTAAATTGTTTTTTAAATTAAAATAATAGAAGCGTTTTACCTACCAATAAAACGCAGATTAATTTACTTACCTTGTTCGAAGCTTATAGTTATATGAGATAGGTGTCACAGTTTCCCGCCTTTAGTGCCTTCTCTTTCTACCCTATTGCGCTATCCCTCTCCAGTTGTCCTACCACCGCGGCAGAAGGGGGGAGATGACGTTCCGGAAATCGCCTCGCCTTTGCTTGTCATTGAGTCGAATTTAACCAGGCAGAAATTATCCTATAAGCTTCGAACAAGGTAAGTAAATTAATCTGCGTTTTATTGGTAGGTAAAACGCTTCTATTAATTTGACTTGACCTTGTTCGAAGCTTATAGTTATATGAGACGTGTTTGTTATCGCCTGGTGGTAGGGTGCAACTGGACGCCAATGTGAATGATGTAGTAGGTAGTTAAAAATAATAAGTTTACTTCACAGGTTATTATTTATTTGAAACAAAAAATAATGATTTCGAAATTAAATTAACCGTCACTTTGCAATTTAAGAAATAAATTATATATAATATCATGATAATCGTCTAATTAATCAACTGGAGTAAATAAACTAGAAACACTTTGACTGCTCGAAGCAGGCGTTACCTCACGTCTGTAGAAGTTTTTAAATGTGTTTACACTACGCCAGTTACCTCTAGACAGTATTTCCTCAAGAGGGAAATTTTCCAACCAGTTTCTAGACGCTGCGGCTGAACGAACACTACCCGGTGTTGCAGTAATACCTGCTTCAACTAGAAGCGATTTGACCCAGCCTGCAATGATGGCACGGGATGCTGCTTTTACATCTCCTCTTAACGTTACAAATAAATGATCACATTTAGACATACTTCTCTTATTACTTACAAGCTTAATCAACTGATTTATCCAGAAAACTGGATCTAGGTTTGTACACGTTGGATTAGGCAATAATTTCCATCCATATTGCCTGTAATCAGATGTATCAGTCTTCGATCCCCAGATAGGCCAAAAAATTATGGACTCGCCTGATCTAATGCAATGTTTGGCATCAATAGAAAGTAAGGTCAGATCATGAATCCTTCTTTCTGAACTTAAAAGTAATAATATAGCTGTGTGACGAGAGACTTGAAAAATATTAGACAAATCAACTGAGTAACTCTTTAAATACAGCGACAATTGATCAATATTCTATACTGGTGACTTCTGAATTTTTGGCTTTTTGAGGGCAATTGATTTCATAATATGCTTTACTAGGGCACGGGACGATAAACTACCTGATAAATTAACGTTGCTCAATGTGCAAACTGCAGATTTGTGCAAAAGCTAGAAATTTTGCCAGCTGACTGCCATTAGGGCAAGTTGGGCTGCATTTATTTGTTTCGCACCATTGAAGCCATTTCTTCCAAGCTACGCTATATGTTTTACGTGTAGATGGACGCCAAGATGATTCTAACAGCTGTACCTGATTATCATTCCAGTTAGTTAGATCCCTTGTCCACCCCCACATCTCCACACCTCTAGCTCCATCTCTCGGACGTTGGGAGGAGGAAGGCCTGTCGACACGTCCACTAGTACTTTTTCTAGGTTCCATAGAGTGAAAGGTGGAGCCGTGGCTCGATGACGGAGATCCGCTCTCCAAAATACCTTCTCCCATCTGGGAACTACCACCAGGTAAGTGTCTGTCGCATGATTGAGGTGGGCTAGCACTCTGGGCACTAAAAATGGTGGTGGAAACACCCACGCTAACTGGTAGTTCCAAGTCTGAGAGAAGGCATCGTGGAATAAGGCTTTGTGATCTGTCAATTCAGGGTTACGTAGTTAGAAACTACATGAGCTCTTTCCGACGCAAAAAGGTCTATCACGAGAAAACCCCTTTGCATGAACACTTTTTCTGTGCATATAGGTTTCAAATGCCATTCCGGTGGCCGACGCAACCTTGAAAGATGGTCTGCGTGGACGTTGTACCTTCCGGGTAGGTGAAAAAGATTTAGATTTATCTGATAATAGTCCAAGATCTGGAAGACTTGATAAGTCAGATCTAACAAGGCAGATGATCTGGTTCCCCCTTCGTTCCTTAGATAGGCAAGGACGGTCTTGTTGTCGCACTGAACCATGATCGTGGATCGACGCAGGAGCAGACAGTGATCTTGTAAAACTCTTAATACTGCCAACATTTCCTTTTGGTTGCAATGTAATGGACGCTCTGCGTCGGTCCATGATCCTGACAAGACCAGGTTGTCTAACTGTGCCCCCCATGCTAGGTCGGACGCATCTGTCGTTAAGAAATGACTCGGTGGAGGGTAATGAATCCGTGATGTCTCGCGACAATTCATCAGCCACCACTCTAGATTTTTCTTTGCACAACTGGGGATTTGGTGACAAAACGAGTCTTTGGTTTTGATCGACAAATTCAATAAGTTTAGGAGAGTTCGATAGTGTAACCGACCCTTTGGGACCGCAAAGCTGGTGAGATTTAGGAGACTCACTAAACTCTGAAGCTCTCTTAGAGTTGTTCTCTTTGATGCCAACATATGGTTAAATTTGAGGATCAGAGCAGACACTTTGTCCTCGGGTAGGCTTTTTTGATTTGACCAAGGATTCCAATGAATACCCAGATACGTAAGGCTTTTTTGCGGAATCAGCAAGGACTTTTCGTAATTTATCAACCACCCTAGTGACTCCAGAACTTCTAACGCCCAGCAGACATGAGTCTGAACAATGCTGAACTTCTGGTGCACGAGTAAGAAATCGTCCAGGTATACGATTATTCTCATCCCCTGTTGTCGCAGATACTGTGCGACCCAATTTGTAAGAGCAGCGAAAGTTTTTGGAGCTGTACTCAGCCCAAATGGTAAGCAGGTCATCTGAAGTAGTTCTTTTTTGTAAATTAGGCGTAAAAACCTTCGATGACTTCGAGCAATTTTTAAATGAAAATATGCCTGAGACAAATCTATTGTGCAAACCCAATCTTTGTGCTGCAGAAAATTTGGTATCCGGTAAATATTCAAGAGACTGAATTTCTCTGTTAATACATACTGATTTAGGGCTTTTAGATTGAAAATGGGTCGCGCAGATCCGTCGTTCTTGGGCACTAAAAATATCGTGGACAGAAAGCTTGGAGATGGCGGAGCAAGTTCTAGGAGCTCCTGATCCTTCATTTGTTTTATGACGGCAGTCATGTGGTCTGATTCCGGAATTTGATAAAGACTGGTTGACAATTCTGGGTAAATGAGAGGTGGGTTTTGTAGGAAGGGTATGCGATATCCTTGAATTATGCGAAGAAGGAAGTTCGGTGCTTCCCTTACTTGCCATTGCTGGTAAAAGTCTGCAAGCCGACCCGCTCTGAAGCGCTTCGACTCAGTACTTACGCTCTTGTTGCTGCCTCTATAGCTAGAGGAGGAAGAGGGGCGCTTGTAACCGCCTCGGCCTGGCTGGCGTTGCTCCTGGGGTCTCTGCCCAGATCGGGGGTTCTGCCCTCGAAAGTTATGCCCCTGTGAGTTGGGTGCATTTTGCCAATAACCAGTATTACGCCCTTGCGGAGGGCACGAGTAATTCTGACCACCTTGCGAGGGTGGATTGTTTGTCCAGGTTATATGTGCGTTACTTACATTCGCACAGGACCGACAATTTGTACCCTGCGAGGGTAGAGAGTGCTGTACCTTCCCCTGCGAGGGGCAGCTATTACACGCCTTGCTAGGCCCCGTCTGCGGGATAGCGGCATTGGAATTTCTTTTTTTGTGAAGGCCAGAAACATTTCCTTACGCCGCCCGCTTTCTCCAAAGTAGCCGAGAATGCATCAGCATTGAACAGGTTATGACAAGATGAAGGAATTTTCCGAAGAGTGGCTTTCATTAGGGGATCCTTAACGTGCGCCAAAATACCATCCCGGCGTATTTGAATAACTTCAGCGCGGTGTCCACAAATTAATTGCAATAGATCAGATGAAGTCTTAAAATTCACCGTCGGAAAATAATTCCGCCGTCTTGTCATTTAACGAATCAAAATGAATCGTGTCCGTGTCCTTAGCCCAAAGCAACAGATCTTGGAGAGTACTTTGTAGGGCCTGTCTTTGCTTGAGCATGCATAAGGTCAAGGCAGAATAGGCTTTTTCCGCGAATATTAGATGTCGCAAATTATAGTATGCCTTCACCTCCTCATTAGTTTCAAGGTCAGTGAAGCCAGGTGCTTGATTGTATAGTTTTTGCGTGTCCGCATACCGTAGCTCACACCAATTCTTATCGTCAAAGAGCTGTACATCATGCAGTTGTTTTAAATCACTTTCGGATGTTTTAGGAACTGAAGGTTCCTTTAATTTCGTTCCAATGTCAAACTGAAATATTGGACTCCTCGAATCGTCGTGGCTTACTGTTGGTGTAAGCTGCGGTGACCGCACATCGCACGTGTAACAGGGATTTTGACCTACATCTAACACGTTATTAATGTGGACGTTTTCAGTTTTTGATAATTGTTCACGGAGATCGGACACTTGTTTGGCTAGTTCGTCTAATTTAGATTTTTTTGGCCCCCCTTTTTTTTCCATCGGTGCCACCGGTGACGTCTTTTCTTGCTTTTTGAATTTGAATTGGAGCTTGTGGTTGATGACCTACTGCTAGAGGAACTCGAGGATGTCGCTCGGCGCATGCGCCGGTGATGGCGGCGTGGCGACGGCGAAGCCGCACATGGTGCTTGGCTGCCTGAGGGCTGTGGTGAACAATCAGGCGGCCCTCTAAATACTTCAGTGCACTTTTCCTCATTACCCATAGCACTGCACGGTTTAAAATAAAATTAGGGTAGAAGTATAAAATTACAAATAAAAAATTTTCGAACAGCAAAAACCGTTAGACGTTGTTTCTTAGAAAATAATGCAAAAACTCACCTGATTTAACAATCACGTAGGGTGAGTTGGGCTGTAACAGCTTGCACTATAGATTTCCAAAAATGAATCTTACTTATCAACGGAAACTTTTTTACAAAACTTTATAGTTTTACGGATGCACACGGCACGACCGTTCACGGCGGGAAACACGACGCCAATGACAAGCAAAGGCGAGGCGATTTCCGGAACGTCATCTCCCCCCTTCTGCCGCGGTGGTAGGACAACTGGAGAGGGATAGCGCAATAGGGTAGAAAGAGAAGGCACTAAAGGCGGGAAACTGTGACACCTATCTCATATAACTATAAGCTTCGAACAAGGTCAAGTCAAATTAATGTCTTCTTTCAGTAAAATGTTCGATTCAGTAAATTTTCTCGTGTAGCGGGATCGATTCCCGGTTCAACCATGTAATTATTTAAAAATCTATGAATGCAGTTGAAATTGTTTTTTAAATTAAAGTAATGTCTTCTTTCAGTAAAATGTTCCATCTACATTATTCAAGGTACTTTCCCTCCATGTGGCATAGCCGTAGGACGCCCTGTATAAGGTGCCTTTTATGAAAACAGGATTCGTCTAAACCACTCCTCAAATGCAGTTTAAATAGTCACATATTATTTTAACTACGTTTGGGAAGTGTTTTTATAATAAGCCTGATCAATTACAAGTAAAGAGGCGTTGCATTTAAACAAAGATTTATGTAATTAATTATCATAACATCTTTTATTCTATATTATTATTTTAAATTTTACATGTTTAGCTCAAACATTAAGAAAGAAATAATAATATTTAACATCTCGATAATATACAGCTCTACTATTTATGATCCACTTAGCGATAAATAAGAATATAATATTGCAAAATATTCCATTGTTATACATCTCATATTATAAAAAAAAGAAATTCGGAAGTTATTTAAGGTGGGTGCAATCACGAGAACGAATCGAGATAAGCTAGGTTGTGTGTATGGCAATATGGCAACCATTCCAAGGAGTGCGCTTTTTGTGTAATCACCGCATAAAAACATTCCTTACGCTTACATTTATTAGTTCGAACTATTTACAGATACATCCACTGAGTTATCTTTCACAACAATCAATAGATCTGCTAAGTATCACATGAATTCTAAATGCCACTTACACGTACTTATATAACACAGAAGGCAAGTACGCAACCATGACAATGTCAATACAGGCTGAAATTTCAGTGTCTTTTATAGTCGGAGGTTATTTTCCTGATGTTTATAATTATTTATCGCCGGTCACCAGATATCAGTCTCATTCTTTTTAAGAAATCTTGACAGACTGTAAATCTACCAGCTGATGTGTGTACAGTCGACAGCAGAACTTCACGTTTTTGTTGCGGAGTAACTGATTAGAGTGAACATATGGAAAGGTTGATATGATGTCGTCTGTACCCACATCACTTACGTGCACTTGTGTAATGTTTATGAAGTCTGTATTTGTATACTTAAAAAAATATCTATTCTGAACCAGCAGCGGTCAGTCTGACAAATTAAGATGTGTAAAGGAGTTTTCAATGTAAAACTGTGTAGCTTGATGAGGTGCCAATTTGTCATATATTCCAGTAACTACGTAATTTATTAATTTTCTCTCGCAGAGCAAATCTCCGATAGCTAAAAGGGCACTGAAGTTTCATATTTTTATCACTGTGATAGAGCACGTCATGATCCGTTGGTGATAAGACTCGGCCCAACATTTCTGAAACAGTATCCCGAGACTAAGATGGGAAATGCTAGGACTAACATTTTACTACTGCGAGACGTCGTTTTCGACATAAGTAGATTATTTTCTTACAGACACGAGAAATAGAGCGTTTTGTAAGTCTAAAGCTAGATTTACATTACAAGACAATCGGATAATTATGTACATTTTCTATTGTTAAATCGATGTTTCCCCATAAAATATCCTCGCTATTACATTGATGTTATATGGGTATACTTTTGTAATCTAAAACTTATTACAAGTGCCTTAAGGCGCATATTGCAACGTTTTATAATTTAATTTAAGTCATAAATTATATTATTATGCACAATCAATTGCTTTGTGGAAGAAATTCATATAACAAAAATATTTAGTTGGTACAGTGTCTCAAAGTGATACTTATTCGAGTGAGATTTTAATTTACAAAGAAACAGTGCTTAAATAAAAGGCCAAGTTATCGAATAAATACATGAATTGTACAAGCATAAATAATTTTGATGGCATAAATAAGTATAAAAATATAGAGCGGATAATTTATATATTAAAATCGACTACTATACAAAAAGCACACTGTCCTACACAATCACCGATGATTTGAGCAATGACAAGGTTGGACGAGAATGGCAAAGCACTGGGCGATTGACGAATTTCCTAAAATTAAAAATATGTAGTCCCACTAATAAACTATAAAATAAAATTTTAAATAATTTCAAGGTACTCTCTTGTAGACGACTCTTTACCGAATAATTTTAAAAAGAATATACATTGTTGGATATTTTTCGTAATCATTAAGTTATTGAAGTCTTAACAAAAATTTAAATGGATAAAACCAGACTGCGCTGGCTGAATTTAGATGCGTTCCATTGGATGAGAAATGCCAAAGATAATTAAAAATGAAGTACTCACTAAAATTTAATAATACATTAATCCTAGATATAAAAAATACGTATAATAATTAATTATATACGCAATAGAATATTTTGCAATCCCATTCGTCTCTGTACATGCAAGCCATAAATTCACTGGGTGCGTTCGACCACCGTCCTCATATCTATCTAATGACGTTTTCAACAAACGCTCGATCCACGGACTGGGTACACCACACTGGGCATCTTTTTGGTGCCATCTCCTATCGAAGCAAAGCTATCATTGTGACTACTAGTCCCGTGATGTTGCGGGTAGCGACTGACACAATTCTTAATGCAATTCTAACAAATGTTCTCCTTAGCGGGGATTGGTCATGAGCTGAAAACGGCTGTAGGTCAGACAGAAGGTTCAGTCGAGACTATGACCGCGGGGTTTACAACATCCATTCGTTGCGCTAGCAGTCAATAGGGGGATTTAAGACAATTTATTATATAAATATATACACGAGCTGCATTGCAAGGCAACAATTATTGAGATGATATCTTCGCAAGGATCTGGCCGGTACATGTATCGGCAGCCACACCAATTTTCACCGGCTGCGCCGCGTTTCATACAACTACAATGCTTCCTACTTGTTAATCCGTGGGACAATCGACATTGCAACGTACATCGAGTTGTCATAGTAAAACAAGAATTGTAGTTCTATGAAATAGGCCCCTGTATGTTTGATGTAACACAGGCATATTCATTACCATTTCTGTTCGAGCGAGACCATACCACGTAGCGAGTACATGGCACATCGATACAATAGCTTCTCGCTCCCGCAAAGAATGGACAATGAACGTCGGTGCGTACTATATCATTAGTGTGAGTGTGAATACAAAGGCGATACCTTACAGGTCCAAAAGATTGTGATGTCGACCCTAAACACTCTCAACCAACTTAAATTACATAACACAGATTTAACATCTACAGATGGCTAATGTTAAGCGCGGAAACCTCTCTAGATACTTACGCATATAACACGACTAACACTAACAATCTATACGGGCCCTAGAGTACCCTAATACGGGCCCCCGCCCACTTTCTATACACACTAAAAAAAATAGTAAAACGATAAAAACAACTATAATTTAAATTACTTAGACATTATGCGTACAAAATTCCTAGCCATCCTTCCCTAGATGAACTATTCAATAAATCGCTCATTAAATAAATATATCGTAAAGATAATACATACTTACACAGATACATACATACAAAAAATACATGGATAATTTAATAAAAAAAACATCTCGACGCTCATTACAAAAGCGTCCTGCATATCTCACCGTCTCTCCTATATACAATATTTACAAGGAAATAATAACAATTTGTACTTGCTGAAAAACCGTGAAGATAAGAGGTAAAAACAGAAATATACAATCCGGGCGTGTGTCGTGCGCCCGCTTACCTAAACGAGTTCATATAAAAATTATAATATATTATTATGTTACAGTGGTGTGGCGCGACGGTTACAAAAATAATTTGTATTTATAGTTGAGGCGTCGGGCGCCGCTGTGGCCTACCTCTCGCACAGCTTGGGGTCTGCGCCCGCGCTCTCGGCATCTGCGAACGAAAACAAACGCACGTCAAGTTATTTATTTATTTTATTAGGTCCTGCAACACTTTTTATACCCTTACATGCTAATAATGCAACCTATAATATACGTCTCACTGTAGGGAACAGCCCTACTCCAAAAGAGGCGGTATGGGCTTAATCACCACGCGTGCCCATTGCGGATTGGCCATTTCAAGCGCTGAGGTATGTGAACTCCACAGGGACTCAGGTTTCCTCACGAAGTCTTTTGTCGCGGGTAGCGAATGTTATTGTTAGGGGTCATCCATAAAGTACGTCACACTAATTTCGTGACGTTTTGTCCCCACCCCCGTCCTCGTCACAGTTGGTCACATTTGTAATTCACAAATTTTCAGCTAATACAGCTAGGATTACGATGTCTTGCACGTGTGACAGAATCAATTTTTTATACAATTTCGATAAAAAACAAAAATCGTATTTTTTTGACGTGACATATTGCAATATGAACGACGATATGTGTTCTGCTAAATGCGGCGAATATCACACTTTGTCAACCCCCTCCCCTTTAAGGTGTGACGTACTTTATGAATGGTCCCTTACTGTTTGAACAAATAAAAAATTTTAAATACTATCAAAATCAAGAATTTTTTTTGTCTTACGTGTCCTTCACGGATATTTGTTCAAATTGTCTGTCGGGCACTATATCAATGGCTACTACTATATCGTACACCACCTTGGGCACACGAAAGAGAGGGCGGCCAAGGATCCAGCGGAGACCAGTGGGCCATCGACCTGTGATGCAAGACCTGGAGTACAACCCACGACTAGACCGACCAGCAGTTCAGTTCCAGTCAACGAGCGGCGCAGTGCCACACCGACCCCTGATTCCATACTGGATGGACAGCCAGTCTAGACCCACCAGCTGCGGCGTTCCAGACAATGACGCCCAGTACAAAACCATTATCTATTCAGATAAAATAGGTGTAGGCATAGTACACTACCAAATCTTTTTTGGGTCATTCAGTCCCTTTTTAGGTTTCCGTATCCGAAGGGTGCCAAACGGGACTCTATTACCGCTCCTTCCACTAGGATCCCCTATTACTATGACTTCACTGTCCGTCTGTCTGTCTGTCACCAGGTTGTATCTCATGAACCGTGATAGTTAGACAGTTGAAATTTTCACACATGTATTTCTGTTGCTGCTATAACAACAAATACTAAAAACAGAATAACGTAAATATTTAAGGGGGGCTCCCATACAACAAACGTTGTCTAAAGACAGCGCTGTGTAACTTTCACAGCGCCGATGTCATGTCAATGTTAAACGCTTGTTGGTTTCTATAGATGGCGCTGTTCTCAAATTAGAACTTTGTCTAATGTTGTATAGACAATGGTTCGGAACCCTTTGTGCGCGAGTCCGTCTCGCACTTGGCCGGTTTTTTTTTAATGGCGCTATTACCTAAACCGCACAGAGCCCCTTAAGCAGTGCTTCGTCGAAAACAGAAACATGCCACCAGCGGCGAGCGTGTGACCTGTGGTGTGACGCCTGTTGGTTGACTCCACGTGACGAGCCGGACACGTGGGCTCAGTCCTGCAAGCTAACGTCAAGCCAAGGCTGAAAACTTATGCCTCCGTCATAAGAAAAACACGTTTCTACCGAAAGTTGCAAATGAGGAAAAAGAATTGTGTTTTTTCATTCAAAATTATTTAGGGCCGTCTGCCACAAATACTTATAAAATCCAAAATTCTTAAATCTTCTAATAAATCTAAAACCATTTGGACTATAATAAATAAGGATACCGGTAAATCCAAATCTTGACCGCGAGACCGCGAATCTTCGACCAAGTTTTTCGAAAAAGTTACCCATTTCATTCATTCCTATGTAGTCTGAGGTTTTGTCAGAAACGCTTTGTTGTAAATTCCTAAAAAAGAATTGACGAAATTTTGCGAGGAACTCGAAGGTTAATTGAAGAAACTTAAATCACAATGGAAAATATCGAAAATGTACCTTCTGAGACGAAGAAAAGTAGGTGCAATTGCAATTTTTGATAATCGCCTTATCTGGCAACACTGACAGCAACAGTTTTTTTTGTGTTTGACATTCATTCACTCATGTGGTGCACAGTGCACACCACAGATTAAAGTAGGTTTAAGGGACATTTAACGAGAATTTAGTTGCGGAGGGCTTAAAGCTTAACTAATGTGGAGATTTGACTTCATAAATCATAATTTAGTTATGATCTGTCTTAAGACCGACATAAGCCTCACTAAGGGCTGTTTTAGTGGGATCGTTTTTTATAAATAAGACCGTAAGTTTGGAGTGCTTTTTGTCTATTTTTTCTCCAAAATGATCTAGATTTTGAAATGGACACCTAGTTTAACTTGCAACGTTTATTAGGTTGCAGTTTCTGTGCTACTTTGAATAAAACATTTTTGAATTTGAATTGATCAATTGGAAAAGATCTATAGCCGGCCATGTCGACCGGCACTAGCTGGCCTAAATTGGAAGCTGCCGCGAACCACCGTCACAAGTGAAAATCTGTGGTTGAAGCCCTACGCTCCTCTAGGAGTTAAAGGATCGAAGAAGAAGAAGAGGACTATGTCAATGTTTTGTTCACACGTAGACCACAGCCGAATGAAATGAAATATAGTCGAATACGGGCCTTACCAGGCGTTTCCGTGGGCGGTCGCGCCTCTTCGTCGTCAGGCAACGCGAGGCCGAACTCCCGGCGGAGGCGTGAGCTCAGGTTTTCCCGTTGCCGCTCAGAGGCCGTGGGCTGGGCGTCGAACACGCCTGGGGAGACAGAGTGTCTGTGAGTGGAGGCGGGTAGGTTGGCACTGGCTGTACGTCAAAAATTCTATCTACAGGAGGACACGCTGAAATCTGGGTGGTTTGAAAGCCGCGGTTATGAAATTAGTTATTACAAATGCCACTTAGACTAATCTTGACGATGATTAATGAGACATCTCGTTTCAATTTAATTCATAATTTTTATTTCGGAACAAGTCCATAGTGTTAGTAATGCAGATATTTCTTAAGGTAGGTTAGTAAAAACATTTTATTATTTTATTTTACATGGACTGAGATCCAGTGCCAGGTTGAGAATTTTGTCCAAAAAATTCGCGAACAGGGTAATCGACTTTGCTATGTTTATCGAATTGTCATAGTAAACAATGAATTGTAGTTCTATGAAATATGGGTCTGGAGAGCTACCTTCGTAACTACAGTAGAGGACAGTGGACTCCTGACACTTCTGACTGAGAGTTTATTTTGATGGTGACCACCATTATTTTTAGGGTTCCGTACCTCAATAGGAAAAAACAGAACCCTTCGTCACTTTGTTGTCCGTCCGTCCATCGGTCTGTCAAGGCCCTTTATCTTGGGAACGCGTGGTATCGAGCTGAAATTAAAACCACACTCAAGGCTGAAGTCCCTTGAAGCTGTGAAAAAATCAAACTTCTAAGTTAACGTAAAAAAAGATACGGTCGTTTATGCCGCAAAAAACGTATATTTCGACACTCAAGAGAATCAAAATTTATAGGGTACTTTCTGTTGACCTAGAACTATGAAATTTGTATCTGAAATCAGAAAATTAAACATTTATAATTTAATCATAAGACAATTAGTCTTTGAAGTTCAGGAAAAGCTCGGAAAAAACTGCAAGACTCAAGTACTGAACATATTTTCTTTTTATAATATGTAAGTACCTACAAGTTTATACGGAACCCTCGGTGGGCGAGTCCGACTCGCACTTGTCCGGTTTTATTAACTTTGTTATGAGGATAGAAGTAGCGGTGATAGTGCATGCCTCACATGCGTGAGGTCGTGGGTACGAATTCCGGCACGTACCAATGACTTGGTTTCGTGAATTACGTACATTCGTGAATTTCTAGTAGCAATACCACTCGCTAACCGTGAAGGAAAACATCGTGAGGTAACCCGAGTGTCTAAGGTGTCGCACAGGCCTAACTATGAGGCTGAGTGCGGAAATCTCATGACTAACCAACTATTAGGATGGAAAAAATGCCGTGTACTCTTACACCAAATTATTGAAATATTTATAATCTCTTATTTGAAATCTCTTTTCATTTGCTGGCCTTTGTACGTGTTATTTCTTATGTAATGTCCTGTTAAATGTCTTTTGTGCAATAAAGTATAATAATAATACGTTCTGAAAACTTGTCTCGGACATTACACAGCATTTAATCACTGCAGCATAAGTTGACAGGCCTCTTCTCCTATGTAGTGTGACTAATAATAATAATAATAAGACATTGTTGATATCGTATACAACATATAAAGAATTTAAATTTCTTCTGCAACAATCTCAGTTTGCGTCGCATTTAATTTAATTCACGCAGAATAATGTTGCTTTTATAGATGCATATTTTCATCGATGACTCAGTCGCTACCATCGGACCTTGGAAGTAAAGACAATGAGTTTTATTTTGTATCAGCGACACGACGACTCAAGGCCCACAAGTAGCTCTGGCGTAGCAAGAAATAAGTGCTAGTATCGAACGGAGTTTACTTCTTTATTTTGGTGACTCTACCCCCAGGTAAATGTTATGCGCAACATGTCGAATGCTCAGTGTATTATTTGTTAAATGTTCTCAGCAAATACAGTTTGTTTGAACTTTTGAAGAATATTTTTAGCAGTCTAATAGGAATTGCATCTACACACAGCCACACGCAAAGTATTTAGCAGAAATACATGCATAGGTGCTTAAACTCACGCCTGTATCGCGGAGGGGTAGGCAGAGATCAAGATTTGCTAATTATAACTCTATCGCTTCATAAACATTCATTAATAGCTGTAGTATGTACAATTATGGTTCAGAATAACACAACACTAAAAGAAGCATTTCTTTTTTGGCCTGTACACTTGAACTAGAGTACCGGCTGCGTTGAGATCGGTCTAAGACTTGTATAATAAAACACCCAATCCTTAAAGCATGGTTATGATTAGGTACGTCTTTCTTTCACGCGTAAACAAAATCGATATCGCAAGAGCGGATTGCATAAACATAAACGTCGGGCCGCGATATCAAGAGAATATAATTACATGTTGCCCAACAACGGCGCGATAAGGAGGGTAAAAAGTGAAAAAACTTGATATCCGTTCAGATATGCGTGCAATAACAATGAAGAAAACGTAAAGCAAAAATTTTACTTTTTGTTTCAGTTTCTATGTTTTACCTTTTCGTAATAAATAATATTCCGTTTGGTCTATTGCGTATTTCTACGTATATTTATTATACAGTGATAAGCTTCACTGTGTTATAAATAACTATGTGCGTGCAATTATATGTAAAACAGACCTATTTCGTTGCAGTAGGTTCACATATTTATATAAACAAGATAATTTATACAAATTACCTTGATTAAGAATATACATATTAAGAGTAACCTTCAGGTAAATCTCTCTCCTTTCATGCTTGCTACAACAAATTTCTCGCCAACTGCAAAGGGAACCTATTTTTTATTTCAGTTAGATAGGTCATTGAAAACTCTACACCGTAACCTAAGCAGCCACAATATTTTTCATTTCAGTTAGAAAAACAGCTTGTTGGAATCTCTATAACATAAGTTAGCCTATTACATCACTCTACAAGCCACCTCAAATACTCAAGTTTCCTTCACGTAAAAACCACTCCTTTACCATTAGCAAGAGCTATTACAACTGCAAATGTAAAAACTCCTGTATTATTTAAACTTTCGTACCCAAAATTTAGGCTGGCAAAGGTTAATATAACCGTAATGGGGCATTGTGTACGTTTCTACAATAAGATCGCTGAGGATATAATAAGCTTGCCAGAAACGCGGTTCAAAAAATGTGTAAAGCACATTTTGTGCCAAAAAAGCTACTTTAACATTAAAAATTATTAAGATGACAAAGATGTCTGGAATTAAAGCCAGTTCAATGCACGAGTTCCAGGTTTTAGAATATTTATATAAACTCTGTTAATTAAGGACTTGAAAAGACTAATTTTGGATATTTTTTGTAAATATTTTCTCCAAAATTATCTAGATTTTGAAATGGACACCTAGTTTAACTTGTAACGCTCATTAAGTCGCAGTTTCTGTGCTACTTTGAATACAAAAAAATTGATTCGATTTATTGGGGTACAATTACAAATAGAGGATGAATTAGCAAAGAGCAAGATAAAAAGTACACGAAACCGGCGTGCGTGCACGCAACGACTAATGAATGTTGAGGAAGCGAACGTGATCTGTCAGGATCGTTTCAAGTGGCAGTCCCTGGTCTGGTACCCCTCTGGGATTTAGCCGTGAGTTTACGTATGTAATTACTAACAGTGAAGGGAACATGGTAACCTGAGTGAGTATCTGAGGTGCATTGTTGCTATAAAATAAACCCACGGGGAGTCAGTAAATCGTTCAATTAAGGGACTAGCTTCCACAACACAGGGAATCCTAGTGTGGAAACTAGGGCATAATCCTTTTGTATGTAATTGTTTATAGGGCAAGATAAAAAGTACCCGAAACCGGCGTGCGTGCATGCAACGACTAATGAATGTTGAGAAAGCGAAAGTGATCTGTCAGGATCGTAGCAAGTGGCAGTCCCTGGTCTCTGCCTACCCCTCTGGGATACAGGCGCGAGTTTATGTTATGCTATGTAATTGTTTTTGGAACAAATAAATATTTTCTAATTTTAATTTTCAATTGTGTTTAATTCAACAGCGTCACGGTCGACAGGAGAAACAAGCGCGGTGCGGCTCCCCCATCGCTGCTCGACGCGGTTAGCTGTGTCAATTTATTCCATAACACGGACGTGCCGCTGATTCCGTCCACTCTATTCACATCAGCTGTACAGTGGACTCTGGGTAAATCTTCACATTACGCTAGTTGACACGCATCAACATTGATTAAAATAATGTTTTTTTTCCTAAAGTACCTGGCCCAACGTTGCTTAACATAATGAATGAATACATAAAAGTAGATGGCTGTAGAAATCTAATAGTTACATGTACATAAAAGTCTCGTGTCAGTGTTTGTTATCGAACTCCTAAACGACTCCATTAATTTTAGTGTTTTAAAATTTATATTGTCTATAATAACACTGTCGGTTATAATTTCCTGTTAAACTCAAGAACTTTAAAAAATGTACATACAATTGAGAAACAATGCATCATAAGTTTAGTGAGGGCCTGGAGATCTGTCACACAGGATCTTTCCTAGTATGGACTCCAGCCTCTCACACAGGAATTAGTCCTGATTACTCAAATTGTACCTACTATATGTTTTGATACCTCTGTGAGAAGGAAATAAACGAAATTACTTACTTACTTACTCCGAAACGATTCGAATCCCACGGTTGGCCGCCGTACATTAACAAATGGCCTTAGACTGGGTGTATTTCTATGTTTGTGATGTCCTTGCCTGGTTACCACAGTACAGGGTGTCCTAGTTTGGGACCAGAACAAGTAATTGTGTTGTGTGGAAGCTATTATTATTAGGGGTTAAAGTATGAAATTGCCGATTTGTACTGAAAATCTAAATTGTTTATTTTTTAAATTCTTAACAAATTTATTTAATCAAAATAGTTGCCATTATTATCTATACATTGCTGCCATCTAATGGGAAGGTCATTAATGCCTTTGCGATAGAACTCCGACGATCTAGACTGCACAAACAGTGTGAAAGCATTTTGTACTGCCTCCTGGGAAGAAAACTTCTTGTCACGTAAATAATTGTCCAAATCACAAAAAAAATGGTAGTCCGTTGGAGCAAGGTCTGGTGAATACGGAGGATGACGAATGGTTTCTAACTGCAGTTCTTGAAGGGTCAAAATGGTTTCTCGTGCTGTGTGAGGTCTCGCGTTGTCGTGGAGCAATAATGGTGAAGATCGTTTTCGTATTTTTTTATTTTATTGATTTGACGCAAGTGAGTCAATATTGTGGGTAAGGTAACGTTAAACCATGCCGCTAATTCCTGGGTAGTTTGACTAGGGTCGGCTTCCACTATCTCTCTTAATTCATCGTTATTCACCTGTGTGGGCGGTCTTCCTCGTGGCTCGTTCTTTAAGTCGAAATTTCCATCACGAAAGCGTTTAAACCAAAATCGCACGGTGCGTTCATTAGTAGACCCCTCTCCAAACGCAGCATTGATATTGCGGGCTGTTTCTGCCGCGTTAGTTCCGCGTCGGAACTCGTATTCAAAAATCACTCGAATTTTCGCTCCATCCATCCATCCATCTTTCTTGTCTAAATTGAATAACAAAAACAATTGAAAGTCGATATTTAAATGTTTCACATTTTTTAAAAAAAGAACATCATCCATTTGAAAAAAGTTTCATTCGAAAACCTCAAACCATGAAGATTCTATGTCAATTCAAAGAACCTATTGCAATAAAACGGCAATTTCATACTTTAACCCCTATTATTATTTGTAAGCCTCAAAAAATTCAATATTTTTTTCGGTCGAACCACTTAATACCTACAAAAGTCCAATAGCGTATTCGCTCGTAACTTAACCTGTGCCCCGCAGAGGAACGTATATATAGGCTTCTTATAGCATGTAAATCTGCAAGCTTGTCGTATCTAGAGATATAATATTAACCCCCGGTTTCTCGTACACTAACAAGCTGTTAATCTACTGTTAACAGCTGTCAGTGGTTTTTTTTTTGTATGCACTTTGGTCAATTGACAGCTGTCGAGACTCTGCGGGCAAGTCTTGTTACAAGCTTTTGTAGACTAGTCACAAACTCAATGAAACCTAAATTAAAATACTTTTTTTCGTGGAAAGAAATAAACCTTTGGCTAACCGGCTAGTGGGTAGATCGAAAGTTACGTGACCGAGAATGAGACAGCAACAACAACACAAACAGATGATTTCAGATTCCTTACTTTTACAGGTTAGAACCAATAAAAATAACCAAATATTCATTTTCACCTCCGATTGTATGTCCACTATGTACAATGTAAACATTCTCAGTCCGGGAATAGTCCAATGAAATTAGCGACAAACCTCGGAATGAGAGATAATAAGCTGATTTTCCGTACTTACCTTCATTTTGGCACTCTAAAAGTTGTCTCAAGTCTCATAAAATCCCGTGTCTGCGTCGTAGGTTATTCAAGGTCAAGGTAAGAAGCGCAGTTTTCGCGATTATCTAGATTTCTATTGCCTCAGCGATGTTAACACCTTATAAAAATTGTAGAGCATAAAATTTGCGACAAATTTCGTTTGAAACATGTTTTCACGCGCTCAGCTGTTCTTGAGATAGAGAGCGGTAAGCGCGCCATACGGCGGAGTTACTGGACTAGGTCGCGTCAACTCACCCTTGGGACAATGCGAGGCGGTGAGCGCGCGATGCAGCCGCTGCTCGAGGTCGTCCGCCGCGGCCGCCGCCGCCGCCTCCAGCCGCAGCGGGGAGAGGGACCCGGCCGTGGAGGACTCTGAGGAGCACTCGCCGCTGCCGTGAGGAGCGTCCCCGCCCCCCGCCCCGGCCTCGCTCTCGCCCGCAGCGCCCTTGTGCCGCTTGCGGTACTCCGTGATAGAGAGCTGCGGGTGGGGCGGGATGTATTAGAAAACCCTAAGCTTTAGATTGTTACAGTTGCAAGAGTAAGAAGCTTAAATTATAGCACTGGAGGGAAAACTTCGAGAGCCGCATGGTCAAGGTCAAATCTACAGAAAAAAGAAGAAGAAGCAACAGTCCTGATGGTGCAGGTGACCAACGTAGTAAAACGTCTCCAAGAGAGAAAACTAAAGTCAAGACGAACACCAAACAATGCCTTGGTGGCATTGACCTCTATATGGGAAAACTAAAACAAAATATCTAGCCGTGGAGGAAGGACTGAGCAGCACTCGCCGATGCCTTGAGGAGCGTCCCCGCCCTCTACCCCGCAACGCCCTTGTGCCGCTTGAGGTACTCCGTGATAGAGAGCTGCCGAGAAGTGGCATATAATTTTAAAACGGCTTGATCAGCATTTTACAAGTGCCCGAAAGATATATACACATCAGCTTAAAGCTGCTAGTGTACTAATAAGAATAATAATATCATCAATCTTAAATGGGTTTGATAGTTTGATGCCCACTATCGCACTTTGTTACTTTTATTTAATTTCAGTACAATCGGTAGCACAGTGACAACTTTAGCAAATCTTCATATAGATCGCACCATATGCCCACTTTAATCTGTAGAATTCTAAATAGCCCGATCGGACCACCATAACATTGGTTTTTAATTGTTCATTTGAAGGTTATAATCTAACAGGTTAATTATAAAATGTTTTCGTTTTCTGTTCTTGACTGTACAGATTGCTGGCAATCTATGCAATCAAAGTATTGTGGACAGTAAAAAACCGGCCAAGTGCAAGTCGGACTCGCGCACGAAGGGTTCCGTACCATTATCTATACACCATTAAACAAAGTGCAAATTTGAGAACAGCGCCATCTATAGAAACAAGAAGCGTTTATCATTGACATTTAACGACATGCATCGGCGCTGTGAAGGTTACATAGATGGCCGCTAGATGGCGATCGCTGTCTTTAGACAACGTTAGTTGTATAGGAGCCCGCCTTGAATATTTATTTCATTCTGTTTTTAGTATTTATTATAGCGGCAATATAAATACATCTGTGAAAATTTCAACTGCCTAGCTATCACGGTTCATTAGATAGAGCATGGTGACAGACAGACAGTTAAGTCTTAGTAATAGGGTCCCGTTTGGCACCCTTCGGGTACGGAACTCTAAAAACGAGCATTGTGCGTCTAAACAAACCCTTCATGGTAATAGTTGGGTTTTGCTATTGCAGGCATAGTGCGATCTCATGAAGAATTGAAAAAGTTGGCATTGTGCTGCTGATTGTATTGTAAGATAGTAAAAGTATCAAAGTGCTATAGTGGGCTATCAAACCGATAAATGTTAGGGGCTGCATCTAAGAGTTGCCGGAACAAGGTTAATATATTAAACCTTCTGCGTGGCGCCGGATTAAGAATAGCATCACTCCATTTCCTTCTGTGGATGTCGTAGAAGGCGACTAAGGAAATAAATTACCAGGAGACGGGCAGCAGCGTATTCCTGAGATTCCAACCGCATACTGCGATCGCCAACCCGCCTGCCAAGCGTGGCGATTATGGCAAAACCCTTCATGGTTAAAAACCCTGATGGAGGCCTATGTCCTGCAGTGGGCGTGAAATAGCTGATAATGATGATGATGATTAAACCTTCCTATACGCGCGCGTTGGTCTGTGGGACCGACGGAACACATTTTCGTATTCACTTCTTTTAGTAGAAAAAAAAATGGGAAGTTGAGACTTTTGCTAGCTGCCTGATTTGTTGCTAGCTTTACTTTAGTACACACAGTTTGTGGGAAATTTACCTATAGTCGCATTTGGCGCCAATCGGTCTGCGAGACCGGCGCGGGTATATGTGCAACTTTTCGTGTGAACATAAAAGTTAACATATTTTGATCAAATTATTATTTTATAGGCTTACTTTATATACTGTAGATACTTTTACATCTAGATAGATGAGATTCGAATTAGATTGCTATTGAAGGAAGAAAATTGTGACTCTTGCTATGAAAACGAAAATTACAGAAAATCTTGTCGAAACACAGGAAAAAACATACAATTCCAAAATAAAAAATGACAACGAAGAGATGAAGAGTTACCAGACCTTGAAAGGAGCCACAAATCATGTTACAACTGTGCCACATGCAAAAAATACTTCTGTTTGGAACACACTGTCGAGGCATACTTGATTGTTATAGCGAGGCTTATACCGAAGTAAAAATAAAAGGTATATATTGTCCTTTTGTAAGTGTTAATATTTTTATTTTGAAGTAGATTTTTGTTTTTCATAAGAAAATATGGTATTCATTCGGTTTTTGTTGTTCCTAAGAAAAAAAATCTAGATTTTAAGGCTGTTTTTAACAGACCAATAGTGAGTCCAATAATCATTAATAAAGTAATTAAATCATATTTATTCTTATCCTCTAGTTTTAAGAAAAAACAATATCTTTAAAGTATTTTTAATTAAAAATAATGAAATAGGGTTCTGAAGTTACGATCTACAAGACTGAGCGCGGGTTCTGAAGTTACGGTCTACTAGACTGAGCGCGGGTATAAGTGGCACCTTTGGCGCGGGTATAGGAAGGTTAAACCAAAATTATGATAATACAGAGAAAAAATATGAGATATAGTCGCTACGTGTTGGTCGAATTAATTACGTCATTCTACTAAACAAAAAAAAAAGTTAAGCAAAATCTGCCGCCAGAAAGGTAACCTACAATCCTTCCATTCTATCGATGAAGAAAATGAACGTCAAATGCATTCACGAGATTTTCATAGACATACTACGATGGAGGTCTCGGAGGAGCACTCGCCGCTGACGTGAGGAGCAGCAGAGAGAAATCTGGCTAAAGCGTCTGTAATTTTATTTTCTAGTCCTGGTTACACCAGATTTATCAACCAATCAAACTGAAAATACGGTTTTAACATAATCCTGTATGAAACGAGACGGGAAATGCAAATGAGGAATGGCGTGATTGCAAACAACGGTTCAAACAATGTTGGTACCTAGATTACTAGCTTGACTCTGTAACCTTAGAGCGAAAATAGAAAACAAATCTACACTAAGCACGATATTTTCGCAGATAAATGTGAAAACGTGTGTACAGGAGACTTTCAAGCTCATTATCAAGCCACCTTGACCTGGATTCCGCGATAAAATTGAAGTAAACAAGAGCACATGAGCCGTTGATACGAATATTGTACGAGAAAAATCTATTTTACGGCAGTTTATATTTATTTTATGCAACGACACTAAGAAAGACGTACGATGTTCTATATTATCCTTATATTCAGGATGCACCACAAACAGTTCTTGGGAGTATCCAACATTGACATCAAGGAACTTTAGGCAGCAAGCTGAAAACGAGAATTGTTGGATACAATAGCGGACTTTATACTAGACGCGCTAACTATAAACAATAATGTCAATTCAATTGTTACACTTATTATGGTTTTAAGCATTAACAATAAGATAGCTCTATCGCCATTATAAAACAGAAAATCCGTAAAACCACATAAAAAATTAAAAAAAAACCGGCCAAATGCGAGTCGGAGTCGCGCACGAAGGGTTCCGTACCATTATCTATACAACATTAGACAATGATTGAATTTGAGACCAGCGCCATCTATAGAAACCAACAAGAACCGTTTAAAATTGACATTTAACGACATGACATCGGCGCTGTGAAGGTTACATAGATTGCCGCTAGATGGCGAGCGCTGTATTTAGACAACGTTTGTTGTATGGGAGCCCACTATTTTATTCAGTTTTTGGTATGTGTTGTTATAGTGGCAACAGAAATATATCATCTGTGAAAATTTCAACTGCCTAGCTATCACAGTTCATGAGATACAGCCTCAGTGACAGACAGACAGACACACACAGAGACAGACGGACATGTAAGGCATGAAAAACTGTAATTGATGTGTTTCAGGAGTTCCGCATTCTAAAAAGAACCATGTAGACATAGTAGTGTAGAGAGATGGGAGCAGAAAGGATTAAGTGTGTAGTGGTTGTATTATATTGAAATAATTTCTTACCTTCCTTCGAACTGGCTTAGGCTTATCAGCAGGTGGTGGGTTGAGCCTAGGATCGTTGCTTCGCGGACAATAAGGCTTCGTGGGAGTCTTAGGCGACGGCGACAACAGCGAACTAGGCTTGTTAGACTGATCCGAACTCTTAAGCACACCCGAGAGCAACACACTGTTATTAGAGTCCATGTTATTCACTCGCGTCAATATCTCCTGAACACTCTTCAACTCATCGCCGGGCGTAATACTGTCTTTGTCGAAGATGCTGCTTTCCAGACTTGTCGTTCGGTCGATAGCACTCTTTATTATGTGCATATTTGGCACATTTTCGTTTATCTGAGAGTCCACATTGTTGAAAGATGGGTTCATGTTGTTGAAAATGCCTGAGAACAGCCCAGTCGAGCTAAAACGAGTTGCGAACGGCACTATTGAGACTGTCGTGTTTTCCAATACTGATGGTTTGTCAATAACACTTTTTGCTATAGGTGATAATTGCTTCTCAGCTGTGAAAGTGGCTACTGGTGATGCCAGCACTGGCTTTACAGGTTCTTCTCTGGTTGGTAATGTTTCAGTAGTCCGCACTTCTGAGTTTGGACTTGGCTCATCAGGCAAGGGGATGTTTTCAAGTATTGGCACAGTCTCTGCCCGGACAGATGGTGTTACAGAATCTTCTTGAGTTAGTAACATATCTGCAGGAGATCTTGTTAACGGGAGGGGTTCATCTGGTAAAGGTATGTTTTCAATAGCTGGTAACGGTATAGTTTCGACCGGTGGCAGGGGGATGTTCTCTGTGGGAACATAATGTATTTTAGCGTCGGCATTGCTCAGATCTTCGTGTATGTCACCGTTGATGTCCTCAGTTCTCAGCTGAATACTTATTTGGTCATCCACCATGTTGAGATCAAAATTCAAGTTCACCTTCTTTCGTTTTTCTTTGGGGGGTTTCTTATTTCGACTTTTCAATATTTGTATATTCTCCGTGTGAAAAGAATGTATTTTCTTCTGGATGTCGTCCATTTCATCACGTTGTGGTGACGAGTTTCCGCTGGTGTCGGCGGATTGTGATTGGGAGCTGAGTTTTTCCCGTGGACTCTCCAAGGACTGAGGAGGTTGGGCGTCGGAGGTTATATCCGCGCCGTCTTTGATCTGAGGTTGCGTGATCGTTGTGTCAATCTCCATAGGGACGACTTTAGTGTAGCTGCTGTCTTCAGCTGGCGTGCTTTCACCGACGTTGTTGTTTATGGTCTTTATATCCTCGACTTTGGTGATGACAGGGGGGCCTTCTGGTAACGGCACTCCGATGATTCGCCGAATGTGTTCGCTGTCGTGGGGACCGCGAAGGTTGAGGTTGAGTAGATCGTTATCCATATTGCACTGGTCGTCGGAACCCTGCCCACTATCCGAACGTGTCCTGTCTCTGGTGTAGAGACTCTCCATGATATTTCTTACTGTACAAGGCCGCTCGATTCTGTTGTCTTTGACTGGGGAGTCCTCGGAGGTCAGATTTGGCGAAGTCTCTTCGGTTAACTGTGAATAGAAACGGCGCATAAGTATCTGGGAATACTTGGGGTACCGTCGCGGGCCGGCGGGGCTACTTACAGGCACGGTATTCTGTTCGGCGCAGAGCGACTCTCGCGCCAAACGTCTCTTCTTCAAAGGCGTCACCATCTCGTTGGGCGGGGATTCTGGAACAAATGTGTCTGGATTTCAACATAGAAATGCTGCACTTACATATAACAGTAAATAAATAGGGTGTTGCAGAGTGGTCTTTATTTCCATATTTTAGGGGCTAGTTCTACGGATCTTTGGAAAATTGTAAATAAAAAAAAAAACACATTTGAATTATCATCAATATTTCAGCGATTTGTGACCATAATTCAAAGGCAGCTTATCCGACCTTTCTACAACACTTGTACAAAAGCTAACGCAACACATACCTGCGATGGGCGAGTCACTCTCCTCACTGATCGCCTGCCGCAGCCACCGCTTTTTCGCGCTGTGCTGAGGAAGAGCCGCAGGCGTGACTTCAGCTACCTCCGTGGGTGGTGTGCTCCGCGTGACGCGTCGGAACTTCTTGGGAGGCCTGCAACGGTCCCTCGCAGGCGTTCTGGGCGGTGACCCAAGCTCATTGTCTGGGTCTTCTGATTGGCCGCTCAGATCACCGATCATTGTTGAGGCGACCCTTACTAGACTTTCAAGCGAGGTCGCGGACACTAGAGACGCTCTGTAAGGGGACTGGTAAGGCGAAGGAGTGCGCTCGGGCGATCGGCCGACCCATTCGTTAGCCATTGTCTTCTTTGTCTTGGGCAGTTTGAAGGCGGACTCGACAGAGCCGACGGCGGCTTCCACAAGGAGGCAGGCGGAGCTAAGCCCTAGGTCCTGGAAGGAAGGGGGGTCGGTGAGCTTCACTTTTGGTTGGCTCGGGTGGCAAACTTATAGGGATTAATGACACAAAAACGCTGGTATAGGCTAAAGGCCATAGCCCGATGGTCGTATTATATGATGAAATTGGCGAAGCACTTGGATCCGTCTGCCGAGATACCTTGAAAGATGCTGATAGCATTAAATTGGAGTTTTGTTTAAGTGCGATAAATAAAGAAATCTCAACAGGGAAAAGGTATTTATCCAGTGGTAGAGATGGGTCAGGGAGCATGTTCTCACATGACGAGACCCTATCAGGTGTCTAGATGGCCTGTCTAGATCAGTGGAGTGATAGCATTATTTAGTCTAGAAGGCAAAGACGGTTGGGTCAGGGGGTTGTTATCTTGTGGAATGGCCTGACTAGATCTGAGAGATAGCATGTTCCGTCAGGGTGGGTGAGGAGATTATTACCTCGTTGACGGCCTCATGCGAGCGCTCGTGTTCAAGGCCCCGCTCGCCGACGTGCTGCGGGGGGGCGGAGACGCGGCGCGGCGGCACGGGCGCCTCGTCGCCCGACGTGACCATGTCGCTGTCGGCAGAGTTCAGCCGGCGCCGGTTGGACTGGCTCGTGGTGCGGGCGCGCCCCTTGCGTCTGGACGGAGGACGGTCATTAGTACAAGAGGTTCGTGCCCCTGAAGAATATGACTCAGAGTCAAGAGGTAAAAAGACACATAAATTACAAAATTTACGTAACAATCACTGTCTTGTTCTGGTCCCAAACTACGGGTTGACTTTGAAATCGTTAGCAATATTTTGAAGGAATGTTATTTTCATAGTGTAAAACAGTATTATTAATGATTTAACAGTAATGGTATATTTGTTAAAATGCGCGATTTCAGACCTTTGGCTCCAAACTGTGAATGGATATTCGAAGTGGTAGGAAGTACCATCACTGTTGTCCGATATGCGTAAACAATTAAAAAAACAATTGAGTTGGCCGGCGCCGACCATAAGAAGCTCGAACCATATTTTTTTGCGATTTTTATTACTTTTCGTCCTGATAGTCTTCTTCAGTGTGAAGTAATGTCGAGAATAAAAAAAAAATTGCATCAACGAGGCAGGGTGTCGTTGTTGGACCCCGCGAGACTTTGAAACCTTACACTAGCATTTGTTTAAATGTGATTTACTACGAAGTTCTAAAATTACTACAAATCACTTCTTTAAACAATGTATTTAATCTGTAACAGTTTACAGAGATTGTTGAACCGCCTAAATAAATTAATAAAGTAAAATTACTTTCTATAAAAAGAAAGTCATTTTATTAATTTATTTAGTTATCAAGTTAAAGTGTAGGAAATGACAATTTTCAACAGGTTGGAAGTGCACTTCTGTGAGCAACTACTTAACCTTCAGTGAGATATTTCACTTGTAATCCCAGGAGTTACTCTATTGAAGCACCAGAGGAAAGACAATTGTAACGCGCTATGAAGCTCGATACAGATAATGGTAAGGAAAGGTCACATTACATAGTATGTGGCATATTTTGGTTATTTTGCACGGGCGGCTAGGCGCGCTGGCCCGATTATTGAAAAACGATTATTCATTACACCGAATCCTAATGCAGTAACACAACATCTTGGGGTGTTTCGCCCTATCTACGAAAATGACTACATAGTTCAGATACGTAAGTTGAACGTACAACGCAAAAAATAGGAAGAACGCGCCGCGCCTAGTTAGCGCGACATTTTCAAAGAACAAATTTCTCGAGTGTATAAAATGTCAATATGAAATTACGCTATGGAATGTCCTGTAGAATGTTTTGGATCCAGTGGTGTACACCAGCGATTCCTAAAATGGGTTCCAGGGAACCCAAGGGTAACTATGGAAAAGTCACCAGGGTTCCGTAAATTTACATTTGCATCATTAGATAACTTTTGTTTGGATGTTGAATAATTTCGAAAAATTTTGTTTTAGAGCGCAAAAATGTGATGAGAAGATCTCTTTACGGTAAGTAGAGAGACTAACTCCCGGTTTCTCGTACAGAAAAATCTGTTAATCTACTGTTAACAACTGTCAGTTGCTTAAAATGCGTAAAAAAAAACAACTGACAGTTGCTAACAGTGGATTGATAGATGGTTAGTGTACGAGAAACCGAGGGTGTTTGCGAGATTTCGGCTCCAAGCTAATAGTGCGACGCGGCAGATTACGGGGGATAACCAGAGGTGACGTCTTCACCCGCGCCCGCGCCATTGTCCTTGCTATTTTTTCCAGTAAAAGTTTCGTTCTTATCTTTATTCTCTTCATAATTGCTGTCTTTAATTTGTAATAATTATGTGATGTGGAGTTCCATAAAATAAATGGATGTAGTGTTCCTTGAAAGTTTGGGAACCGCTGGTTAACAGAGAGCAGAGGACAAGAGGGAGAGGACCAGGATAATTAGGTGCTGGGCAAGTGGAATAAGTCCTTAGATAGGTTAGGTTGTTTCACTGTTAGGCTGGGTAAGACATTCAAATTCAAAACAAGGTAATCAAAGCGATTGAAACAAAAAAAACTTAAATACAAAAAAATACTGTTCCTAGTTTTTAATGCACATGATCGATTTTTTTTTGTCTATGATGGGTGTATTTCCACGTTTGTGTTGTCCTTGCCTAGTTATCATAGCAGAGGGTATCCTAGTTTGGGCCAGGACAAGTAATTATGTCGTGTGGAGGTTTTTATTATCTTTTTTTGTGAGAAATGTGTACTTCACTTACTTCCTGCGCCTTTTAGTGGAGGTATGTGCATCATCGTCGTCGTCTTTTTCCGGAGCACTCGGATGAGGGTCAGACTCCCGCCGCTTTTGGCGCTCCTTGACCTCTTGCTTGCGTTGCTCAGCCTTCTCCATGCGCTCGAAAGCCTTCATTATCGCCTCCATTTTACGTTCTTCACGAGTCTGCGGAAGCAAGGATCGTGGTGAGGCTTGTTGATTATCTAAGTCAAAGTCGAAAATTTTATTCACTATAAAAACAAAATGTTTACTTAATGAAAGTCAAAGCTGTTAGTTTCACGTTATTATTATTATTAATTCTTTATTGCACACAGACAGTGTACAAAAGGTGGACTTAATGCTAATGGCATTTTCTACCACGTTTTTTTCTGTTAGCTGTTAGATTATGCGGAGAAGAAGCTAACTATCGAAAAAAATATTAATGATAGCTGCCACCCCGGGCCTAGCCTACTAAACGCACAGTTGTTCAATTATTGGACACTATTTTGTACTCTACTGTGATTCAACTGCAATGTGATTGAAATTGTATACCCGTGCGAATTAAATAGGCACCTCGCGCGAACGAATTCGCACGATAAAACTAGTTGCACGGGTTATATCATTGGAATGTGATTGGTTAGTGGACTAGAGTCGTTGACGTGTTTATATTAACGATAATTGAACTGTATTTAGTAGCCTACTCCCCCTTGGTGCACTATATCACTTTAATTGAAGAAAGGGATTTGATAACTATTGGCTCCCGCTCATACAATAACACGGTCTATATTGTGTGAGCGAGAGGCAAATTGTTATTCAACCCCTTTCTTAAATTAACCGAGCACACACACGCTACACACGAGAAAGTCTGAGCGAGTGGCTTTATTAATTTCCGTATATTGACAGTGAGAAGACATGAAAGTGAAATCTTAGCATGTCACAATGTCAGGTGACTTACCATTTTCTTCTTATCTTTTTCCTTGCTATTCGTGGGCAATTTGTCCTGGGAATCGTCGGTTTTGTCATCCAACGAGTCCTGGTTGACGCAGGTGGTCCGTGAAGTGCGCGCAGACCGATCGTGGCACGCGGACTTGGCTCGCACTTCGCGCGTGGCCGGCGCACCGCTTTCCTCTTCCTTCAGCTCCCCTTTCAGGACCTTCTCAACTTTAGCTATCTTCGATGCCATGTTTTCTTCGTCAGAGAATATAGATTCTTCAACTTTAGGTGGCTTTTCTGGCTCCTCCGTTTTGACGGGCTCCGGAACCGGCGCTTGCTCTGGCACTGGAATTGTAGGCTCTTCGACTAGTTCCAGTTTTATTTCTTTTTCCACTGCAACCGGCTCCGGCTCCGGTTCCGTTTTCGGAGGCTCCTCGATTATCGGTTCCGGATTCGGGACGAAGTTCGGAGCGTAATCCGGTTCATCGATTTCCGGCTTCATCTCCTCCTTGGCCATAAGATCAATTTCTGGTTCCGGTTTTTCCTCTTTAAGCTCAGTTTCGGTTTTTATTGGCTGATCAAAATTGAGCACTGTTACGGCACTCTTCACAGGAGACATCGGAAATTCTTGTTTCACTGGAGATTTCTTTTCGGACTTTATGGGAGTGGTTACAATTGGTGGCTCCTTTACTGGCGTGAGTATAGGTGCGGGCGGAGGCGACAGAGGAGAGGACACACTTGGGCATCTATTCCTGCTACGCTTCTCCCTTGGCGGGTAATCAATACTCTTCCTGGAAAGCATGGAGCTCAGCCCATTAACCTTGCAGTGTTTAGGGTTACCGCACGCACAAGGCTGCTTGCTTCCATTACTGTCATGTCCCACGGTTATCTCTGTGTTAGACTGAATCGTCCCAATTGTGACGAGATACACGTGCAATGCGCCCTTCACGATGCAATGTTGCAGTTCGGCGTTGGGCTTGCAAGATCGGCGAACAAATCTCGCTTCATTGCCGTAAGTTCGTGTGTCGATGCAGATCTGAGTGTTGTCTTTGGGCAATCGATAGAAAAACACGAATGGGCCAGGTTTCTGACTACCCGCCCGCCCTGCATTCTGCAGCTGTGGCTTATGTTGGTTAGACAACATGTATTTGCCGCGTAACTCTATCACTGGAGTGTTTTCTTTCAAATCTTTCGTAGCGATCAGGATTTTTCCGCCAGCGTGGGGCACTGTCGTGCACAAATGCGCTGTTATGGCTGCTGCCATATTTGGCGAGTTTCCAAGTTTACTGCTGTATTTCATAATTTTAGCCCTCAGTTCTGGGCTGTAGTGATTCGTCATGGCAGACTCGAACGATTCTTGCCAATGGGACTGGTTAGATAGGCTCGAGCTGTATTTGCTTCTGTTAAGCATCATTTCCTTCTTTCGTCTGACCCTCTTTTCGGTCAGCTTCCTCTTAGTTCCCTTGCGGACGACTTCTGCCTTCTTCGGTCGTTTCGGTCCACGTTTAGGCAGGGTCAACGACGGCGTAGGCAACGGCGGCAGTGTAGGCACTCCAGAGTTGTATGTGGTGACACAAGATCCGCTTGTGTTAGTGTAAGTAGTAACGGTAAGTAGACGTTTGCGCCTCTGGCCGGCAATCCGGCCGTGGGTCGCGTCTGACGAATCGGTGTCGGACGCGCCAAGAGCGCTGAGCTCCTCGCGTTTTCTCATCTGTATGGCACGCGCGTGACGGCGGTCGATGGGTCGCGGGTGGCAGAGTTCGCACATATAATTCTCAGGGATGTTATTTCTGTCGATGCCCATGCAGTCGACGTGCTGCCACTCGCCGCAGCGGTCACAGCATATCATGTACCCGTCGTCGTGGGTGAAGTCGCAGATACACCGGGTCTTGCCCTCTTCCTCTACCTCGGGAGCGGTTTCTGTGTCGCTACCACCGCCCGGGTCGCCGGGCCTTCTGTCGCCTTCCACGCTAGAGATCACCGAGCCGGCGTCGTCGTCCTGCGGCGTTACGGGTTGAGGCTTGTACATAGACGCCAATTTGATTGAGGAGACCGGTATTGGAGGCCCTATTACGCTGGCCTGGACAGTAGAAAGAGGCTGCACGTGTTGGAGCTCGTACGTGGTCGTACTGGTGACGACGGGTGATGTTGGCTTCATAGGGCTCGTGGGTGAAGACACTTGCGTTGGGCTCAAGCTCGGAGGCGGTCCGACTGGAACAGACGGTTGCGAGAGCGCGAGGGTCTTCTGAGAGGGCAACGCGTAAGTGTGATCCAACATCACAAATGCCAAAGGCTGGAAGGAATATCGACGCAGCTCTTCAGACAAATTGGGGCGCTCTTCCAATCCTGGTATGTCGTCTGTCGTCAGAAGCGTCGATGGATCGCCACTGGAAAAAAGGAACGTTGATGTTAATTGAAAGTGGTAATTTTGGGTGTGGCAGATTAATCTTATTTTACTTTCAGGGATCGTCAATACCAATTTCACTGTGGGATAAATCTCGAAATATCGGCTTCCTCACAAACAAGTTCAGAATAAAATACAGTAAAATTGGATTCTATTCTATGGTATACTTACAAAACAAGTCGCTTCTGATTGGCAGGTTTAGTGTCTAGATAATCATCGCTCGGCGTCGGCGGTAGACTGTGATTGATGATGTTTTGACTCTGCGGCACCATGAGCTTAGGCTGAGACAGCGACTGTAGAATTTGTGCCGTCAGCTGTTGGTTGGCAGACACTTGGGACACATTGCTCATTTGATTGTTGTCCGTACCATACGAGTGAACGTATCGAAGGTTAGGCGTCGGCCCCGACTGCACGTAGTGAGGCCCTTTAGGCATACTTGTACTAATAGGTGCGGTCGAAATGAGGACGGGACCGCAAGGCGATTGGAGTACCAATCGCTCGCCCTTAGCTATCTTCTGCAAAGTCATAGGTGCTTGCTTGTGAGTGGGACTGCCCACTTTCTGTATGATCTTAGAGTTGATGTCGACCACGCCGTATGCAGTCTGCTGGCTTTTGTAATTGGCCACGTTGGCGACCGGCCAACTCTTGCCGTCCGACTTGTGCGCCGATCCAGTTTGCTGTATTATTTTGATTGCTCTCGATTGCTTTTGATTACTTGATAATGTTCCACTCTTCGAGCCCTTAAGCGTGTTTAGGGATTTCCTGCCAGAATGAACGCCCAACTTGTTAGGTCCGGACACCACGCGCGGCAGGAAGTGACTTTGCGTGTTGGCAGAGGTCGCGGCAACCACTGTGTTTAGATTAGCACCATTGTTCACCTTATTTAAAGTCTTATTTAAGTTTGTGCCTTTTGTGAACGAGTGGGTGTAAGGGACGCTCTTGATGGGACCAGCCAAGGCAGGCATTGCCGCACCGATCAGCGATTGGTTTTTGGGCGTCTTTGCGGTAAGGACAGAGTTGATTGAGTTGAATTGTTTCTGCGATATGACGTTGGCGTTTAACTTGTAAACATGGTTTTGTGTTCCGTAGACGGAAGCCGCGACTTCTTTCCCAGTCGTGACGTATTGCTGTGTGTAAGTAGGGTTCTTCGGGATCGATACGTTGCTCAGTATTTGGACCTTGGAGGCTTTAGGCCTGATATAGTTTGTGTCGGTGCGACGGGTACCCACTTGGCTTGTATCATTTGATACATAGCTCTCACTGGTTATGATAATCTGTGACATGGCCTGTGATCTCTCGTCTTCCGGCTTGCTATCATTGGCGGCGCTGGCGGCCAGGAGTGTGGGTAGCCAAAGAGTCTGACTGCCCCCAGAGGCGTCTTGGGAGATATTCTGTATCGCGGTAATGTTACCGACTGTCGCATCTACGTTTATTGCAAAGTTCTGGGATAGCTTAGTAACATTCTGAACGATTGCTGTACTGAGGGGTGTCTGGATGAGCGTAGCGCTCGTGGTTTCCACATAAGAGGCATCGTTTGATTCATCTGCTTCTTGTATGATGGGGTATGCGATGCGTCCACAGTTATCTATGGTGGCTTCTTCAATTCTAACTATACCAGAGAGGGTGTCAACAGACATCTCTGTGTCGGCACTCTTCTCGCTGATGTGGAATTCCACTTCTTTATCTAAGTTGCTGTGTGCGGAGTGAGCAATGCTCTCGGGGTTGGTGGAATCAGGCTCTGGATCACCCTCAGTAGGGGACAAGGGCACAGCCCTTAATACTGGAGTCCTAATACTAGGACCACTCATATTATCTGCTAGTTTGTGTTCCAATACATGTTCGTAGACACTTTCACTGGTGGTGGTCGGCCCGTAATCCTACAAAAAAAGCAAAAACCAACATTAGATCAAACATAATTCTACAAGTGAGAATCACATACAACAACAATCAACCAACATATCATTTACATTTTTACGTAGCTAGTTAATCAGGCATAATTTTTTTTATTGCTTGCTTGGTAGTTGGTACAAATTAATATTATTAGACCAAAATAACTTACGATACTACACTAGCCTCTATGATTACAGCGTAATAAAGGTATTAAATTGAAACATGCAAAACCAGATGTGTATGTTGAATATGCTTTTTCATACAAGATGTGAAACTTTCAGTAGCATTGAACATCACAACTGAACTTTATATTATATTGAATGTATTACCATACCATCTACATAACATTTATAATTGAGGTATTGTTAGAATCAGAGGAAATATCATCTTAAATACACAGCCATTTTAAAAACTAAAGGTCAATAATGAATGGACACCATAATTAAAAATCTTTATTTTGTACAGTTATACTGTTCTTCGAAGCTAAAATGGAATCAGTGACAGTTTAATATACAAGCTGTAACATATGTAAAGCCTATTTATATCCATAATTATATCAACAACAGTGGTAAGTAGCTGCAAGTCCTATAACATTATAATGTTATGGATGTTCACACTTATCTGAATAAATATAGGTTATTGTTACTTATTGAATGTGATTTACTGATTCAGGGAGCTAAAAGTAAGGTCTTGGTAGTGATACTGGAATTATTAGGCATTTTAATGGTGTGGAAACAATAAGCATGAGCAATTCTGAATAGATTAGAATATAATGATAAGCGGAATATTGAAAATCCTCAAACTGGCACATAACTCATTTACCAGAACCTAAATGACTATGAGGTTAGACATTCTTTTTCAACCACTTTATGTATGTATCGTATGATTATGTCGTAAACGAAGATCACAATTTATATGCAAGTAGAATGTCACAAGTGCCTAATAATAGCATTTATTGGTTCTTCACTGGTGAGTAATTTTATACAACACTGTGAGTGTTCTGGGGACCTGTACTCACCTGCCGGGCCGTTGGCTCAAATTCTGATGAGGCAGACATGCTGTAAATATTACCATCTTGGGTCAAGCCCCAGATGATGCCTCGGAGTGCCTCTCGCTCTCCAACCTTATTTCATCTGACTGCAATGAAAAATTTGCGATTTACCCCTCAATCTTCCGTAATTTTCATAAACAAGCGCAGTGCACATCTTATTCCTTGGCAAAATAAGCATCACTGGGGTCCACGAATGAGATTCTACAGTAGAGGTCATTGTTCCAGAAACTAATAGGAATTCACTCTGATTTACTCCCTAAGAAAAAAAAAATAGAAAACCATGAAAATCATGCACCACGAAAGCTACAGCTTTGGAATATACGCGTAAAATAAGTGAATAGGTTAATTCACTGCCGCCATTATTGTGGCATGAAAACTGTAATGTCTCACTGATAAACATCAAAAATGTAAACAGAAACTAATATTTATGAAATATAGCGCGATTAATCGTGGTGGTACGCAAAAATGAGCTATTTATCTAATTATTGCACGGTACCCAAGCCCGCCTAGTAACAAAGGGGAACGCGTTCTATGTACTTATAAAATGAGGTACTAATTATTGTAAGAAAAACACAATTATGGTGACTTAAAACACTGTAAGTAGTATAAAATAAAGAATTTACCCAACGAAGTAACTTTAATTTAACTATTACGGCACCAATACCGATATAAAACTGGGAAACCGAGATGTAAACACCTTTCTAGAAAAAACGAAAGAAAAGTTGTACTGACCTTATCTCCAATGAATTATTAACACCTATGATGCAGCGAAACTATTTTTGTCAAAGAATTGCATACCAATAAGAAAATATCTTCAAAGTTCTAAACTACGACCAAAACATTTACAAGAGTCGAAGATGGCGGCCATTGCATTTTCCATACAAAACAACGGGGTTTCACGAATCATATCGAGAACCACCAAGTACTTCCGGTAAGCTCAGGCTTATTAAAGTAAAAATACGGAAGGATGGTGAGAAAGGTAAAGAATTTGTCACAATTAAAAATTTATTAATTTTAAAAATTATTTTAAATTATGTTTTAATAAATTAGATATAGCTGAAAGCCAAATACAATTTTAAAGTGTTTAAATTCGTCAATGCTTATGAACTTTTCTCTATGGAAATCTCTATGGTTTCGACTTTTTCACTTCCGTTAAATAATAGACAAGATAGAAGAAAAAAGACGGAATAATAAAGTCGCGTTCGAGGAAAAATAAAAATAATCGATAATAAAATTTGATAAGAGCTAATTATGTAAGCTACGCAAATAATTTTTTTTTTCTAAATGTATGAAGAACAAAAAGTCGAACGAAGGTACCCAGTTTTTTCCCAAAAGCAACACCCAATACCAAAAAGAAGATAGTTGTACTACACGCTACTTCACCTCGAGTGAAGGTAAAGCGCGGCACGCCGTGTCTCAAGTTCTTGAGAACATTTCCAGATATCTGTTACAGACATTTCAATCGATTGCAGGTAAACGCCCTCGCGCACGCACGCACTCACGGACGCAAGCACGCACGCACGCACGCACGCACGCACACACATACACACACACACACACTATTCTCTCGCATCATTATAAGACAATAATAATTACAATAATTCCGTGTGGCGCCAGATTAAGAATAGCGTCACTCCATTTCCTTCCGTGGATGTCGTAGAAGGCGACTAAGGAAATTAAATACCAGGAGACGGGCAGCAGCATTCCTGAGAATCCAACCGCATACTGCGATCGCCAACCCGCCTGCCAAGCGTGGCGATTATGGCAAAACCCTTTATGAAAACCACGAAGGAGGCCTATGTCCTGCAGTGGGCGTCAAAAGGCTGATGATGATCATAATCACTAAAGGACAATGCAAATCTTCCGTTGTCAGTTGGGCTCCAAAAAAAAGTCATTGTGCAGGATTAAGACGATTGTCATATTAAAGATTGGGCACTTATCATTCATTTTGGTTAAGACGTCAAAAAAATTCGTCCAAGGAAAAAAACGTTGAATCATATAAGAAGTACCTATAATTTTTGAACACATGGTTCATTACGTTATTTTAAGGCAATTAGTCAGATATTATAATAATTAAATAAGTACGAAAAAAAGTGAACACACGATTTATAATTTCAATACAATTAGTCAGATTTCTTAATCATAAATACCTACTTAGTACTTTTTCATACATCTTCAATTATTTTAGCACAGATAGTCAGATATTGTAAAAGAAGTAGGACTTTTAAACACATCATTTATAATTTAGATGAAACTAGTCAATTATTTATCATTGTGGTCAATCATAATTAATTCCATTAATTCGTTACAATTAGTCAGATTTCTGAATCATAAAAGAAGTACCTACTTAGTACTTTTTTATATATATCATTCATTATTTTAGTACAGATAGCCAGATATCATTATCATAAAAGTACCTAGTAGGACTTTTAAACATAATATAATTTATTTTTTTGATGCAACCAGTCACTTATTCATCATTGTTGTAATTCATCTAAATAAAGAGCAGGGCGGTGATTAAAAGGTTTGGTATTAAAAGATTTCAATTGCATAAGTCGAAACGCAAGTGAAGAGGTACAAATTCCTCAATGAAACATCACCTAGCAAAATTGAATTTGTGTTCAAGGTTTTGTCTTGTCAAGACTTATTTGTAGGTCCCATGTTCCTCTGGGTCCCCAAAGGCCTGCGGCTGAGAGGACAATGTCTCTGTAACTGATTATCTTTTGTATGAACGTATGTGGTTGTTTAACGAAAACCATAATGTCTGCGCCAGTTTCTTATATAGATGTCGCTGTTCATTTTGTCAATCGTGACCTCGCCAAGAAGGAGCTGGTAATTTTGCTATGAATTGCAGTTGATTCTTAAGTCACTTTAGGATGGACAAAGTTAATGTGCGGAGCAGAATTCATTTGTGGACTATCACACAAGATTTTATTTGCATACATTACAAATCTGACAAGAACTGTGTGTTGAGGCTTGGTTGACGTAACAGAGAAAACTGTATCTTATTTTTATAATGAGCCGCAACCTATTTTGCATTAAATGAATGCCTTTAACCCGTTTGTGGACTGTATTGGTAACAGCAGCCTTTCTTCTGGGCTAAGACGATGTGCATCGATGCGTGTGCAGTCAGCGGAAACTAGGTATTTGTCCAAACTATGTGTTGAAGAATGTCGTAGAAGGTGACTAAGGAAATCAATTCCCAGGAGACAGGCAGCAGCGTCTTCCTGAGAATCCAACCGCATACTGCGATCGCCAACCCGCCTGCCAAGCGTGGCGATTATGGCAAAGCCCTTCATGGTTATAAAAACCACGAAGAAGGATTATGTCCTGCAGTGGGCGTCAAATGGCTGATGATGATGATGTGTTGGACCTGGATAGACAAGTCAGGTTGTATAACCTTACCGTAGGTCATCACAAAGAAGGAGGCATCGCCCAGTACTCACCAGACTTCCCACGCAGCGTTACCACGCACGCGAAGTGCACGGTTACTACCGTGTCTAAAACATCTATTCTAGGCTAATATAAAAGGATAAAGGGAGTATAATCGAGCTTTAGGTGGAATGTAATAATCATGTCCCACAGCTATTTTCATTTTTATACTTTCTGGAATTCTTTGTCTAGTAATACTTTGCAGGATCTTCCCGAATTAGGTGCCCTAGAATATCCAGGCAGGCTAAAAGATACATTAGCATTCAGCGGTGGTGGATTCTGATTTTCCCCACCTTCTTGTGGCGGTTGTTGAACCATCACATTACCCGTTTCTTCCTCGGATTGGTCCGCTTGCACAAGTATAGATGGGCTATGTTGTTCTTGTGGCGGTTGTAGCACCATCACGATACCAGGTTCTTCCGCTGACTGGTCCGGTTGCACAAGAAGAGATGGGCTGTGTGGTTCTTGTTCTTGTGGCACTGGAACTCTTTCAGTCCTCTCGGCAGATTCTTGGACGGATTCAGTAGTAATTGGTTCCAGTCTACCCCGCCCAGCTCGTACACAACAGCGATTGCACACGTGCTCTTCGTAATTGTATATTATGTGAAAATAAGTTAAACAAAGGCAAATAAGCTTATTATGTCAATAATTATTGTTAATGTCGATCGATGCAGGACTGCAGGACTCTCATTGGCTATTTCAAGGTCTGCAGATAATACACTAAGCTAGGGTACTGTGAACCTCTATTGTTATATTTGCTCTATCGTCTACCTGGACGGACCGTTTTCATAACAACATTCACTTAAGTCTGTGTTTTTTACGCCTTAGCTCTTGAAATAAGTACTACGATTACGGGTAGCATGTACAATTGGGAAATAAAGTCTCAGTCGTCAATAGTGCGATCGACTGACACTTTATTTCCCACTCGTACCCAATGTAGACGACTGGGTGTGAACGTCTGGGAATAGCCAACACGAAAGAGAATAGACGCTAAGCTAAGACGAAAAAAGCTTTACTCGTCTACTTACTATGATTAAATAACAAAAATAGATTATTTATGTAAAATAGTGATTGATGTTCATAAAAAGAATTTATAACGATTACGAATTATTTTAGGTAGGTATAGGTCGTGCATCATCCTTTACTTTTTAATTAATTCACAGAATTTGAAAAATTGTTTTTAACGCACCTGACTTCAATGTTTAAATTTGTACTTGAACATCTTTAACTTGTCGTTTCTGGATTCTCTGGTGTATTGTGGAATCCGCTGAAACTACCATGTTTCAATATCATTATGTGACCATAGATAGGTATAAGTTTTGCACCATGTGAACACAATATTTCTTTTTACTTGTCATGCTCGTAAAGTTCCACTTTAAGTCCTGCGTAGACGACACTAAATCGCTTTTTAAGCTCTAATGCACATATTAAATTTTTCTTCTAAAACTAAGATAATAAACATATACATATACATATACATATACATATACATATACATATACATATACATATACATATACATATACATATACATATACATATACATATACATATACATATACATATACATATACATATACATATACATATACATATACATATACATATACATATACATATACATATACATATACATATACATATACATATACATATACATATACATATACATATACATAAACATTTACATACAGGCACATACATTGCTTCTGGCCCCACACTAGGATACCCTGTGTCGTGGTAACCAGAAACAGCGACGTCACAAACATGTAAACATCCAAGACCTGGGTTTTTTTTTGTCCCCGGCCGGGATTCGAACCCGGGACCTCTTGCATGATATGCAGATGCACTACCGCTACGCCACGAGGTCGCCGAGGCTCAATGAGGCTCAACAGCCAAACAGAGTCAAAATATATTGCACAATTTAATTCAGCAGTAAAATTTCGTAGAATACTGACTGAAACTTGTTGTTTTATTTTATTCTTGCTATAATTATTTGAATTCCGTATGTTTTCTATAATTAAGTTAATGAAATCAGATAAAATAGTTGATAAATGCGCCGAAATGTTTTTATGACTTGGTAGAAATTCACATGGCAAAAATAGAAAAAATATTAAAAAAATAAATTTGCGGGAATTGGTTATTTTTTATGTTCTTTCACTGTACGACGATTTTATTGTCCGATATTTCCTCGCAATCGAAGTGAAAAGCAAAGTGTATAACTCAGGTCTAAATGTCCATTTTTGTTCTCGACTATTTCGGTCCCCGCTGCTAGCGTGACGCGGCGGCATGTCGCACAATATCTTGTAGCGATGGGCCGAGTCACATTTTTTTCAACTCGAGTAGCTCGTGCACGTGAAAATGTTTGTGTTCTAAGATAAAAAGTAGCCTATGTGCTATTCAAGAATATACCTAATCTATCTCTCTGCACTATTTCGGGGAATATGTACGTAATAATGGCTGGCTTGAGTAGCAACTCGAGTCAGCGTTGTCTCAGCGCGCACACCGCCACCCACCGTCAGGTGCTGCACACGGTGGCGGTGGCGGTCCATACAAACGTACCGTTCTCACTCTGACACACAGCCTGGTCGCATAGTACTGACTCACTCAGCCACACTCGCGAGTTAGCTCGCTCGCGCACACCCGCCGCGTAAACACGGTTGACGGAAATTTCAACTCGAGTTTACTAGCTGGCAGACCAACTCGAGTGACTCGAGTCGCCCATCATAAGCAGCCTATGCATATACGTCCCACTGTAGGGCACAGGCCCGATAAACTTTATGATACGATAAACTTTAGATGCCAACGATAAACTGACAATATGCACGAGCTAGTAAGGAAGCGTTCAACTAAACCAGACATAGAGAGCTCGTGTTTGTACAAAAATAATACGGGTTAGAATGTAGTTTCTACAGTAAAATAAAGTATATTCTATCTATCTTTCAATCTACAATGCATAAGCAGCCTATATACGTCCCACTGTAGGGCACAGGCCTTCTCTCAGGGAGAGAGTACGAGCTTAATCACTACGCGTGCCCACCGCGGATTGGCGATTTCAAACGCTGAGGTATGTGAATAGCTCAGAAACTCAGGTTCACTCGATGTTTTCCTTCACCGTTAGCGAGTGGTATTGCTACTGTAACTTCACAAAAGTACATAACTTTGAAAACCAAGTCATAGGTACATGTCCGCACCGGGGATCAAACCTGGGTCTCCCACTTCCGAGTCCGAGGTTCTACCCACTAGGCTACCACCGCTCCCATCGCTCTCTTGTAAATAGATTGAACTTGAAGTTACGCTCAGTCCAAGTAAAAGTAAAAAATTATTTATTACCAAATGTTATATATAATAAAACTGATTTTTAACGGATATTAACTCGTTTACTTTTCGTTGAGTTATATAAAATCATTGTAGTGTCAATTTCAATTTAAAAATTTGCCACAATATTTTTGGAAAGTAACTTAATAATTTCTGCTGAGGGTAGTAAAGTAACAGTTAATACTTTCAAAAAGACGCCTGTCACCTCAGTCTACCGAGACCACGGCACTTGCAAAAGTGCCGAAACGTCGGAAAATTCTAAAATGGAAAAGTAAACGAGTTAATATCCGTTAAAATCAGTTTTATTATGTCTAGTGCTCGTGTTAACCTCAGAAAATACTATACCAAATGTTATTTAAATTATTATTTAATCTTAGTGTCAATTTAAAACAATTAACAATAATATTTAAATAACATTAGGTAGGTAGTGGTAGCAGTGTCCCCACACTAGGCTGAGCCTGTATCGTGATGTGTTGTGTTCTGTGATCGTGGGATTGTCATCATTTAGACGTGCAGTGACGTAGTATCTCTTAATCCCTATATCGTGGTGCAGTGCCGTGTTGCAGTGTTGCTGATATGGCCGCATTTAGCTTAACACATCGATGAGTAATCGCTAAGTCATCGATTTCGCGTCCGATTACAATTTTCGATGGATTCTGCTGAACGCGCTTTTGCGCTTGGTTTGTTTTGACATCTAGAGTTAGTCTGTGGTTTTGACGTAAAAGAAAGAGAGTATGTGATATGACTTTATAATCTGTGAAAGTGTTGTTTTGGTTACCTTCCGCTTTGCAATTGTTGGTGCAGCTCGTGGGTTCCCACTATCGTATAAATCATATTATTATACTCGTAATTAAATTCGATTTCCATGTTGTATCGTTTACATTTTAAACAAACTATTATGAAAGTAGATGTAAAGTTCAAGTAACCGCGAAAATTGACAGCATCAAACACAAATTACGTTTACGTTTGACAGCAACATTTTTCTGTGAACGAATCGCTGCTTCTCATCGGAATTCAAATCCGATGGAAAAAATGGCGTCCGATTGCTATAAATCGCTGTCAGTCATTGGATTTTCGTGTGCGTTCAGCAGAAACTTTGTAATCGATTACTCATCGATGTGTTCCGCTAAATGCGGCGTTGATTGCCCGATTTATTGTTAGTACCTACCTATACAACAAGTTAAACAAAATAAAAAATTAAAAAAATTAAATGTTATTAAAGTAAAGTTAGATCATATAAAATTAAATTAAATGAAATTAAATCGAATATCAAACAAAGAAATTCGTATCAATCTCGTATAAGTTACTCTATGATAGAGGGTTCAATCCATCCAAAGAGTAGGTATATAATCACTACGTGTTCAATCCTCAGACGGAGTTTACACGTTCAGTCTGGCGTCAATCAATTCCATCAGTCTGGTTAGACTGACGGCAGACTGATTGTCCATTCAATTGATTGATGGACTGATGGACCAGAGTGACTGATATTAGAATATTTTGATAATTTTCGTCAGTCACGGTCAGACTGATCGTCTGAATGTGTTATCAGTCTCGCATCAGTCAACGTGAGGTCAACACTCAGGCACTTTAGGCAGCATACTATAACCTTGAGGCAGCATGGAGGAGGATTCTCTTTTTAGCAACCATTATGTTTACACCACATCCTCTTTTGACGTTTTTTCATTCCCATTCCCGCTATTATTATTGCAACGCAGGTTTTTCTTAAAATCCATAAATCACAGATAAAGGTCTGTGCTTGGTGCTGTCGTATTGGTGTTTTCGTTCGGACTGATGCAAAATCCATCAGTCTTGAGTGACCGTGTAATACCTCGCCTAGCTACATCATCATCATCAGTCTGGCGTCAATCCGAGCTTGATCAAGGTCACGGACTGAACTGACGCCAGACTGAACGTGTAAATTCCGTCTCAGAAGGTTCGTTAAGTTTTGTATGCCATAGTCCATAGAGCAACTAAACTCACATGTCAAGAAAGAAAAGCGTGAGTGAGATTTGAAATTATTTGAGGTTATAGGTATAATTTTTTGTTCAGTATCTACTCACAAAATATTTTATTATTATGTCTGATTTTGTGATGAACGACAGTGAAATAGATTTAGATTCAGATGAAGAGGTAAGTCTTTTCATATTAACCAAGGGAATGAACAGAAAGAAGTTTTATGTATCTGTTAACCTATCATTTAGTTTATCAACAAAACCATGTTTATTTCCACAGTTACAAGAAGCGTTTGCTAAAGGATTACTAAAACCTGGCCTCAATGAAATCCTTGAGAAGACAGTGAAGACACATGTTAACAATATTACAGATTTAAAGGCGAAACTGAAAGAATTTAAACTGAAATTACCATGGGTTGAAACTTTAGATTTAGTTACTACAGTGGCTCCCATGGCCCCTGATATAGCTATCCAACTACAAGAGACTGCTATGAAGAGGAAGTAAGTATTACTTTTAATGATCCGCGATGCTTACTGATACTTATACCATCAATATTATGAATTAAGGTAATTAACTTTACAATCGCAATTAGACCCGTTAAATATATCACTAAAGTATCTAGAAGCAAAGTAATTGAATATATACTAAGTCACCCTAATTAATTTGCATATTTGTAGTAGCAATACTTCACTAATGATGAAGGAAATCATTGTAAGGAAACTGCCAGAGCTGATCACATACCTGGTGATTAAGCCCATACTGTCTATCTGAGGGAAGCACAGTGTTTTTATTACCCAAAAAAGTGACATCCTCAGTTTATTGCTCTAATTGATTCAAATATGTGTTTAAACGACACGAGTAGAACTCTCAGGAGTCCAATGATCATAGTTTTTTTTTAAAAATCAAAAAGTTTTCTTGACCTACGTAATAATAAAATTGAAAAAAAATCCTGTAAAAAAACTATGAAGGCTTGAATGTTCGTCGTGTCCTGGGTGTGTAGAACTATTAGAGGCACATCAGGCCCTTGTCACTCCATACAAAAAATATTGGGAACGTACTTTGTGCCACAATGAAACAAAAAATATAATCCTGCTAAAACAAAAGGCATTAACTCCGCAGTGAATCACGTAGATGTATCATGAGTTAAAATTAAGTCGGGTTATATGTCAAATCTAAAGTTGGTAATGTTGGTATTATGTATTTTGCAAATGGCCGGTAATTTTGTTCGTTTGTAGTTTTTGAGTCGAATTATTTTATTTATTTTAACTTTAGCAGTAGGTGTAGTACGTGAAAACTGATTATACAAGTAATATGGGAGGAAAAGCATTGAGGAAATGTGAAATTTGTGGCATTGGAAGAGTCAGAAAATGTACATCTGGCATATTCTTAGCCAGATTTCACTGGAGCCAAACAGGTAAAATTAGAAAATTTATCATAATAAATGTACGCAAATTTTGATATTTATTTAATGCGCTTGGATAGAACAGCTATATTATTTAGATCTATTTACGATTTTGATAAATTTAAATTAATGCCAGTTGTAGTGCGGTACTCATGTGGTACCTACATTTTTTCATCGATATTTTGGACGATTGATTTCTGCTAGATATTTCTACTTGCTGTCTAAAATTAGTAAACAGGTGATACAAACGTTCCTTGACATTAATATTATTAGCAGTACCTATACCATATTTATTTGGGGCTGAGACAAAATGTAAACAACTTTTCAGTACTCTAGATTATTTTCATTGTCAAAAAATGTTATTTCGGTTTTTACACTAAGAATTACGTAAATTAGATTGAATTAGATTTAATACTTAATAAAAAAATTACGTGTAGAATATTATCAAATGAGGTACCTAAGAGGAGAGATGCCTCAATTTTTTTTAATCGATATCTATATGTGATAAGTAGTCAATCACTATTGTTTTGCAATTTCATGTTGGTATTATACTATTTTTTTATTAGGTTGGTACATACTACATTCATAATTTTGAAAATGTGTTGTTAGCAAGTGCCGACTCTTAAAACGTAGTGATTACATACTCTTTGAGGCACATATTGAAGAGCTATTAATTTGTTGAAACTTTGCCTAATAACAAAGCAATAATTCTTTTTATAGTTTTTGGTTTTTATTTATTTTTAGACTTTAAAGTAGAGCCTGTGACTACAACAGACTCCTTTTTTATTATGAGTAACACCTACGACAAAATTTGCACGTTCTAACAACGCGGTTATTTGGAGATATTAATTTTAAATATTTTGATCAGGGTTGTCACTCAAATTGACCTACGATTTTATAATTGTTTGTTCGCACGTACCCGAAAAAAATATATAATCACCTTTTTTTTAAACACTAATATGGATTAGCTAGCCATATAAACGTATTTTAAAAGCCAATACATCCTTTATTCAAATACATTGGTTTCCGTAACACATGCCATCTACCAGGTTAATCACAGTTTTTGACTTATTCCTGAAATATTTCAGCTGTATCACATTTTTTACAGACAGATAGAAATAATCTATTTGCTCTTTTTAATACATACCTACCGCTCCAGCTAAGGTATGCTAAGGCATCTGCAGAATATTATCAGTTTAAAAAAAAAATGCAATTCCAATGAAAGGTTACTTGTGGAGCGGGAGGGGGTCCACCATCGTTAGGTTTTTACCAAAAAACCCCGCGTCAAAACAAGTAACGCCGAGGATCGGGGGTGAGGCACCACGGGCCAAGTTTATGTGTACCAAGGGCTTAGCCGTACCATCAACATCATCATCGTCATCATCATCATTATCATCACCACCACCTAACTTTCTGAGCCATGTATTTGAAAAAAACACTATTTGTACGGACCCCAAAATGCGTGAGTCTCATTCGCACTTAACCATTTTTTATTATGTGTTAATAATGTTATTATATCACATAAAATATAAGCCCTACAATCACACTAACTTTGACAACTGTATGTTTCTACGTTTTAAAGATCAAAAGCAAGGGCAAAAACCAAAACCTGCAAATAAACACGATTGTTGTATAGAGACCCCCTTATTTTTATTATTTTATAGGTAATTCGCCATAAAGACAAACATGTTGTAAACCTTTTAAACTGGCTACCTATTAAGGTTTCAAAGATATAACCTTTAATGGTCGGGCAGACCGACGGACGAACAGACCGATAGACAGACATCGGAGGCAAAGTAATAGGACCCGTCCGGCACCCTTTATTTACGGAACCCTAAAAAAGTGGTTAAGTAGGTACTTACAAAAACAAAAACCGGACAACTTAAAAGCCATGATAAAAAAAATCGTAAACAAGTCACCTTTGAAGTTGACCTTTGTGACAACCCTGACTTGCATATTTGAACTTGGAAACAAATTAAATCATATCTCCAAATAACTGCGTTGTTAGAACCTGCAAATTTTGTCGTAGGTGCTACTCATAATAAAGAATGAGTCTGTTGTAGTCAGAGGCTCTACTTCAAAGTCTAAAAATAAATAAAAAACAAAAACTATAAAAATAATTATTCCATCGTTATTAGGCAAAGTTTCAACAAATTAATAGCTCTTAAATATGTGCCTCTAATAGTTCTAAACACCTAAGACACAACGATCATTCAAGCCTTCATAGTTTTTTTACAGGATTTTTTTTCTTATTTTATAATTGAATCGTGTGATTTTAAAACGACACATGTCCTTTCATTACAACTTTGCAGGAAATAGAAAAAACAGTTTTATTCAAATACTAATATCTACAACAGCAATATTTTAGCATATTATATTGATTTCTGTATGAATAAACTACAATTTTTTTTTCTAATGTAAATCAATAGGTAGGTGTAAATAATTTAATAAAAAAAAATGGGCAAGTGTTATTTTAAAAACACATGTGACTTGTGTTGTTTTAAAATCACACGATTCAATTATGAAGGTCACGAAAACTTTTTGATTTAAAAAAAAACCTGATCATTGGACTCCTGGGAGTTCTACTCGTGTCATTTAAACACATAGCTGAATCAATTAGAGCAATAAACTGAAGATATCACTTTTTTGGGGCAATAAAAACACTGTGAGAAGGCTTGTGCCCTACAGTGGGACATTCAATGATTCATATATCACACCCCCATTAATTCCCAGAGGGGTAGACAGATACCAGGGTTTCTCTTTTGCCACTTCATCAGCATACTGCTGGACATAACCCTTTTCCCTCCATATGCCGTAAACAACTTGGAGCTTCATAAACTTAGAATTAAGGTTTTAAAACACATTTTCAAGGTTTTGCATGTTTCAACTTAGTAAAAAAAGGTGTTCAATGAAAATATTTAAGTTGATTAAACCCCCAGTTAAAGGCACTATAGAGGATTTTACAGTTCTGAACAACAGATAGGCTGGCTGGAGTAGACTCACACCTTTGCTATGTACAATGGCCAAACCATGAGGCTAAGTGCGGAAATCTCAGGTCTTACAGTTCTGAACAAGTCTCATTCCTTTGATACTACTTTTACAAATTGAACACTGCCTCTACCAGCTGCGATTGACATCGAGAATGGTACAGTGGATGCTATAGGCCTAATTAGTAGTTTTTCCTGTGGTTTCCGCACTTAGCTTCATAATTGGGTAATGGCCCATACAATGGTATGTACCAGGGCTGTGAGATAACTCCAGCCTGCCCATCTCTTTCCAGACAGCCAGCACTAATGTTACTGCAGGCCTCCCCAATGGATCCCATCTTTCCGATGGTGGATATCCGTTGCACTTTCACACTCTCACAGTGAATAGTCATGGGCAGGTGTTTCATCTTCCTTGAGGCATCCTCTGCATAACAGGCTGTCGGTCAGTCCCATGGTGTGGAAGTGTTTATTCAGTGGACAGTGGCCTGTCATAAGTCCACAGCTTTGCACAGATTGCATCTCCTCAGATGGAGCAGGCTGCGTGTGAGGCGCTTCGACGTTGTTGGTAGAGCCTCTCTGGCTTGTCTGCATTTTATTTCCATTTTTTGCTTTAGGCCTACTGGTGCCAAGTTAAAGACTACATAAAAAGGCGATTCCTTAACACACTCGATAAACGCTGATTGAAATAGTCTGTGATGGAGATTTTACAACGAAAAGATGTAACTACAGATTAAATAAACTGCCTGTGAGGAGTGCTTCAGAGGAATAATGATTTTATAAATAAGGCCATACATATTTGACTCATTCTGTCCTCAGAAATGTCAAGGAGAACAGCAAAGGCAATGTTGCTTATGACCCCACACAGGATCCCGTGCTCAATGAGTTTAAGAGAGAGAACCTCATTCATCGACAGGCGCAGGCAGCGGTTCTCGAGGGTATCAAGCTGCTGAAAGAGTTGAAGATACCCACTAGGAGGTGAGAAAAGTTTTAATCAATTCTGTTTTATGTAACCTTCATTAAGGAGCTCTCCTTGGCAAAGAGGAAAATGCTCAGAATCCCATGGACCGCCTTCAGAACCAATATGTCCATACTGAACGAGCTCTGTATAACAAAGCGACTGTCAACAGTCTGTCACCAGAGGGCCTCAGCTTCTTTCGGCATATAATGCAGTCACCTCATCATAGCTTGGAAAAGCAGATCATTTTGGGCCAGTTGGCGGGCAGACGGGCGAGAGGCAGAACACCAAAGCGCTGGTCCGATGCCATGCCATAAAGAAGGCAGCAGGGGGATCCATCCAGCACGCATCCTTAAAATTAAGGGACGGATTTGGAAGAAGAAGAAGCTGGGCCTGCCATTCTTTACGGCGCGCCTTTGGCGAGCTTGCACCTCGCAGGCGACGCGTGGTTAGACGGCTAGCGATAGCCTAAATTCGAGGCGGAGCAGCTGTGCTGCAGCAGAGTCGTTCCTGTGCTGATATAATGTGCCATTCTAATTGCAGAGTCGACCTAGTCTAGCATTTTCTCTGTTTCACATTTGCAATTAAATTAATACATCCCCACCATTGAGCGTACCCAAGCATAAAGTCAGTTTATTTGTGATTTCTGGCAAAGTAGAGATTTGGTAAACAATCCAGGCCAAAGATATGAATAATGCAGACGACTGGATGGTACAAAACTCAGAGCCTATGCGTGCAAGACCGTGCTTTCCGTGATTGTATGAAGGATACTATTTTAAGATACTGGACTGGATGTAAGTATAGTTATGGCAAGCGCTCGTCATAGATGAAATCGCGACACGAAACACGCCAGTTTCGCAATGTCCGTCCGTCCGTCCGTCCGTCCGTCCGTCCGTCTGTCCGTCCGTCCGTCTGTCCGTCTGTCCGTCTGTCCGTCTGTCCGTCTGTCTGTCTGTCCGTCTGTCCGTCTGTCTGTGTCTGTCCGTCTGTCTGTGTCTGTCCGTCTGTCTGTGTCTGTGTCTGTCCGTCTGTCCCTCTGTCCGTCTGTCCGTCTGTCCGTCTGTCTGTCTGTCTGTCCGCTACACCTAAATTAGGGATGCATTTTTTTTCTCACCTACACCATAGTGTAGTAGGGTATCTTTGGATTGGTCTTTAAAAAATTATGTGGGTGTAGGAATACCATTTTTTGATTTAGGGTTGAAGAGCAGTGGTAGCCTGGTGGGTAGAACATTAGACTCGGAAGCGAGGGACCTAGGTTCGATTCACTTCGCCAGTTTTTAAACGTGGTTTCATTTAAGTCTAGTATATCTTGGAGTATTTTGATAGACCCGACGACTACTTTGCGGAGATGGCGAAGTCTGACGAGCACATGCAGAAGGTGCGCAAGAGTCTGATGGCCAAGCAGGCTGCGCAAGCGCGCGTCGAGAAAGTGCGCCAGCTGCGTGATCAGAAGAAGATCGCCAAGAAAGTGCAGGTAAGTTTTGTTTTTATGCCTCTTTTTATTAACCTTTAGCTACTGACGTGGTTTAAAAACGGCTTGAAATATCCACAGAATATTTAGTTCTATATTCGCTTCAAAACTAAATAATTAAATTATAATAAAAGAAATATTTAAGGGGGGCTCCCATACAACAAACGTTATTTTTTGTCGTTTTTTCTCGATCTTTGTTTCAAATAGTACGGAATCCTTCGTGCGCGAGTCCGACTCACACTTGGCCGGTTATTTTCTTAGCGTAAGTACGTAAGTGGGCCCGCGCTTTTCAATTGTTATATTAGCGATTCACGAGGTCTTAAAACTTCAAATAATTATTAACAAAGTAAAATGAGTTATAATAAAATAACGTTTTATAGTTTTCATTTGTTCGGGACAAATTTTAGAAAATAATTAACATTTTTAGGCGAAAATCGCATGAGATCAAAAATCAATGTGTATTTATTAAAAAACCAAACATAAACAAAAAACTTACTCTTATAATAGAATCTCTATAGTGTCTGTAATAACGTTATTATAATCAACTGTAGCTACTAATTAAAAAAATGAATATTGCAAGGTTTAGTACCTTGCGGTTTAGGTTTAGTATCTTACGAATTATAGGCGGTCCCAACCAATTTTTTTACGCAACGTGTTTTCTACAGGAATAGCATATGTGGGCAGATTTTCTTTGAAGCATCAGAGGAAACTGTGGTATCTTCTTCTTAGCTTCAACCATTCATATTTAGGTCATAAATGGTCACAGGCATGTCAAGTCGCGTACACGCGTCAAACTCCCCCAGGTGCATTAGTACGCTTAGTTTCTAAATAACATGAGTTATCTTACTGTTAGTTTTTACTTTTCTTCCAGACGGTTCAAATGTTTCAATAGTCAAACAACTAATGCAAAAACAAGCATAAACACTTACAAGTTGGTCAATTCCCCGACTTATGGCGCAAAGCCTAAGTCGTCCCCCTCCCCAAAATTCTGATCTCTACTTTACCTTCCCAGTACCACCCTATCTCTATATTGCCCTTTCTTTCTTGTCCTGGAGTCACTTGCTAACCAACAGTTATCTAAGTTTCTTTCCTCAAGTGGTCTCCTGAATCCCTTTCAATCCGGCTTCCGAACTACAGCAATTTTAAAGGTTACCGAGGACATAAGGACTGGCATGGAGAAGCGACTGGTCACCAATCTAGTCCTCATCGATTTTAGTAATGCTTTCAACGCATTTGACCATGACCTACTTCTAGCCACTCTTGATAGTCTGAACACCTCCGTTACAGCCATGTAATGGTTTTCTTCATATCTTTGGGGGCGTGAGCAGGCGGTTAGGTCCGGTCAGGCCCAGTCTGACTGGATCGAGTCTACTGCTGGGGTCCCCCAAGGCGGCATTCTTTCTCCAATTTTATTCTCATTGTTTATCAATTTAGTCACTTCCAATCTCTCTGGCTGGCCTCTACCATCTATACGCGGATGATCTCCAACTTTATACGCTGTCCCGTACTGACGATCTAGCTGAAGCTGTTTCGAGTCTCAACGAAGATCTGTTTCGGATTCAAAGGTGGTCCGAGTGTTTCGGCCTCGCCGTCAACCCTCCTAAATGCCAAGCGATTGGAGTCGGTGGTTCAACAAAGATAGATTCTGTCTCGCTCCCCTCCTTGCAGTTTAATGGCTGCCCGATAGCCTTTTCTCAAACTGTTACTGATCTCGGCCTTGTCATCGACCGGAAACTCTGCTGGGATGCTCAAGTGAAAGCAGTCTCGCAAAAATTCTGCGCCTCATTCCATTCACTGCTTCGTCTGAAGAACTTTCTTCCCATTAATATCAAGATTTCTCTCATAAATTCACTTCTTCTTCCTATTCTAGACTACGCCGATGTCTGCTACTTCGATCTCTCGCAGGAATTCCTGAACAACCTCGGTCGCTTGCAGAACACCTGCGTCTGCTTCATCTTCGGCCTGCGCAAATACGATCATGTGTCGGAATTCCGCGCCAGGTTGAAATGGCTTCCAATTAGTGATCGTAGAAACGTTCGAATTCTCGGCACCCTCTTCTCTATTCGTTACGACTCCAACACCCCAATATATGAAGTCCCAATTTGCCTTTTTATCCGACACACTTAGCAGAGCACTTCGTTCCTCACAAACTCTTCTTCTCTGTACCCCCTACCACTCCGGTTATGTCTCCAGCTCTTTCTCCGTCTCAGCTGTTCGTCTCTGGAACGCTCTACCTGATAATATTCGTAAAGCTCCCTCTAGGAATTCTTTCAAAGCTCTTGTCCGGAAACACTTCCTCCAGAAGTGTTACCTCAACCTCCCTTAGCCCCTCGTCATGATAAGAGTCTTTATGTATGTTGTATGTTCTCTATTATATTTACATATTCTGCTATATTTACATACTACGTTCTCATCATTATGGTAAATTTTAAGTATCATTGCCTTCCTCTCCATTAGTGTGTATAGTATATTGTAAATTGAATGTCTACTTTTTCTCCCTCTCCTCTTTGCACGCCTACCAATCTTTCTTCCACCTCCTGCGGTTTACTGGTAGAAAATGATTATGGTATTAAAGTATTAAATAATAAATAATATTTTTTCAAATTGTTACGTAAGTACCGACGTGGGGCCTTCTTTTGACTGCCTCACGTCTGATTACCATGCCGGAGGTCGTGAGTACGATACCCACTTGCGGCCGTCGTACATTTGTACAAATGTCCTTGCCTAGTAACCAGCCATAGCACAGGGTATCCTAGTTTGGTACCAGTGGCCTAATTATGCGCACCAAGCTTTAAAGACAAGCAGTCTTATTTAAAAGGAAAAAAAATATTCCTTAAAAACAGTTTAAATTAGCCTGTGTTAGGCGAAAGACCTTACCACAGACTATTTAAACTGCATTGAGAAGGGTTATAGAATAATAGTGTTTTTACAAATAACACACAATATATTTGTACAAATAGCCTCAGTCTGGGTGTATTTCTATGTTTGTGATGTCCTTGCCCGGTTACCGTAGGGCAGGGATGGCGAACCTCCATGGATCAACGTGCCATTTTTTCTAAAAAAACGTTTGACGACGCCCCATAGACGTGCCATCAAGTAATTTTGACTTACTGATTAATGGGAAACTAAATAACATCCAAAAACCTATTTAGAGGCAAAAAATTCCACTCATGCCGGGACTTGAACCCGCGACCTCTGGCCAACCGTGCCAGCGCTTTCCCTGTCGCTGCCTGTACGTAACACAGAGAAGGTTTGTAAAGGGGCCCGAAATTTCACCGATGTGTGCATTTACCCATTAGCTTAGTTGGGAGAGCGCTGGCACGCTTAGCCAGAGGTCGCGGGTTCAAGTCCCGGCATGGGTGGAATTTTTAGCTTCTAAATTTACTAACAAAAAAATGCACTACAATTATAGTGATCGTTTGTTGCTCTTCTTAGTGAACTTTGTTATTTTCTCGATTGTTGCGCGTGCCCGTACTATTTTGTCACGTGCCATCAATGGCACGCGTGCCACTGGTTTGCCATCCCTGCCACGGGGTATTCTAGTTTGGGATCAGGACAAGTGATCGTGTTGTGTGAAAGTTGTTATAAAATTTATTATTTCTGTAACATCGTAACAAAATTCTGTCCTTTTCAGACCGAGGCGAAACTGAAACAAGCAGCGGACAAGCGACAGATGATGGAACAACTGAAGCGGGTGCGCAAGGGCAAATCGAACGATCTAGATTTCCTGGATGACAACCAAGGGAAAAATAATAATAATAACAAAGGTATGGACATTAATCCTACTAATATTATAAATGTGAAAGTTTGTAAAGATGTTTGGAGGTTTGGATGTTTGTTACTCAATCACGCAATAACGGCTGAACGGATTTACCTGAAACTTGGCGTACAGATAGCCAAAGACCTGAATTGAGACATAGCATACTTGGTATCCCGGTAATGCGTTCCCGTGGGATAATATTTATTTCAAGTTTAAAATAGATGCCGTTGTGCGAGTGAACGTTGTGTTTTAAAAATAGATGGCGTTGTGCAAGAATCGTATAAACGGATTCTGTGGGCAGTACGAAGTTCGCCGGGACAGCTAGTTTATAATAAAAAATAAAATATGGAAGGGTGATTGATGGATCGACGTAATTATGGAGCAGTGTTCTGCAAAGGTGGTACGGCTACAGCTGTGGTAGCCTAGTGGGTATGGGTAACATCGGACTCGGAAGCGAGAGACCCATGTTCAATCTCCAGTGCGGGCATGTACCTATGACCTGGTTTTCTAAGTTATGTATATTTGTGACGTTATAGTAGCAATACCACTCGCTAACTGTGAAGGAAAACATCGTGAGGAAACCTGAGTGTCTGAGCTATTCACATACCTCAGCGCTTGAAATCGCCAACCCGCGGTGGGCACGCGTGGTGATTAAGCCCATACTATCTCCCAAACACAAATGGAGGCTTTCCAAAGACAGCTGAACACAGGGACCGACACTGCATCCCCATCTACAGGCTCCAACCTCCCTTCGGACTATGCTGTCTTCCGGTCGTTTGTAATGCTGTCCCTCAACACACTTCAACGGCAACTGGATTTATTGGCCCGAGAAACAGATAGTATGGAGATGCGGAGCCGCAGGAAGATGGTGCTAGTTCACGGATTGGCCGAGGCAGACAAGAAGGACACCTCTTCAGCTGTGCAGGGAGTACTTTCTCAGCTAAGTGTCAATATTGCCACAGAGGACATTAAGCGGTGTCATCGGATGGGGCGCCCTAGCGGAGGCCGTGCCAGGCCAATCCTACTGAAGTTTCGCTCCACCGAGATGAGGGATAAGGTCTGGTTTGCAAAAACCAAACTAAAGGGCTCTGGTAAGACACTATCAGAGTTCCTCACTCGGCCCCGGCATGAGGCGTTCATGGCAGCTCGGCAGCGGTTCGGCGTAACGAATTGCTGGACTCGGGAGGGCGCAATTCACATCCTGGCACCGGACGGCTCACGTCACAGGGTGGTCACTCTTGCGGAGGTTGAAAACATCGCTGTGGCGGAGGACGACGCGGTGGAAGACAGCGCGGCTTCGGCGCCGACTTCGGTGCAGTCGGGTCCCAAACAGAAGCAGAAAGCCGTCGAGTCCAGCAGACCCAAAAGGAATGTGGTGCAGAAGAAGAAATAAGTGATCCTATGTCGTATGTGTGTGTGTGTATAGTCCGAGACTCCATATTTTTTCTAATCACCCAATGAAATTTTGTCAATGTTTTGTTTTCTAAAGTCACTTTGCGTCAAACGTCAAACCGACTGGAACACAGACTAATGGAGATACAAATTTTTTTTTTTTTTTTTTTTTTTTTTTTTTTTCCTTTGAGTTTCGTTCCATCAAAATGTTTTGTCTCGGACGTTTTTATTCTCTTTTTCGTTTTTTATTATCTTTTTCTTTTTGGTATCTCTTTCGTTTTTTTTTTCTTTATATACAGCTGGCGGGTGGTCGGGGCCAGTAATTTAATTATTCTTTATATATAGGTATCATTACCTATAAGTACAAAATATTTTATCTTATTTATTTTATCACATAAACCTACCTCAATAATACACTTATATATGTCTGATGACGACGTTAGCGAATATGTATCTATTCTTTCTCCTTCGGATGGATTGAGCAGCAACGAATGTAGCTTTCATAGCATTCCGTCTCTTGCTGAGTCCCTCGAGTCCCAATTTTCTGACCTGCCGAAAAATTTTAACGTTGTCCACATTAATGCACAGAGCATTCCTGCGCACTTTCCTGATATGCTGGCAACTTTTGATATTAAGAATGTGCATGCCATTCTTATATCTGAATCTTGGCTCAAACCATGTCTCCCTTCAACCTCTTACTCTCTTCCTGGCTTTCACCTAATTCGTAACGACCGTATTGGTAGTGGTGGTGGTGGGGTGGCGATTTACTTGCGGGCTCATATTCCTTTCTCTGTTATTAGCTTATCTGCTCAGCCATCACCCCCTAATGCAGGAGAACATTTATTTATAGAGGTCCTCCTGTCCCACACTAAGGTACTATTAGGTGTCTATTACTGCCCATCTATGCGTGTCCCTTTCTTTCAATCCTTTGAAAAACTTCTGGAGAACATTACCCCTCTGTACAGCCATACTATAATCATGGGTGATTTTAACACATGTTTGGTTAAAAATGACCATCGTTCTTCTACTCTTGAGTCCCTTCTTAAGTCAAGCAACATCACAATTCTCCCTCTTGACACTACTCACCATTTCCCTAACTGTGCCCCCTCTCTTCTGGATTTAATTCTAGTCTCCTCATCACAACATGTTGCTTTACATGGCCAGTTTTCAGCTGATGCCTTTTCATATCATGACCTTATCTTTCTCTCGTATAAAATTCGTCCCCCCAAAGCAAAGCCGAGGATACTTTTGCAACGTAATTTTGGTGCCATGGACCTAGACCAACTCAGGGAAGACGCGCTGAGTACCGACTGGTCTGTGGTGGCTAGTGCTGACACTGTTGATGAGCAAGTCACAATTTTCAACACTCTTCTCACTAACCTTTATGACATTCACGCACCTGTTAGAGCTGTCAAAGTGAAGCATTTGCCGGCACCCTGGCTCACTGCTGATATCAGGGAAACCATACGCAGAAAAGTGGCAGCCAAATCTAAGTACAAGGCTAAACCAACTGATCATAACAGGGATCGTTTTCTAAGTCTACGGAATCACTGCAACAAGGTGTGTAGGGATGCACAACGTCGCCACATCCACGAATCTGTCGAAAACGGTGATCCAGCCAAAGTCTGGAAATTCCTTCGGTCTCTAGGAGTTGGTAAAGCACGTCAGGATCCCTCTTCCAAGGACTTGGATATCAACTCTCTTAATCAACATTTCTCTTCTGCTTCCTCCCTCGATGGAACCACAAAAAATAATACTCTGAATTATCTTTCAACGCTTCCAACTCCTACTTTCCCTTCTTTTCGTCTTAGTCAATTTTCCGATTGTGATGTTAAGAAGAGCATAGAGTCCATCACTTCTAGCGCGGTTGGCACTGACGCCATCAGCAGGAAAATGATCATTCCCATCCTGAATGTCATAGTTTCCGTCATTGCTGGAATCCTCAATGTGTCGGCAGCTGCTGGTGTGTTTCCAACCACCTGGAAAGAAGCACAAGTCACTCCTTTGCCAAAGAAATTCCACCCCACCTCCTTTTCCGATTACCGTCCCATCTCCATTCTACCATTCCTTTCAAAAGTCCTAGAGCGCCTTGTCCACCATCAACTCAGTATTTTCCTAAATACGAATCTCCTTTTCAATCCTCTCCAGTCAGGCTTTCGTGCTGGGCATAGTACAGTGACCGCGCTTATTAACATCACCGACGACATACGACTTGGTATGGAGGACGGTCAGCTCACTGTCCTCACGCTGCTGGATTTCAGCAATGCCTTCAACACGGTGGACTTTGACATCTTGCTGGGGATATTGCGTTCTCTTAACATATCTCCAACGGTTATTGACTGGTTTCGTAGTTATCTACACGGGCGCCGGCAGCGTATACACATTGATGACTCCTATTCTACCTGGTGTGCTACAACTGCCGGTGTTCCACAAGGTGGCGTGCTGTCTCCTCTTCTTTTCGCTATTTTCATCAACGGTATTTCTCAAAATCTCACTTCTTCCTACCACCTTTACGCAGATGATCTCCAGATTTACACACAGTCTCCTGTGAATGATCTGCATCTTGCAGTCAACAAAACCAACAATGATCTCGCTCATATTTCAGAGTGGAGCAGATCGTATGGCTTAATGATAAATCCAAACAAGACCCAAGTAATCATAATAGGCAGCCCAATGATGATTTCGAAGGTCAATTGGCAATTTCTTCCACAAATTAGATTTGACGGCGTACTAATTCCATATAGTGAGAAGGTGAAGAACTTGGGGATCATCATTGACAGGTGTTTGTCCTGGGCACCACAGCTAGCGGAGGTGAGCCGGAAAATGTTCGCTTCAGCGGCTTCTCTGAGAAGGTTACGGAATTTCCTGCCAACTTCGACCAAGATTGCGATTGCCCAGTCTCTCTTACTTCCTATCCTCGACTATGCTGATGCCAGCTATCTTGACCTTACCGAAGAGCAACTAAATAAGCTTGAGCGCCTCCAAAATTTCTCTATCCGGTTCATATTTGGCTTGCGAAAATATGACCATATCTCCGAATATCGCGTCAAACTCAAGTGGCTCCCTATCCGCCTCCGTAGGAATGCTCACATTCTTTCAATTCTCTATTCGGTGCTGTTCAATCCAACCACACCTCTGTATCTCAAAAATCGCTTTGAGTTTTTGAGTGATACGCACGGCCGGACTTTGCGATCTGCTCATAATCGATTGCTGAAGACACCGAGTCATTCGACAAGGTTCTTCAGCAATTCCTTTACTATCACAGCTGTCCGCCTGTGGAATGATCTGCCTTTAGCCATAAGATTTTCACCGTCCCTAACAATATTTAAAAGCAGGGTTCAAAAATATTTCTTTGCCTTAGTTTAAGTTTGTTTTTTTTTTTTTTTTATTTATTTATTTATTTTGTCTTTTTGGTGAAATCTATTCCTAGTAGTATGTAGGTATATTTTTCGTTCATCTCCTCCCTTCATATGATAATTTTTATTTATGTATGTTTATTCTATATTTATCTTATATTTATGTACCGTTTATGTATGTGTATTAAATATATAAATATCTTTCTTAGTATTGTCTAGTTGCACCGACTACCCGTCATTTAGCTTCTCTTTTTTTTTTTCCGTCAATGGTTGTCTGGAAGAAATTACTTTTAGTAATAAGGCCGCCAATTGTACTGTACTATATTATTGTTAAATACTCATATGTAATTCCTGGTGTACATACAATAAAGAATATTCTATCTATCTATCTATCTATCTATCTCCCTGAGAGAAGGCCTGTGCCCTACAGTGGGACGTATATAGGCTGCTTATGTTCTGCAAAGTGTGTGTCGCGGCACACTGGTGCCACTTAGTGTGCATCGAAAAATGAGAAGTTTATCCCAAAAAGCTGGAAAAACAGCGGAAATGGAATAAGCTAGTACTATTGTTGAGATTTCTGGGTGAAATTTTTTTGCAAAAACGGAACGCGATTTTTTTGAAAAGATTTCTAGACTTTTAAGATAATCGTGTTTACTGTTCATCCTATTTCAATTAGGGATTTTTCCTCTATCAACCTTGACCTCCGTGACCAAAATCTCCTGCGGGCACATTGGATAAGCCCATACTCTCTCTCTCTCTCTCCGGGAGAAGGTCCGTGCCCTGCGTTGGGACGTGTGGGAATATAGTAACAAAACCACAATTCTGTGGAGGAATTGTTTTTTCCTGTAGAAACACTTCTCGGCTGTCAGTCTTGACAAATGAAGTTCCTTCTGTTTTTTCGCGCCATGCGACACGAGCGGTCCGCTCACAAACTCACAAAAACGGCCGTTTTTGACATAAATACTATCTAGTCCCAGATTCCTGATCCTGGGTTCTTTGTCGTGTGTCCTAAACATCACTGTTAACATGATTGAAAGATTGTACAGATATTTTTTGCAAAATACGATTTGTAAAAGGAGATATGATTGTTTTTTCATCAGTGGCGTTAGTTAGCCCACTGGATCCTTTTAACATCCCTGGTGCAAATCAACCCAATATAGAAAAGTAAAACTTTGTAGTTTAACTCTGTCCATAGTCGAATTTCCAACGGGCTAAGATAGGATAGTGGCGTCCGTGTGGCGCCGGATTAAGAATAGCGTCACTCCATTTCCTTTCGTGGATGTCGTAGAAGGCGACTAAGGAAACACATTACCAGGAGACTGGCAGCAGCGTCTTCCTGAGATTCGAACGGCATACTGCGATCGCCAACCCGTCTGCCAAGCGTGGCGATTATGACAAAACCGATGGTGAAAACCTGATGATGGTGGTTTGAGATGAGGTGGTTTGATGATGGTTTGAAAACCATGATGACGTCCTGCAGTGGGCGTCAAATGACTGATGATGATGATGATGATGAAGATAGGATAGGCTTGCTTATGCTCTATCAATCTCTTGCAGGCAAGGGACCACAGGGCAAGGCGGCCAAGCGACGTGCGGCGAAGGACCAGAAGTTCGGTTTCGGCGGGAAGAAACGCGGCCTGAAACAAAACACTCGAGACTCTACCAACGATATGGATGGCTTCAACAGCTCCGCTAAGAAGAAGCCTTTTAACTTCAAAAGTAAGACGTTCAAGCCTAACAGCAAGAAGAACCAGAGGCCAGGGAAGTCTAAGAGGAAGAGCGGCAAGAGATAATGTAGTTTAGGGTTTGTAAATGTATTATTACGTTCGCTGGTGAAGATTAAAATTATCCTATATACTTACATGGTCTTTTTAATACATAGATATTCTTTATTGTAGGTTTCGTTAATTTCTACTTTTTTTTTGTTCACTTTTATGCACAAAATTGCCTCACAGCGAATGTGTTTAAAATGCGAGCACGTCCATCGTTGGCAGAAAATATGGCCCAGTCAAGTTATAAAATTTACATTTTCGATATAAAATGTTGTGAACTCTCTGTATTGGAATCATAATCGTGAAAATGGCTGGTTACCCGTAGCGTTAGGCTGGATACATGGGAAAAAAAGATTGTCAGCCATTACGATTGAATTGAGGAATAAGCGCCTGATAAATTATAACAGCAATGTTTTAATGAGAAACGATTTCAAAATATCTCTGCACCAGCAAATGAACAATACGAATTTTACTAAGTAGGAACCTCAGAGCATATTGAGATATCTGTGGTAGGAACCTTTCATAATTATTACATAATAATAAAAACGCCTGCACAATTTAAACGAGACGCTGCGCTAAACGTAAAACATAGCTATTAGAATTTATCAGGCGCTTATTCCTCAATTCAATCGTAATGGCTTGGAAACGGCGGATTTTTTTACAATGTATTTAGAAGCTGGGATTCTTAAAAGAGAAAGAAGCAAATTCGTAGCAATTATTGGTAGGTTATGAAACTCATATTGTTTTAATGGTTATGTTTTTGACCAGCCATACAAACCTCAGGTAAGAAAACGTATTCATTCGCAAAAATATATTGTATGTACAATTTTTTTACGATACATAGCAAATAGAAGAAATTAAATAGCAATTTTTGAATAGACTCTCACAGCTAAAGGCAACCAGCCATTCTCACGATTACTTGGCATCAGCTACCGTTGTGTTGAAAGCCTCTCGGCACTTTAGGTACTATTACCGAAATGTCCAGTCGGTTCCCTGAACGTCCACTTCCTGGCGATACATTTCCATCTGGTGTCGTGAGTAGACCTTGTTGTTTCATAGTGACCAAGAACTAATCTAATTTTCCTAAATCGCCAAGGGTGCTCTACCCCGAATTAAATTTTCCCTATTTTTCATGCCTGAGTTGATATTTTTAAGTTTTAGGGTAGCTGAAAGAGAAGACTTCTTGAATAAATCCAACGATACAAATCTTTTTCTTAAGCAAATGCTCTCTGGTTGCGTGCGGATTGATTTTTTCCAATATGTTCATGAGATACTTAAAAGTTTTGTAGAAGCTAAATTATTGGTAACCAAATGAAGAAGCCTGACTTCTTGAATAAATCCTTTATTCCACGATACAAATATGTTTACAATGCAATGCTGTCGGTTTGCGGGCGCGTTTAGCGTCGCTTCCCCTTCGGCTTGCGTTGCCAGCCGCTCCTTCTCCTTCTCCACTAGTGGGCTCTTGACCGCCGCCGCAGCGGTTTCTCGTAAACTAACAATTGATTGTTACGGGGAAAATGGTTATCCAGTCCCATTTTTAAATTAACCGTGATATGACTAAATAAAAAAGCGCGAGTCCTTGGATAAGTCCTTTATTCCGCGATACAAATATTTTTACAATGCAATGCTGTCGGTTTGCGGGCGCGTTTAGCGTCGCTTCCCCTTCTTCTTCTGCTGCTGCTTGCGCTGCCAGCCGCTCTCCTTCTCCTTCTCTACTCGCGGGCTCTTGGCAGCCGCCGCCGCCGCTGTCGGCACTTGCTTGCTCATGTCGCTGTGGAGGAAAAGCCGCGTGAGAAAATCTGCACTAAACAAGTTTTACTATGGCTGGCACCAATTACCACGTGTTATAAAAACCGTTTCTTCAGTATTGATAACTGTCACTGTAGGTAGGTACTTGGACGTTTGTAAATTTTCTGATACTTTTGTAAAATTCCATAGAAAAAAAATTCAGTTTTCCCGAATATTTCGGGCATCTTTTCCAAGTGTATTATGGTACGTCAGTGAGAGTTTATCATTTACAACTATTTTCTAAAATAAAATTGGGAATTTTAAATCTTTGCTTTAATTATAAATTAAACCATTTTCAATAAGCGAAAGTTTAAAATTGCCAATTTTATTTTTCACACAATCTTGAAATTCAGCATGCACTTTATTTATTTTATGAAAAATTAATTTGAGAATTTCACACTTTTGGTTATTGGAAGTGGTTTACTTATCTACACCTGTGTATCTATACTAAAGAAACGGTGTTCAGGTTTTTGCGTTCTTTCACTAAAAAGTTGTATCTGCATTGTACTTATCGTCGCCCTAATTCTAATAGGTAGTATCTCAGTTTTGGACGAAACTGACTTTTTGGGTGTTTTGGATAGAGTTGACAAAACTACATCGTTCTCTTTCGTTACTATTTAAACTTTGTATGAAAAAAAGAGAGATAAAAGATTTGACGTAATACGTCGCATCTCGAATCACGGAATTATTAGTGCGAATATGCAGTAACTCATCATTCGCCATACTTAATTGACGTTTTGCAGATCGCTGCGTCATAAAAGTGTTTTATATATTAGCATTTAAGGTAAGTAACAGATAGTAATTTGTAATTTATATTCTGAGCTATGTTTTCTGATATTATTTAGGCACAACATTGTCTTTATGGAGTAAAAAAATGTGTTTAAAAATTACTGTTGAGATACTACTTTTTCTGTTAATTCTTACTTTTTTTGTTAATTCTTATTGTCACTAATTTAAGAACAAATTTTGTTTCTAGTTTTTTTTTAGTTTCGCGAAATTTTGTCTTAATTAAACATTATATTTTAATATTATTTTTTCATATTAAACTTTGTATAATTTTATTTTTTTTTGCTTTTTAATCTTTTCAGATATCTATGTGCAGGTCTAATTGTCATCAAAATGGACATTTTTCAATCGGATTCCGAAGATGATCAGGAAATTTTAAAAGCATTGAGAGAGTGGCGTAGCAGTGACTGACACTAAGAAGAAATCTATCATAAAGAAAAAATCCAGTATACAAATTTTAGAAGATGTTGTAATCTATACCGAAGACATCCCGGTCATCCGCCTGTATGAGATTAGGATGGCCCGGAAATAGCTCAAGAATAACCAGGAGAGGACGGAATCACATCAGAGCTCTTGAAAGCGGGTGGAACATACTTAAAGTCCTTCAGAAGCTCTTAAATTCCGTCGTGCTCGAAGGAAAAACGCCAGAAGCATGGAACAGAAGCGTAGTGACGCTGTTCTTCAAGAAAGGGTATAACTCTCTATTGAAGAACTACCGACCCATCTCGCTTCTGAGCCATGTTTATAAGCTGTTTTCGAATCGTCTCGAACGCAGGTTTGATGACTTCCAGCCTCCCGAACAAGCCGGTTTCCGAAAGGGCTTTAGTACAATAGACCACATCCACACGCTGCGGCAAATTATACAGAAGACTGAGGAGTATAATTTGCCATTCTGCTTAGCGTTTGTGGACTATGAGAAAGCCTTCGATTCGATCGAGACATGGGCAGTGCTCGAGTCTCTCCAGCGTTGCCGTATTGACTATCGGTATATCGAGGTGCTGAAGTGCTTGTACAACAGCGCCACCATGTCGGTCCGAGTACAGGAGCAGAATTCGGAGGCAATTCCATTGAGAAGAGGCGTGAGACAGGGAGACGTTATCTCTCCGAAACTGTTCACGAACGCACTGGAAGATGCGTTCAATCTTCTGGAATGGCAGGGACGCGGCATCAATATCAATGGCGAGTACATCACGCACCTTCAATTTGCCGACGATGTAGTAGTCATGGCAGAAACGATGGAAGACCTCGGCACAATGCTCGAAGACCTCAGTCGAGTTTCCCAACGTGTGGGCCTTAAAATGAACATGGACAAAACGAAGGTTATTGTCGAACGCCCGTGTTCCCCAATAACATTGGGGAACTCAACTCTCGAAGTTGCAGACGAATACATCTACTTAGGACAAAGTCCAACTAGGTCGGTCCAACTTCGTGAAAGAGGTCAATCGTCGAATCCAACTTGGCTGGGCAATATTCGGGAAACTTAGAAAAGTCTTTTTGTCCAATATACCTTAATCGCTTAATACAAATCTATACAACCAGTGTGTGTTACCAGTGATGACTTATGGCACTGATCTCTCACCATGGGTCTCATAAGAAAGCTCAAGGTCACGCAACGAGCTATGGAAAGGGCTATGCTCGGAATTTCTCTACGAGATCGAATCAGAAATAATGAGATACGTAGACGTAGGTACGTAAGTCGTCGACATAGCCCAGCGGATTAGTAAGTTGAAGTGGCAGTGGGCGGGGCACATAGCACGCAGAACTGATGGCCGATGGGACCGGAAAGTTCTTGAATGGAGACCACATATCGGCAAGCGCAGCGTAGGACGACCAGCCACAAGATGGCCAGATGACCTCATCCAAGTGGCAGGAAGACGCTGGATGCAAGCCGCTTCTAACCGGTCTTTTTGGAAATCCATAGAGGAGGCCTATGTCCAGCAGTGGACTTCTTGTGGCTGAACGATGATGATGAATTATTAAGAAGAGAATACTTTAAAACTTAAATATGTAGTGCTGTTTTTTTAAATTTAATAAAGATTTTAGTGATAACATGTGTTTAATTTTCAGTGCGAATTAATAGTAACTCAGTGAAATAGCTATGCTAATAAAGCTCATCTCATATATCTCACTATCTGTAAGAATTAATGTTTTTTGCATAACAAATTAATACATCTATTTAATTTTTAATACCATGTTCAGAACTTACCTTTTAGTGTTTTCTAACAACTTGTAAGAAAAAAACCGTAATTTTAGCCTCCTCAAAAGTCGTCAAAATTGAGATACTACCTATTAGAATTAGGGCGACGTTATATCTAATGTCCCAGGCACTGCAGTGTCCGAGTGGTCCCTTCACCCATCTAGTGTGAGTGAATATTATCCCACGGGAACGCTGATAATGCGTTCCCGTGGGATAATATTTAGTTTAAGTTTAAAATAGATGACGTTGTGCGAGCGAACGTCGTGTTTCAAAAATAGACGGCGTTGTGCAAGGATCGTATAAACGTATCTGTGGCGGTACGAAGTTCGCCGGGACAACTATACAATATACAACTTGTTACTTCTCAAAGTAGACTCACTATTGGTCGGTGGCGGTGGTGGTCATGCCCTGGCTGCCCTTGATGACGTCACGCCGTACGCCGCGCCGCTTGCGGTACGCCGTGCGCTCATACTTCGGAAGCCATCTGGAAATACGATTGTGTTATTGAAACTATCAGAAAATAGTTATTTAAGATACACGTGCGGAAATGTAAGGTTTTATACGAATAAGTACCAAATTGAAAACACGAGCGAAGCGAGCGCAGATAAAAACCTTTTACGCTCAAGTATCTTACAACATTTTTCAATGCATTTTGCGAGGAAATACAACAAAAAAATAAGTATAATAAAGAAAATTATTATAAATATCAAATAATTGTTGAAATTGAAAGTAATTTTTTTGGACAGCAAAACCTCCTTGCATCTTTGTAAATTTTTAAATTTTATGACTTGCACCATGCACCACAGAGTCAAAAACTTAAAAAATAGTACATTACGATACTAGTGCGAAAAGTAGGAAATTCGCAACGAGTGGCGATAAATTAAAACACGACCGAAGGGAGTGTTTTATATCGACACGAGTTACGAATTACCTATTCGCACGTGTATCGTACAACGTTTTATAGTACATATGGCCCTTTGAAGTTTCGACATAGGCACGTAAAGTGCTCATTATCGCACTAGTGCGGTAATGTAGCACCATATGTACTATAAAATACTTTATTTCACGCGTGAAATAAAAGATTTCAGTACTGTTTTATTTCACGCGTGAAATAAAGAGTCGGTTTCCGCATAATTTTGTTACACAAAAAAGAAAACTTTACGAGCAACTGCATTGAAAAGTAATTTTTAATGACTCACGATGCTCATACATCCAATATGTAACAATCTCGAGACACAGTGTTTGTTATCTTGATTTTTGATTTTTTTGAACTTTTTTGTGTATATTTGATAGGTCTGAGAATAGGTCGTAGGCTAATTAATATGGCAAAACAAACCAACGTTCTCCGAGTCAGTTAGTAGTTATCCCACCAAAACATAAATGTAAAAAAAAAAATTTCGCGATGAGGTTATAAGGTAAAATTTAATTACATCACATTCCCGACGTTTCGGCAACGTTGCAGCTGTCGTGGACGCGATTCGACCGGTTTAATATATAACTGCGCACGAACAACTAAAAACTACCACAGTGCACCCTTTCATCAATAAAGAGCGCCAGTGGACGAGATTAATTTAAATTAGTGATTTTTTCTCTTAGCTTTCCTTGCTATCGTTGTTGTCGAGTCGAGTCTTAATTTAAAAAATACGACTCCTCAAAATACTCTTCACGTGCAGTTTAAGCGGTCTGCTAATAGAAAGAATTTGCCGCAGGCTCAAGTAGTCTGCATTGAGTGTTTGAGAGGAATCGTGTCATCATTATATATAACGGGGAAATGGGAAATTTGCTTCAAACTTAGATTGAAGTACCAAATAGAAAAACTCAAAAAAATTTTAAAATAAAACCATAATAATATTTTTTTCGGGGTTTTTGGGGTCCCAAAAAATCCAAAAAGCAAGTTACTCTAATAATAAAAACCATATTAGATTTCCTTTTTTCATTCAACTCTCAATATTTTTTAAAAACGGTGTAGATGCGTAAACACATTAATTTACGAGATAACTTCAATATTGATAAACGCTTAATACATTATAAGGTGTTACGTGCAAGTTGTGAAGTCATAGCTTGAGTCCGATTTGTATGGCGGGTTTTTGCACCACGTGACTGGAATGCTTTTCGACAGGTCACAAAAATTAACCACGTTTATTTATCTGTTAACATGGCTTCTCCGATTATATAAAAACATTTTTTGTCCAAGTTCTCCAGTATGCCCACCGAATCCAGAAGGTTTACTGAAGGTTACATACATACATAAACTCACGCCGGTATGTCAGATGGTGAGGCAGAGACCAGGGACTTGCCACGATCCGAAGGTTAATTTCCGGATGGTCGAGATGGGCTTTAGAGCAGCCACGAATCACAGCCACGAGTCCTCAAGAGGACACAACGGACTGGTTAACGCTCCATAGGACGCCCACCAGCTCTCCGTGTTGATGATCTTAAGTGGATTGCTGCTAACGGCTGGATGAGGATGGCGAAAATAGAAGTGGCGTGTCTATGTCCAGCAGTGGTGGTAGCTGGTGATTGATTACTTGTTTTCCTGAGACGATAAGCCAATATTGTCGCTTTTGCTGTGCCTATTATCGTTCGTCAGAAAATTGACACAGAAAAAGTGACACTAATGTCTTATTTTGGTCAAAAAGTGACAAAATTGGGTTGATTCTAAGCTTTATTTCTATGGCGGTAAGGTGTCTGTATAATACCTCTCTGGGTCGGGAGGCCGGGACAGGTCAGCGCTTGCCGGAAGCTTCGACTTGCGCTTGCGAGGTTTTATGCTCTTCTTCTGGAGCAATTCCGATCCAGGGGTTCTGTTAAAACAAAACAAAAAGTTTATTGGGTTATACAGCTTGGGAATAATACGTTTTTCTGTTACTTCGTTTATTCCCAACGATTTCCAATGTGACTTGTCAGTATTTTTTTTAAATAAATTCCCAAAGAGTAATACTGCTATAGATCTTGCAATCTACGAGCGCGCGGCGCCCTTAGTTGTGCGAGTGACCAATCTGTATACGCGTCAATGTAGGTGTAGAGTGACCGTGCGTACGGCTCGCTCGCTACTGACCGCTCCGTCGGGTACGCACACTAACAAAAATGTGTATTTACGATTACAACTACAAATAAAGGCCACGCGCGCTCATAGATTGCAAGATCTATACTTGATGGGAAAACTTTTCATGTTAACTTCCAACATCACAGTGTGACTTATTGAGTTTTTCAGACAGTTTTTCGTGCAAAATAAAATACTTATTAGTGAGACTGATGTGCTAAAATCGCCTCCTATCTGGGTTCCACGCGAAAGACATCGACGACGTGGCCGACCAAAGCGGAGATGGCGGAACGACCTTTCTACCCGGTTAGCAAAAGGTGGCCACATACAGAGAAGAACGGAGAGCCAAAGGGGAGACCTTTGCCTCGCAGTGCCGGCCCCGGCTGCGGAGGCACTACAATTTTTCTTACCTTCAAATAGGACAGGAAATGTGTTATATCAAAACTATCGTCATGTCACAAACTATCAAGTAATATGTGATTTGGTTCCTCGTTTGACGCAGGTAAGCCACGCTCGGCCATCTTAGTCATCCAAAAACCACGGCGACCAACGGTTCAAATCTAGCCGGTGGTTGAGATCGCGTGGCCTGTAGATGTAACTTACCCAGGTGACTGTTCCTGTTTGCTGACAGTTTTCTTGACAACCTTGGCGCCCATCATCCATTTGGACGACTCCAGCGCTTCGATGTCTATCTTGCTCTGTGAACATTGACACAGATTATTAGCTCAGATTTTGCTTTTTATAATCGAGTGTCAACAATATCCTACTAAGCCTACCACGTCTGTCTGTCCAAACTATAAAGGTCTTTATATCTTAATAAGTAAACAAGTTGAACTGAACGAAAGGAAACACAATTTTGTTATATTTATGTTGATATGGAACCGGCTTTTTACCCCCTGCTTTATTCAATAGCAATTTTTAAATTAGAAAAAAGTTTTAGTTATTTCGCGAAACAAGAAAACCTGTAGAACAAAAGTTGTTTGCTATTATGAGTAGAATTACCCTCAATCAGTAAAAAAATATAGATCGTCATGAACCCTTGATTAGCTTATTCGCCATATTTTACACCAGTTTTTTTTCTTGCCGCTAGACCCTTACCTCCAGCTCCTCAATGGGCGGCAACCGAGTGGCCAGCTGCCTGGCCCTCTGCGGGTCGGCGGCGGCCAAGGCCTTCACCAGCTTGGCCAAGGTCTTGCTGTCGTCGGGCGCCGCCGCCGCCAGGGCTTCGTGGGCGCGCGCGGCGGCGGCGGCGCGGCCGGCCCGCGCGTGGACTTCGGCTGCCGCGCGCCATACCATGCGCAGGGCGTTCAGTTGCTTCTGGTGGGGCGAAGGTGGTTCGCCGTTAGACAACTATGAATGAGTGAATGGGTGGATGGATGGGTGGACGAATGGATTAATGAATGAATGGCTCGGCAGGCCCTCGCGTGAATTTCGGCTGCCGCGGGCCATACCATGCGCAGGGCGTTCAGTTGCTTCTGGTGGGGCGAATGTGGTTCACTGTCAGACAACTATGAATGAGTGAGTGGGTGGATGGATGGATGGGTGCATGAATGGGTGGATAAATGGATTGATGAATGAAGGGCCGCGGCCAAGGATAGATAGATAGAAAACCTGGATGACCGACTTTTTGGTTTTTTGGAAATTATATTTAGATACGATAAAAAAAGGGAAAAATAGGAACAAAAAAATAATCGGACTGGAGGCAGGCTCGAACCGGCGTCTTCTGGTTTCGGGACCGCCCGATTTCCCACCTGAGCTGTTACAACCTTGTAGACGGTGGCGAAATTTGCCTTCGTATTCTAATTACATTTTAGCAGTTTTTCTTTACCAAATAACACGGATGAAACGACTTTTCTAAAAATGAAACCCAGCTAGATCGATTTACCGTAACCCTCTGCATACTAAATTTCATAAAAATCGTTGGAGGCGTTTCCGAGAATCAGATTATTACACACAAGAATTGCTCGTTTAAAGATATAACAATAAATGTACAGTAGACAAGTGTGTGTTGACATTGGTACATCAACCAATGTTCGTCCAATGCTGAACATAGGCCTTCCCGATGGCATGCCACTAACCCAGGAGCTGGTTCACTGTTATAGTACAAGCAATCTGTCTTTGGTCGATAGATGCCAGCGCCACCTAGTGCCCATTTTCTAAAACCAGATAGAGTATCAAATTCAGCAACTTTTTCTAAGATTGCAGACAATGCTTCTTCTATATATAAAAATCTCGTGTCACAGTGTTTGTTACCGAACTCCCCCAAAACGGCTTCACCGATTTTCACGAATTTTTTTATGTATTTCGGTAGGTCTGAGAATAGGTTGTAGGCTAATTAATATGGCAAAACAACGTTTGCCGGATCAGTTAGTAATCAATAAAAATTACTTTTTTATAAACTAAGAAGCATTGTCTGCAATCTTTTAACTTCGACAAGAAAAAGTCATTTCAGTTCGTCAATCTTCCATGGATTCTTCTTCCATTTCCTCCATGGAAGGTGGTAATTGAAAATTTTCTTAGAAGGCTTAGCTGAAACTCTCACCTGATCATTCTTATAATGCTCGAAGACGTCGATGAACATGTCGGAGGCTTTCTCCAGCTCGCCCTCGGCACAGAGAAGCGTGCACAAAGCTGAGACAACGGCCGCCCGGTATTTGTACTCACTGTCCTCCAGAATCTTTATCGCCCCCTTGCGGTCGCCCTGGAAATTGTACCAGCTTAGCTGTGGGTATTTGCAGAGGAATAGGTAGGAATCATTTGTTTATTCATGCACTGTTAGGTGACAGAAGGGAATAAAAGCGCACAATAAGACCAGGTAGGGCAACCCACTCTCCCCTGTGAACCACAAATATTAAAAATTACAAGTATGCGTATCCGGATTTACATTCATAAGATTATATTTGTTAGAAAAGTTAGCTCTGGCCCTTGAAGGGAGAGCCATGCCCAGTCATAGCTTCATTTGCTCTGCTAGTTTTCTTTCAGTAACGAACTAGGGTTGGTGAATTTGTGTTTTAGCTTATTTGGAAGGAAGTTGCCACATTTATGCAAGTAAAATAATTAATAAGTCAAAAAGTTACCTGCGCGAGCGCAACCTGCGCGGCAGCCAGTACCAATGGCCCGCCCTGTTTGAGTAACAGCGTCTGCGCGGGCGCACGTTTACCCTCCTTCACCAACGAGCTTGCTTCGACCAGCGCGGCGCGTTCACACTGCTTCAGGTCCCGCCCCAGCCGCACGCAACACTGCTTGCACAGTTCCGGCTGCAACGTAAGCGCGCGTTATTTGTTGTATACGGTAGAAGAAAAACCGGCCAAGTGCGAGTCGGACTCGCGCACGAATGCTTCCGTACCATTTATTTTATTTTAATTATTTATTTTTAAAGTGAATATACAACTAAATATTCTGTGAATATTTCAAGCGTCTACTTGTTGCCGTTATTAATATCGAGCAAAAAACGGCAAAAAAATCACGTTTGTTCTATGGGAGCCCCACTTAAGTATTAATTTTATTCTGTTTTTAGTATTTGTTGTTATAGCGGCAACAGAAATAAATAGATAGATAGAATATTCGTTATTGTATGTACACCAGGAATTACATAAGAGAAAATACATTGTGTGTGAACATTTCAACTGTCTAGCTATCACGGTTCATGAGATACAGCCTGGTGACAGACAGACAGACAGACGGACAGTGGAGTCTTAGTAATAGGGTCCCTTACCCTTTGGGTACGGAACCCTAAAAAGTACACATAGCTGTAAAAGCTACCGCTTACTGATCTGTATCATGCTGTTTTGTGAACTCTTCAGCTCTATAAAAAAACTGAGGACTTTTACAAGTGCCAGAGCAGCTACATGATTTGATTTATGCAACGTCTTAAACAATGGAGATCACGAACACCTAGACAGTTGTAGACACACTCGATGGGTGAAACGGCAGCAGTATAGCGTACAAAACACATGTACGGTATCAATTCCTGGATTAAAAATATAAAAAAAAGTATGATCACTTAAATGCTAGTACCTACAATTAATTTATTAATAAGCAATTTAAATTAATTAATAAGCACGTTGCTTCTGAAAACATAATGCACCTTCTTTCTGCTAAAGGTTAAAATTTTAATTTTAGGTAAATCAGAACTGTACTGTTTTAAAATTCCACACAATGGAGCGACATAAATGTACAGAAGCATTCCGTTTTCTAATGGGCCTAGTGGCGCATTGGATTTGTTGGATGTGCCTAAAAGAATTTTTTCTCTGTTCCTGTTACACGAAAAGTGGCATATTAATAATGATGATGTTTAGCAATGTCTCACCTGGTTCGAGTAGATGGCGAGGATGGCCTGATTATAGGTAATGACGGCGCGCTGCCGCGAGTTCAGTTTGTGCTCGAGCCCGTCGGCCGACGCCGCCTTCATGCGTTTCCGAGAGTCGAATACGTTCGTGTCTCTGCAGTATTTAAATACATGGCGAATTTTCCAAAAAATCTTTGACCTCATCGGATAGATTATGATAAAAGATTCCCACTATGAAGTTACCTCTCTCCGAGGCCTTTGTTTTCTGTATTTATTTTCTTTTTCTCCAATTCTCGGTAAGCGTTGCTGGTTGTACAATTACTTAAAATACTAAATTTTTACCTAAGTTGCTGTTACCACTCATTGTATAATTGTTTGTATACTCTAATAAAATAATATTGTGACAGTTTGTGAAGATGTTTGGATGATTGTTACCCAATCACGCAATAACGGCTGAACGGATTAACATGAAACTAGGCGTACAGATAGACAATGATCTGAACTGAAATATAGCATACTTGATATCCTGTTCCCGTGGGATAATATTTATTTTAAGTTTAAAATAGATTGCGTTGTGCGAGTGAACATTGTGTTTTAAAAATAGATGGCGTTGTGCAAGAATCCTATAAACGGATTCTGTGGGGGTACGAAGTTCGCCGGAACAGCTAGTAAGTAATAAGTATTTATAGAGTTTCTTTTGAGCTTCAACAAAGCCATAGTATTTTTCTTAAATAGGCTCTCCTTGGTTGGGGTCAGAAAGGGATAAAATTTGTCTTACATGAAATAAAATGAAATTTTTTTGTCTCCTAATAGTACATTACGATACTAGTGCGAAAAGTAGGAAATTCGCAACGAGTGGCGATAAATTAAAACACGACCGAAGGGAGTGTTTTATATCGACACGAGTTACGAATTACCTATTCGCACGTGTATCGTACAACGTTTTATAGTACATATGGCCCTTTGAAGTTTCGACATAGGCACGTAAAGTGCTCATTATCGCACTAGTGCGGTAATGTAGCACCATATGTACTATAAAAATCTGTTACAGCTATCCTCAAAATTGGGGCGTAAGGGTCGTAAGGGTCGTTTCTGAATTGAGAATTCATCATCATCATCATCAGCCATTTGACGCCCACTGCAGGACATAGGCCTCCCTCATGGTTTTCCTAACCATGAGGGGTTTTGCCATAATCGCCACGCTTGGCAGGCGGGTTGGCGATCGCAGTATGCGGTTGGAATCTCAGGAAAACGCTGCTGCCCGTCTCCTGGTAATGTATTTCCTTAGTCGCCTTCTGTGACATCCACGGAAGGAAATGGAGTAACGGTATTTTTAATCCGGCGCCATACGGATTATGGTCACTCACAGTTTACCTAACAAATAACTGCGATTAGATCCATTAATGAGCATCGCGAGTCATTAATACGTATAATAGATCCTACTCACCTATTAATGACCACCAAGTTGTTGCTAGCGATGGCGACCAGAGCTTGATCGCTGGGTTTGTCCTTTAACACATTCTGGTAGATGGTAGCTGCTTCTTTCTCTTTGCCCATTTGTTGGAGGCAATAGGCTTGCTGCACCCTGCGAGTGGAGAGTAGTTAATTAAAGGAGACGAGCAAATGTTCTAATTTATCTGGTCTTGAGCTGGTACAGGTGACGATTTGATTTTTGGGTCATTCTGTAGACCGACATACAATATAATCTTCTGTGTTGGTAACGCCAACTATTGCGTTTTTTGAACCAGTAAAGCCGTCTATCGGCAACAGCGTAAATTATAATTTTTTTAACAATATTTTCTCGCAGTTCCCATACCCCATCCTTTTCACTCGTGCACATTTTCCTATAGCCACGAGGAAGAGACAAGAAAACCGAACAGAGTGTCACCTTCTCGCTCGCACACACGAACGACGGCGGAGTAAAACGAACCCGTCGATCTACTGCGTTTTTTCTGCTTCTTCTCGCCGCACCGCTGCTGGACGCACGTCCTTGCATTTTTTTTTACGCTAATCTCTGGTGGTGACATCAAGCTACAATACCGCGTGTGAACCTTCAAAGAGACTGCTGCGGAAGGCCCCTTGTGATCAAGTGCCATTCTCGGATTTGGATTACACCAACTGGGAGGCTAGGCCGCAGGATCTTCGCTGGCTGCGTCAGGCTATCGCCGCTGAGAACTTGAGGTATGCGCACGAGTCCTTCTCCTTCCTTCAGCTCCATTTTCTTTGCGAGACACGTAATATTTAATTTAATAACCCGCAATACAGTCCACTACATATAATTTCAAAGTTCGTAGCTGTGGGGCCACCATGTGTTAAAATATACATGTTAATGTTAGGTACAAAGTTACTGATATGGGGAAAAAATTCCGCTGTCATAAACTAACGGTCTTATTTATGAAAAACACTCGATTCTTTAAAACAATCTTCAGAGGCTGTTTAAATTTCTTTTTTTTTTAATTTTAAATGCAACCACAGATTACTTAAACTGCCTCAGAGGATCGTTTTAGAGGAATCGACTATCTATAAATAACACCTTACGGTAGTATATAAAAATTTATAAAGTGTAAGTAACAGAGAATGCCAACGTAATGCAGGCACTTAAGGGGCTGCAGGGAGTTACACTAGCGCCACCGAGGAAAAAAATATCATAATATTATCTCTGTGTACAATAAAGAATATTCATCTATCTATCTCTTTTACAGATCGAATATCCAAAAAGTATCTGTACAGTCTCTCAATCATGTCGATAGTGATTTTAAGGACCAATGCAAAAAATCTAGGACGAAAGATAGATAGCAATAACGCAAAAAACGGCCGTTTTTGGCATAAATCCCACGTTCGTGATCTTATGTTCTTTGTCGTGGGTCCTAAATATCACTATTAACATGATTGAGAGATTGCACACTTTCTGCAAATAAGATCTGTAAAAGAAGATGTTATAATTTTTTTCTACACTCATATCATAATCTTCAAATTAAGAATGCAAAGGTAAACACATATTGACAGGCTTTAAACAATACATAACTTTAAAGAAAATAAAAAAAAAAGTGTAATATAAAGTTACATTAAAGGTCAGATTTTTCACTTTATGTTACAGTTATTTTTTTTAAAGTGTTGCTGTGATCACGGAACAAAACTTAAGTTTTTTTTTTATGTCAACATTGACTATAAAAAACCTAATTTCATTTTCGTGGTACCAAAAGTGCAACTAAAAATACCTAAAATTGCGCGCGCAAAACTGAGTGCAGACGATTGAATGTCAAGATACTTTTGTCGGAATTGCGCCATTTTGTTTCAAAAATTTCATTTATAATTGAAAATTTTGTTTCATTTCGATATGAGTTTAGTTAATAACCGTAGATTTATGTATAGTACAAAGCTTGTCAAACGTGTTTTCCTTTGATTCCTTACTTTGAAGATTAAGACATGAGTGTAGATAAAGTAGTGTATGAGACTGCACATAACTTGGTATCAAAACACTCGCGAATGCTATAAAAAAACTCGCCAAGGCTCGTTTTTTAAAATCTCGCTCGTGTTTTAATAACCCTAATTATGTGACAGTCACATAAACTACTATTTCATTGGCGGCGCTGGTTAGCCCACTGGATCCCTTAAGAGTGTCACCTGATGATGGAAGCTTCTTCCTTGGCCTCCTCGTCGGTCCCTCCGTCGTCAAGCACACTTTCACAGCAAGCCTGTTCCGCTCGCTTGAGAACGGGCAGTGCCTCGTTGCACTTTCCCCGCATAGCCAGAGCGCTGCCTGCATTGTAACTCAGCTCGTACGTTGTCTCGTCGAGCTGGGGCAGATCACTGGACTGGAAAAAATTTTTACAATGCTTTACATGTAGTATAGAACTGCAGAAAAACATAGAGTCAACTTCTCAATAACTTTCAGTAATTAGAGCAAAAAGCAAAGAGATTGTTAAACATATTAATACACATTATAAAGGCACTATCAGTAAGTCGCATTTGGCCGGCATAGATCTTTTGAATTGATTGAAGTTTGTAAAAAGTTATATTCTTTTTGTTGCATTAACCCGTGCTGAGGACAATTTTATAAAAGTTATTAATATGGTGCTCCACTGCGTGAGTTCACAAGCAGCCCAGCATAACCTAACTACAACTTCCGGAGTGAAGTTTTTTTATGGAGCGAGGCTTCGCCCCCCGAGCCCTACTCCCCTTCCGTCCCACCTGTTTGTTTCAGAACCATATTTTTTTCTTTCAATAAAGTTTAGTAAGAAAGTGTCAAACCTATTATTTTATTTTCTCTGAGAATACGAAATTCCTCCGGGAAATTTTATTATTACTGATTAGCATATCAAGAGCTGTATTTGTGAATATTAATTTCAAGTCTAAATTCAGCGGCCGCATATTGTCCATAATACCCCAGTTTTTGGCAAAATTAGTTAAATGATTAACATCTGTAAAATCCGAGCGGCTCGAAACTGAGTCGGAAAATAATAAACACGAAAAAAAGTTTTTAATAATTTTCGAAATTTCCATCACGAAAGGGTTTAAACCAAAATCGCACGGTGCGTTCATTAGTAGACCCCTCTCCAAACGCAGCATTGATATTGCGGGCTGTTTCTGCCGCGTTAGTTCCGCGTCGGAACTCGTATTCAAAAATCACTCGAATTTTCGCAGTATACATCTTTCTTGTCTAAATTGAATAACAAAAACAATTGAAAGTCGATATTCAAATGTTTCACATTTTTTAAAAAAAGAACATCATAGAAACCATTTGAAAAAAGTTTCATTCGAAAACCTCAAACCATGAAGATTCTATGTCAATTCAAAGAACCTATTGCAATAAAACGGCAATTTCATACTTTAACCCCTAATATTTTCGAAGCTATTACCTCTAAAAATATAGTAGATGGCAAAAAAATAGTAAAAAATAGCGGCAGTCGTGCCGCGCGATTCACGGACTTAGACTTAGACTTAGAGCGAGTATTAGTAAAAGATTAAGGCTGGGTTCCGCTTTACGCAAAATATAGTAGTTTCGCCTAGTATATATTTTTTTCTAGAAATATAGTATTTGAGCCCCTAATATAGTAGGATACTACATAATATAGTAGGATACTATATTATATAGTAGGGTTGGCAACCGTAACCACAACAACGAAAACCAAATAAAAAACTATTTTATTTCACAAGCATGCTAGAAAACGACAATCTATCACAGCACATACTATTTGTTTTCTTCCGAATAGTTCCGAATGATGCCCGAGAAAACAATACATTTTTATAAAAAAAACAGTAATTTACCAATGCATTTTCTTATCGCAATGCTGAAATTTGATTTGCAGCCTTATACAGTCAGTCGCGCCCGCCTCGCTTTCTCATACGGCAATAAAAGAGACAGAAAGGAGCTGCATCAGCGCAGCCTACCTCGGCCACTTTCGGGCGCGATGGAGGCGAGGGAGACAGAGCATTTTTTGTCGGAGTGCGAGCGAGACAGAGTATTATTGTGCAAAGCGGCTACTATGGCCGAAGAAATTTGTTTTGGTGGGGGTCGGATTTCTGAAAGGGAAGCCAGTGAGAATCAGCTTATATGGACCCTTCGCAACTGGTAGGTTTACCTTTTTGTCTTGGTGAGTCAATAAATGAGAATGATGATTTGATTACTCACAGGATTGATGGCAGCTAAATTGGCTACAACGGCAGCCATGTTGGCCTTCCTCTCATCCTCATACTCATCCGTGGTGTTTTTTAGCAGGTCCCGGTAGAGGGCATAGCAGTCTTGGTACTCTTCCAGCCGGTACAGGATTTGAGCCCTAAAATAAAGAGGTTAAAAGATCTCCGTGTGGCGCCGGATTAAGAATAGCGTCACTCCATTTCCTTCCGTGGATGTCGTAGAAGGCGACTAAGGAAATAAATTACCAGGAGACAAAATTCCAACCACACACTGCGATCGGCAACCCGCCTGCCAAGCGTGGCGATTACGGCAAAACCCCTCATGGTTATGAAAACCACGAGGGAGGCCTAAGTCCTGCAGTGGGCGTCAAATGGCTGATGATGATGAAATAATTACGAAAAGAAGATGTAAGGCTTTTGTAACTGTTGTCTCTGTAATTGTTTTCTAAAAAAAATTGTTGATGACATTTAAATACACTATCAAAAACCAGTGATTAGAGTTTCTGTGAAAGGTACAGAATAGAATAGATTAATCACTCACTACCATCTAACTGCTTCCAAGATCAAGATATCTCAATATAAACTTGGTGTGACATATATAGGCTAAAAAACTCCACATTGGGTAAAATAAACCTTACTGGCAGGCAAGGAAGACCAATAACAATTCCTTGGCTATTACATTTTGAAAGAAAGAAAAATTAAAATAAATAATTTAATAGGTACTAATGAAATTATTATTATGCATTAGAATTAATGCTAACGTAGGCTATATCGTTACTATAATATTATAAACGCGAAAGTTTGTATGTATGGATGAAAGTTTGTTACTCTTTCACGCAAAAACGGCTGAACGGATCCAGGTGAAAAATTGCACAGAGATAGATTATAGTCTGGATTGGCATATAGGCTATTTTTTATCCCAGAAAAATACACATTAAAATTACCACGCGAACGAAGTCGCGGGCAGCAGCTAGTTAAGAATAATGGTGTTACTACTATACCCATAACTTAAAATATTGTATGAATATGTTATCATAATTCCAAATTTAGTTTTATTTATCAGTGAAAACCTGTTATTGGCTTTGACTTTAAGGTTTAACTTTATGTCCATGAAGATGTGGAATAGAAATTACTGGGTGGTATCAGTAAATAGAACCTTTGACTAAAATGCATGAGGTGAGTCCAAACAGGCATGTTTCTATAGCTTGGATTTTCTAATTTACATACTTTGTTAATGTTATAACTATAACCATGAAGAAAAACATCAAGAGGAAACCTTTGTCTTAGCTTAGTTGGGTCTGCAAATACTGACACTCTCTTTTCTGTGGATTAAGCCAACTAAGCTAAGAGGATGGTATAGGTGCTGGGCAAGCCTACTTAACCTAACAACTGCCCTCGCTAATGGGATGTATAGTTGGTCTGTACAAACTTGGAAACAGATCTGTGACACTGTTAATCTAAAAGTATATTGCAGGCACCACAGCATCTGAGGGGTCATTTCACCTATCTAGTGTGGGTAGGAGTTGCCACTAGACGCCGCATAAATAATCTAACATAGATCTAAAAGACATACGTACCATTTGGTATTGGTGATGGTTTGGTTTCCACAGATCGACTACAAACAAGCCTATTTTGCATAATTATACACAGTAATAAAAAGTAGATACAATACCTTAGTTCTTTCAGCGCCGGAGTCAACTCTGGCGCACCATCGACCGTGGCTAGGGCATCCTTGGGGCAATTCAGCCTATACTGCGAGTAGGCCTTTTCAAAGTGCAAATCCGCCGCCAGCGCCGCATTTTTTGGGTTACAGAGGACCGCTAGGGCCTCCTTGAAGTTGTGCAGCTGAATGAAGCAGATCACTTTGCAGTGGAACGCTTTCTGCTCGCCTGGGGCGATTTGCAGGACTGGAAATGGCATAGATGGAAGGGTCTAGTTTAATGGCGTTTTGTTAGGTAATAAGGCCAGAAACTGAATGTTACGGTTCTTGTTATCGAAACAGTGGTAAAAGTTTAAACCTGCTGGTGATAAACCGAGGAGAAGGCTAGAAATAAGTAAATTATGCTAATGAGAAAGTTGTGTTTATCAGGTGCCGAAATTATGCGGAGGATACTAGAGGAAGCAAAGATTTTAGAAAAGCATAATGGTACTTACTTTTCCCTGCTGATTTCAGCGCTCTATCATGGTCTCCGCTTTGGCAAAACTTATTTAATTCGATGTAAGCTTGAACAAGGTTATTTTCCTTGCTGGCCGACATTTTTTTGACAAGTGAAACTTCAGCCAACGTCACATACCTAACATTTATTTTGTCTATGGTGTGGGCCACTCACAAACCTACCCGCCAACGTAATGGGAAATACACACACGGGTACACGGAGGAGCGATAATTAAGTTCTTGCACAAATTATTTAGTAGCGTATAGGATTTCAAATAGTACACTTGCGCAAAGTGTGTCCTTAGAGGGAGTTGTTATATCCCATATCTTTGCTCACCGGGACACACTATATCTGTATTATATCTGGCTCACCACTTGTATCCTAGCTCATACGACATACAATCGAGTGAGTGTGTTTGGATACAAGAGCTGTAAGACACAAGTGGTGAGTAAGTCTAGTTTATCTGTTTCCTACTTTATCCAGCTGACGCGCTCTTTTTTATACTATCAGTCTATTCCAATAAGAGGAGTTCAAACCAGAATCAAAATGTATATCTATTAATTAACTTTTGACACTTTATATAGGTTTTGTCATTAATTAAGTGAACTGTAAGTTTATATGATTATCGTCTTTACCGTTCATCTTTTTAGTACGAGTACTGCGACCAAATGCCCGATGTTGACCGAACAAGCCATCCGTACCAATAGCGATCAAAAAGATCACCAAATCAATACATTTGTAGGAGTCTGGTGACCCCTCGTCCTCGTCTCGTTTATTACTGCGACGAGAAATGCTGCCGAACGCATCCGATTTCAGCCGATCTCGGTCTCGCTCTCACGCACTGTGTGTGAGCTGGATAAAGTAGCAGGAGCTAGATGTCTACCGTACTGAGTTGAGAGTATAGTGAGGGAGCCAGATATAGTTGACATCTCTGGGATATAACTGGGACACAGTTGACGGCAAGGGAGATGTGTGTCCTATCATATCTGGCTCCTGAGTTACCCAACGCTATCAAATAGTACCAAGCTGTAACTTAATTCCGGTGCTTTCGAGTGCTCTAAAAAGGCGCCTCAGTCCGTTTCACAGAACACATATTTGCCGCGCTCACTCAAGACGGTTGTGTTTCGCTTCGCTTGTTCGTCGCAGGTTAGCGTCATGGATAAAGAACATGTCTTAAATTAATACAACTATACGGTGAATATAGACGACTTTGGGATGCGCAATGTCCTGATTATACTATTTTTTTTATGGCTTTCCTAAGGATTCTGCCAACGTCAGAGTTTGAGAGAAAGCACTACCTTTGTTAATGATAATTGTAAGCTTCTTTATATATATATATACACACACACATACAAATATATATAAACTCTGTCACAATATATACTTTTTGATAGGTGTTACTCGGTACAATAACAAAAACTACAATCTAATTTTGTTAGTTTCTACATATGAACATAAAACTTTAACAAATGAAGAGAAAACCAACGGAAGTACGCAGCGGAGATTGGTGGGAAGGGGAAGATCTACTGGAAGATAACCGTACAATGAGGAATTGTATTTTGTACATTCGAAAAAGATGTGATCTGCAGTTCCCTCGCTCAGACCGCATTCGCACAAGGAATGGTCCCTGACCCGGATTTTGGCCAAAAAGACAGGGGTTGAAGCATGCCCCAAGCGGAGGCGACATATTGTCGAGAATACAGTCAGGAAATGATGACTCTGACTTAAATAAAACGTTTAGGTGTCCGTTTTTTTCTTTACAAGCTGTAGAATTATGAGAAAGGCAGTGGTGGCGATAGCTTTTCGGACGTAGTACGGACTCCTTTCCTCGCGCGGCAAATTATAAGCAACACAAGGCTGCCTCGCGCGGCATGCGCCCGAGGCTGCTCGCACAGTCCGTACGCGGCTACTGAATACGAATATTTGAAAAAGCTATTGTAAACAATCACCGACCAACAGATCGACGTGTTTCAAGAATTTCACCCATAATACAATGGAAATCAACGAACCTTCAGGCGAAAAGAAAGGTTGATGCAGATCACGATCACGAGTGACATCAAGATTTTTTTAATAATATTTATTAAAAGGTTTTGTCGCACAGCGACAATGTCACCTTAGATTTGATTTCGAATGAAATTGCAGCGAGTTTACTAACTTACAATATTACGGAATATTGCAAAGGCATTAAATAAGAATAATAGAATACAAAATCGTTTATTATCATCACACAACCACACTTAGAAATTCTACATAAAACAAACTGTATCAATATATTAATGTTAAATCAGTCATACAATATATTACTACGATCTGATTCCGTTACTTGCTACGAATATTTTACTATCACCGAAAGACTACGATTTGATAAGTAAATCTGCCAGAGAGTATGACATTAATACAATTCATTTTTTAAATAAATGCCTAGTGGGTTCATCAGCATTAGCTATACTACTATTTTACCAGACTACAAAATCAAAGTAGGGCACATACATACGTAATTAATTATACATACACATGGAGGTGAAACGTGACTAACTTTTTTTACAGAAAAATTAAGTACAATACTAAATTTCAACAAAATGGCTTTAGCTTTCTATTTTTTTTTCCTCATATCAGTACAAAATAATAACACAGTACTCTTTTCTGTGACACTTTACTTCGCCCACATATATGTAAATTACAATTTCGCAAGCTTGATATTTGTTAGTTCTTCAATGGATGAACGGATTCGGATGCACTTTAATACAGAATAATGAACACCTAAAAAATATTTTTGTCGAGTTGACGCGCCACAGACAGTGTAAAATAACAGAATCAGGTCGTATTATTTACAAATTGACAATAGAGATTAGGATAAGCGCATAAAAATTACAATTGCATATTATTATAGAATTGCGAACGCATAAAATGGTTATACATAATAAGAATCCTTAAATATTAATTAAAGCTACCGACAGTATCTAAGGCAAAATTTACTAAAAACTAAAACATGTCATCAACATCTACAATCAAATGAGCGATTATGATGAGTTGTCTCTATTAAAATAAAATATTACCTTAGAAAAATAAAACTATTATAAATCATTGATACAAACCATCTCGTAAGAAAATTCTAAGCTTGAAAGATCAACCTTTTTACAAATCAGTTATGTTTCTTCTTGAAAATGAATATATTTTAAAATTAAACAGTGTTATTTATAAAAACACAAACACTCCATAAAGGCAGTATACATAAACCAGTGGTAAAGTCTTTCCCTCGTAAAGTTATTACCAAAGGCTAACTATATGGCGATTATTTGGAGGGTTTTATTGAATACTGTTTTTAAAAAAAAAAACGAAATTACTTTAAGACTCATAAGTTACATAACGTGCGAAAATGAATTTTTCTACATTTAACAAAATAATAAAGTCAGTATAAAAACTACAACATGTAAGTAATTAGTGTGTCAGTATGGTTTCTTAAAAAGACGTCTTTTGTTACTCTAAACTTATATTCTATGCTCATTCTTAAGGTGTTCAGAAAGTTAAATATCAGGCAGGAAAAAACCTTTTAGCAGATAAAAACTCCCCTAATTCATTAGGCCTTCCAGTCATTACATAATTTCTTGTCATGTTACACGCTTAAGGAGGTCCAGGGAGTAACACTAGCGCCACCGAGGAAAAAAATAAATAATTTTTTAAAGATCAAATTTGCAATAAGTGTCAGTACAATCTCTCAATCATGTTAACAGTGATTCTTAGGACCCATGATTCTTAACCTAAGGCAGAAAACCTAGTATTAGATAGCATTAACGCCAGAAACGGCCGTTTTTGGCATTAATGCTGTCTAGTGCCAGGTTCGAGATCCTAGGTTCTTTGTCGTTGTGGGTCCTAAAGAGATTGTGCCGACATTTTTTTGCAAATTTGATCTGTAACAAAGGATATAAATTTTTTCCTTGCTAGTTTTAGTCCCTGGGCCCCCTTAAGCGGATCAGGTGGTCACAGACATTGCCTTATGCCTCGAACATAAGGAATAAACTAGAAATACAATAATTCAGCCAGCGAGTTTATCTGCACTATAATGTACATACCAACCGAATAAATAAAAGGGAAGTGAAAGAATCAGTGAAGTGTAACAGCAAAATCAAGTGAACTTAATCGACCTCCATAGTATTAGTACTATGGACCCGAGTGCCTTCACATCCGTTCAGTTGGTCTATACACAGCAAAAAAGCTACAACCTTGCTTACTTGTTCGTCCGGGGAATCAGCTGCGGAATGCATCTGCACTATACAAAGCTACATCTTCATTCTTCGTCGGTGAATTCAGCTGCGGAATCCACCCACACGATACGAAGCCGTCTCTTCGTCCGCGAATCACCGCCTCTGGCCGAAGGGATTGTTCCTCGAGTAGGGATGAGTCTGGACACGTTCGCGCGCGCGCATCGCTTTAAAACCGACTGCCTTTTGAGTTACATTAGTCTTGCCGCGGCCCACGGACTCTGTTAGTTGTTAGGTTAGTCGGACGGCACAGGACGACACATGGAATAGAAAGGTTAGCTGGTTAAGTTACATTCAAACACAGTTGACTATTTAACGTCCGCTCTAGTGAAATAACTCAAATGACTTTGTTTTTTAAGTTACGTACATTTGTAGTAGAAGTAGCTCACTGTGAAGGAAAACATCGTGAGGAAACTCTAGTGTCCGAGGTATTTACATACCTCAACGATTGCCACGTACAATGTGCCAACTATGACGCTAAGTGCGGAAATCTCAGGTTCAACTCTAGGCAGAAGTTCGATACAGAACCATCCTACAGAGAAATGGAAACTAAGCTCCACATTACCGACCAAGACCATTGCCCGCTATACTCCATAAAAGAAGTCATTCGGCTAATTCACAAAGCTGACGAGGAAGTTACCGAATGGCGATCATCAGACCACCTTCGTGTTAACTTACCGTATACCATGCCTCCTGCAGCTGCAGAAAAATGGTGACTATCTATACCCCACTGACCATTTCTCCATAGACCATAAAACAAGGCATTCGGAAAATTCACGAAGCTGAAAACAAAAGCCCTTGTATCACGTAAATTTCCACTCTATCGGGTTAAGGATTTAGATGACTCCAAAGCGTCTATGTGGTTGACAATTCGGAGTAGGCTAAATCAGACGACTCCATACAGTGGAGGACTTACGTGGTCGCACTCCAGGCCTTCCCTATCATATTTTGACTTACTGTAGGTATACCACACGCAAAAAAAAAATAAACCCGCACACCACAGAAACCGTCAAACAATCTCAAACGCACCTTGCACGTTTCTCTGTAGCGGCGTGCCGTCCCGCGAGAGAGACGAGCCGAAGCCGGCACGGGCCGAGGCCGAGGGCGCGACCGCGGCACGGGCCGAGGCCGGCGGCGCGGCTCCGGCCCGTCGCACCGGCAGCGCCCGTCCCACCACTGGCTTCACGATCTTGGCTGGGGGGAAAAGAGGTTAAGAGGTTGTCTAAGTCAAAATGTTTTTATTCGAAGTAGCACAAAAACTGCAACTTAAAGAATGTTAAGTCAGTTAAGTAAAAAATCTCCAAACTTGTTGTGGTCCAATAAAATCCCTGAAGATATAATAACCCTAACAGAAACGCGGGTCAAAAAACGTGTAAACATAGAGCCCACGGCTCACCAACATAAGCACTTTGATTATTAAACAAATAAATCGTCGGCTTACTGCAAGAAGTAATTGACTGCAAAAACTCACTAACCGCTTTTTTTAAAGGTATGGACATATAGATGTATTGAACAATGATACAATTGTGGTGTTTTAATATCAGGCATTATTTTAACGATGTTATGGGAATAAGGAAGAGGAAATACAACCAGTAACTAACACGAACTAAAAAGTCGTTTTTCTCCCAATAGTGAATATGTCGGTTAATGAGTTCTTGCAATAAGCCGACGAAATAAAATAAACCTAGTTTGGTTCGAACGATAGAATTGATGTTTTTGAGAACCAAATTAAGGATGCGGTGACATAGACACTAAGCGAAAAAGTTGCGAAAACTTCTCACCTTTATTATCACCGAATGTGACGCTTTTTGCCATCAGATTAGTCCTGTCGGTGAGGCCTTTCTTCACTGATTGTGTCTCCTCCTGCTTTACCAGTTGCTGCAAAGCGCCCATTTTTCCAGCCAAGACGAACGTCGAGTTTAAGTCGTCGGGGTTAATCGCACTCCACGCGTTCTCCACATCATTGGTTGTGTCAAAATCTTTCTTCACTTTTTTGGCCGAGGACATTGACCTTGTTGCGTCCAGAGCTTCAAAGGAGTCATCTATAATAATAGTGTCATTATTAGGCAGTTTAATGGGCGTTCCTCTACGCTTCTTGCCGGACTGTCTGTTTGGTTCCCTGTTTTCTGTGTCAGTCAATGTGTCGCTGTCTGTTGTTGCCAATTCCACCGTTACATTCAATTCGTCTTTGGGTTTCGTCGGGACGTTAAAGTCAGGCATGCTCGATGGTTTCTCCAAGTCAAGCGATGATATGAATTTGAAGTGAATGTCTGCATTGTCTGTCTCAGAATCTTGATCGGACCAAGTGATGCCCTTAGCCGATATGGCTTTCTTCATTATTTCTAGATATTCTGCGGTCAAGGCTGGGGGGACTTTGTCATAGCCTTTCAGAGTGAAGTATAACTTCTTTAACATGCTTGGCATGTCGCTGGTGTAAGTGCAGAACGCGTTGATCTCGTCGTTTTGAATATAAACTAGTTTATGTTTGAGTTCTTCTCTCGCCTCGGTTTGTCGCAGTTTGCTCTGCGTTTTGACCAAGTTAACCAGGTCCACCAAGTCGGGACACTCGGCTAGTGCCTGTTCGCAAAGAGACTCAAGTTTCACTTGGCTATCGTTCCATTTGCTCCAGGCGCTTAGAACTTTCGTGTCCAGAGCGACGGAATGCTTCAGATAGCTCTCGGCTGCGCGCTCGTGACGCGGAATTTCCTCTGTGCACATCTGGAAAGCAAGAACAGTTTTAGAGAAGGAATACTCGAGCATGTCTATTCTGTTACTGGAAATTTCATGTGAACTACTGGTTTAGATATTAGAAAAAGGACTGCCTCGGTGGTCTAGCCGTTAAGGCGCTTAGCTACCAAAGCAGAGGTCATGGGTTCGATTCCCACTGGGGGCGGCCGTACATTTAATGTACAAATGCCTCAGTTTGGGTGCATTTTCATGTTAAGTGATTTTATTGTGTGGAAGTTATTATTATTATTACATCCTCGTCTCAAAATTACCTTATTTCGGGACTAGTCTCTGTTACCGTTATCTTACCCTACCACTTCATCTCACCTTCTCCATGGCCTCCATCGACGACCTCATCTTAAAAGGAGCTTGTCACAAAATGTCTCCACCTGAACTTGTCCACATCTCAAAATGACTTACTTTCAACATTAGTCTCCATTCCGGTGCCTCACCCTATCACTCCGTCTCACCTTATCCACGGGCTCCATAGAGGACCTGTGCGCTAGAGGGAAATTGTGCAAGAAGGGGCGCGTACGCGCGAGGACCTCGTCTCAAAATGATGCAACCTAACTTGTAATATGCTCAGTGACGACTGCATTCGCAATTATCTAACAAATACAAATATACAAATACAAAATCATTTATTTGTGGAATGTAGGTGGATATATAAGTTGGTAAATACATTTATGTACTCTACATTCTGCTAAAAAAAGCATACAAATATTTTCATTACTTATAGTCTAACATGCAATTCTAATAGTTAATCAAATTAATGTCTTTAACAAATTCAAGAGTCTCAATTGAAGTTTATCATACATGTTATAGAAAGTGGCTCAGAGGCTCTGTAAAGTTATTTGCAGAATTCCTTGTCATTTAAATATTCAACAATAGAGTAATAACACTTCTCAATCAATATGGATTTAAGCTTTAGTTTAAAAGTATTAACATTAAGGCTTTTAATATTATTAGGAATTTTATTGTAAATGCAAAGTGTAGTGCTTACGAAAGTTTGAATTAAAATAAAATATTAAGTATTGTTAACATGATAATGTAGTTAAAACAAAGAGCAAATCTGCTAACAAACTACATAGTAGTTTATCAGAATTTACTGTATATGTTTAAGTCAATGGTTTCAATGAACACTTTACTTACTTACTTAAATTTGTTCACATCTCAACAGGACCTCATCTCAAAATTACCACATTTTAAGACCAGTTTCTGTTACATTTTCTTTCATCTCGCCCTATCACTTCACCTCACCTTATCCACGGCCTCCATCGAAGACCTGTGCGCCAAGTCGAAGATGTGCGAGAAGGCGCGCGTGCGCAGGCGATGGCGAAGCGCCAACACCCGCTGGCGCACCATCAGCCCAAGCAGTTGCGACTCCAGAAGTGCGTGGGCACGCTCGGCTGATTCTATGCGTCGGCGCCACTCCTGCGTCGCTATGGGGGTGATAGGGTATTTTATGGCAGGAATTATTACCATAGTGCATAGTTCTCTATATGAGGTGTGGTTGTGTAAAGTGACGCCCGATTGTGAATTTATTGCAAGCTTTTTATTTTTATTTTTCACTGTGCCCAGTAACTGTGTTTACGTTTTCAAAATGACTTACTCCATTTTTAAGTGTCTTTAAACAGTTCCCATGAAGTATTGTTAGAGCTAACCTTTCTCCTTGGCCAAGTCCGGTTCCCGAACGATCTGGACCGGCTGCAGACTCGAGAGCGCCAGCTTAGCCTCCAGCTCTTTCACCTTCTTCTTCAGTTCTTCGTTTAGTTTCACATACTGTGGGAGGAATATAATACAATTATCAGCCAATCAGTCTTTCTGTCACAAAGAGGGAGAACTCTAATAAAATAATCTTTTACATATATTACATTACCTTTCGCTTGCATTGAGGAAAAACAGGCCAAGTGCGAACCAGACTCGCGCACCGACCACCATAAACAGAATATTGCAAATTAAAAAAATAATCAGAACCCTTAGCCAGAGTTTAGACTTCATCTTCATCATGATAATCATTGTGAGTGATCATTCTCATCAGCCCACTGCTGGGTATAGATCTTTCGCTGTCTCGCGCCATCCGCATCCATACTCACTAGTACTAGTATTTTGTTATACTAAAAATACTCAAAGTTTGACATTTGTATCTATTATCGTTTTTACGATAGAGCAAAAATAATAAAGTAATTACATAAAGGGGTACATAATTTTTTAACTTGAATATTGGTGTTTAGGCTTCTGTTTTATAAATATAAAAAGTCAGATGTATAAGCTCTTTCGGAAATGTATCCCTACTTTGAGGGGGGGGAAGAGTTTTTATGGGAAGTGTGTAATTTCTTTGAAAGTCACATGGGTCCTAAGGTGCTGCAGAAAAAAAATTCCATCCCAGGCACATGGCTAGTAAATATAGTCATAAATAAATAATTAATGTTACCTGCGAAGCCCTAATGTCTCCGTTCACTATATTCTTCTTGCAGCTGAGCTGAATCTTGTTGGCACGAGCAGCATACTTAAGAGTGTTGTATGTGTCCTCGAAGCAGAGACTGGATGGGGAGACGTTGGCGATCATCACGGTCTTGCAGTTGCCACCAAGGCTGTCCTTGAGTAGCCGGGTCAGCTTCGAGTCCCTTGAGATTACATTTTGGAATTATAGCCACCGCCCACGGCAACTTTTAATGGTGCGTGCGTTTACGCGCCACTGAATCGCTTCTACCGCATACGCCGATCTTCTTTATAGCGTATCGATGGCAAGCGAGGTACGCCAAGGATTTTCCAACCAGCGCAAGGAGCTCGAAGCTAAAGCGTTCTATTCAGGGGACTATTTAATAGCTAGTAAGGAAAAAAAATCTTAATTTTGGTTCAGGCAGACCATGCAAAATCAATGAACCAAACCCATTATCAATGTTTTTGATTGATTTTCAACACAAGTTCCATATTAGGCCCAATAAACAAACTTCAAACTTCAGTTTTTAATATTACTATAAATGAAGTTCATGCACATTAGGTACATGATCACCTGTAGGGTATATAGCTGCCACCATCAGCCAGCTTGTTGATGCAGTTGCCTAGCGACAGCAGGCTGCGGTTAATGTTGGCTCCCTCCTTGAACCGTTCGCCCACACAGCCGGTGGCCGAAGCACGCTCGCTGCCGGCCAAGTCTATCATGGAGAGCTTCACCATACGCACTTGCCCAGTCGTGCGGTAGCGCATCGTTATGTATACCTAGGGAGCGGAGATTGAGTTTTATTCTGCACTTGGGTCAACTTGAAAGGCAAGACTACTCGTAAACGATTGCATTGACGGGAAAACTCGGTTCCGTGTTTGATACTGAGTAAATTAATAATGGGATCCCACCAACCATGAAATTGTGAGTGCGCCCATGTGTACCACTGATATTATTAATGTGAAAGTTTTGATGCTATTCGGGGCTAAGATCTTTGAACAGCGTCATAGCCGTGTTTCAACGCGCAAACTTTCGTGTAATAATATTTCTCAAATGTTTGTTTCATGTTCTGTGATAACTTAATACATACTTAATTGATGTTATGATAGTTGCTTTTATTTTTCTTTTGGTTGGTGTAATTACAGAAGAACAGGGTCTCTTGATATAGGTTAAGCGCACATCTTGTCCACCCCAGAACAGTCTAAGCCAACCCATAAAACTGTAATGTATAGTTTCTTATGGTAATTCCATGTACATTGCATAGCTGATTAGTACATCTAGTCTTCATACTTATTAATCTGTGGGTTAATTAGCTATGCAATGTATATTGAATTGTAAACTATGAATCATACTTCTATGAAATGGGGCCTAGGATATTGGGTTACATACATGCATTGGGATTTAGTGTACTAAGCCATCACTTTTCAGGGGACAGGTACTCCCTGGAAAATAATCCTAGATATGCCAAAGGCAGCTAGCCGCTTGAAAGGATCCTAGTTGCTCAGCCACAAACCTGGAATACTGCATGACTTCTGGAGCTTTCAGCATTAGCATCAGTCGGGTGCTGCGTCCGGTTCTGGTTCCCATCTTCCAGCATGTCCAGCAGTTCCTGGGCCGTCTTGATCACATTCAGGGTAAGGCCGGCAATCATGACACCATACTTCGAGTCCTCACGAAGTTGAAGTGGCGTTTTAGAGGGCTTGAGGAGGTCGTACACATTTTCGTTGTATACCTGACAAAAATGAAAAGGATTTTAAGTTGAGAGAAAAAGAGATAACATGCCATGACTTAATTTTGAGGTCTGTGTGTTTCATTGTGAATTGTTTTTTACTTTACTTGAATTTAGAGGCTTAACAGAAACCTTAACAAAGCCAAAGAGAAAAATTAGTCATACTTGAATAAATAACTTTATATGGCTAGCTCAAGTTAACGAAAGTGTACTTTACCTCAATGTAAGAAACGCCAATTTCAAATTCCCTGTCCTTTTCAAACGAGTTTATGGAATAGAATAGATGATCCATTGTCAAATATGTGATGCCAGGGTTTTGCTGGTTACCAATCATCGTGAAGGTCTTTCCTGCACCTGTCGCTCCGTAAACAAACACTGAGCAGTTGTAACCTTCCATCAGCGAAGTCAGAATCTCCTTTGTGGTCTTCTCAAACACATCTTTATTAGTCGCATCTTGATCACAGACATGATCGAAGACGAATTTCAACTCTTTGTTAGCCCGCCGTAACAAGTTCCGGCTAGGTTGCTGGACTCCTTGGTAGAAAAACGGCAGCTGCTCCTGCTTTGGGTCGAACACCAGCATTTTTTCGTCAACAACATCGATTACAAACCGGCTGTTTAGTTCCAGCTCTTTGCTGTTTGGAGGCCTGACGCGGATGACTACTTTTATGTTGGAGCCCATGTTTTGTGTGGCTCCACTCCTGGAAGGCATCAGGGCGCCAGCGGGAGCCCGCATCCCGCCTATTTTATTATCCACTCTAACCATCTTCACTAGATCTGAACACAAATCCGTTCATGGAACGAAGACTTCACTACGAAAACAAAAATCAAACACTTCCGTTGCTCTTGTTCAATAAGACGGCACAGGTTATTAAATTACCAATTAAAATCAATATAAATTATCATTAAAACCATGTCGTAAACATCCGAAGTTTAAAAAATTTTTAATCGTTTTTACAACCGTCAAAATTCGAATACTGACAGAACCGCAGAGAAAAGGACGCGGATCCATCATAGACAAAACGCTTGGTCGGTCGTGTAAAAATAAAGATATTAAAAAAAAAACGCTTGGTCGGCTCAAAGTTGCGCTTAGACACATACGATTACTCGAAACGCCGCATGACCGCTTCATCTGAAGGAACGCTGAGTCCGGGTAGAATCTCAAGTCATGCAAACACTTTTCTTGCCATCCAAGGTAAGAAATCTTTTGGCGAAATAAAGTCGAAAAGGTAAGCCCGATCATTCCCATAATAAAATGACCATTCACATTTATATTTTCTGCTTCTAATCATGTCGTGTAGCAACCTACATCTAGGTACTTAGTGAGGTGAAACAGAAACAACTCATCTGAGGGCACTTTCTCTTGTTTTAGCGATTAGATTCAAGATATAAAATCTTTATAATGGGAACCATCTATTTTGGATCTGTTTATTATATTGTAATTCGATGTATTTTTAACAAAATAAATTTTATAAATAATTTGATTGCAGTAAATACCTAAATGTTTCACATTTTAATGTGCCTTGGATAGTTGGATCACTTAATAGTATCTATCATTAATAATTTCCTACAGGCAGTATACATAGTAAACTACACCACAATTACATCCTTTTTTAAAGATTGGAAGAATTAAATATCGCTTATCGGTTGGTGAAGTGTTAAGTGGACCTGGGTTTGGCCAATGAAAAAGAGGGGCATGAGGTGGGCATGAGGCTCATTGTGCTTAGGGCCTAGTCCACGAAGGTAGCACTTGGGGCGAGGACCCAGGTGGAGACGTTCACTTCACTTTCAAAATGTACTAAAGCGTCGGGAGATTGTCCACACAGATAAGACAGGTCAAGGGCGCGATCTCTATACAACGCGTCGCGTCTCTAACACGTACTCGCTCCACACCTCATCTGTGTGGCCCGAGTCTAAGTAAGAATTATCACGTGAAAATGTACTGCGAGACGCTGCTGCGAGTTTATTTGCAGGCGCTTTAAAAGAATGTACCAAGAGGGACCATGGGATTTCATGCGACAGTGACATAGAATTTGAAGGCTTAGTAGATCGCCAGAAGCTTCATCACTTCAAAGCAACGTATAACACCGGTGAGGGTCGAAAAGAATTACAGTGCAATACCAATAAGTAGTACTCGAGTGGAGACCGCGAATTGGACCGGCGACCCGAGGCAGAGTACCTACTGGTAGCGGCTAGATGACTGAAAGAAGTGGCGTGCTTTAGAAGAAGAAGAGCGATTCTTCAGAAGTTCCCGTGTGTAAGTAGGGATATATACCATAATTATATTAAATAATTACTATTTTTTTTTATCTAATCTACAATTTAATGCTTGTGTTCGTTGCTTGAGTTTGAAAAACTCGCAGCAAAACCGCAGTGCGCTCACTCGAATCCCATCAAGAGAAAGGGATTGAACAAGTAAAAAAACCAGCCAAGTGCGAGTTAGACTCGCGCACGAAGGGTTCCGCAACATTATATACAACATTTGGATATTTTAAGCCGTTATAAAACCGCTAAGCCGTTAGAAAACCTGTAAAACTGAACATGCTCTATTCTAGTCGCGGCGACTTCAACTCGCGGCGAGTGAATCTACTCGCAGCGAATAGCCTATTCCACACAGCGAATACTCGCGGCGAGTAGGCACTCGCAGCGATTAGTCGCTGTGTGTGATCGAAGCAAAAGCGTCAACAAAGGAGACGGCAGTCTGCGGTTGCCACACGGCGTGTTGAAGTCAAATAGGGAGCGAAGAAAGCTAATTTTCCGCTAGACCGCTCGGCAAGGGGCTCGGCTAGACAAGATAGCTCCAAAAATTAACTGGGTGCGGGCGCTCTACATTGAACGCAGCTATGATTTTAGTTCAAAATCCGTAAATATTTGACAGTTGAAAATTTCATCATCATCATCATCTTCAGCCCATCAATATTCACTGCCGGACAAGTGCCGCTTCATCAAAATTGGACCATCTGATGCAGAATCATTGCAACCCAATAAAGTAACTTTCAAGAAAAACTATTTTTATGTATTACACTGTCTTGTTCAATGTTTTTGCTTAGCCGTTTTATATTTGTAAGCACTACCTATAACATTATACATGTCTGAACCAAAATATGGAAATAAACCAGCCAAATGCGAGTCGGACTCGCGCACGAAGGGTTCCGTACCATTATCTATACTACATTTGAATATTTCAAGCGTCTAGCCGCTGCCGTTATTAATATCGAGCAAAAAACGGTAAAAAATCAGAATCAAATGTTTGCTGTAGGTATAGGAGGCCCCTTAAATATTTATTTTATTTTGTTTTTAGTATTTGTTGTTATAGCGGCAACAAAAATACAATCATCTGTGAAAATTTTAACTGTTAACTATCACGGTTCATGAGACACAGTCTGGTCATAGACGGACGGATGGACGGACGTACGAACAGCGGAGTCTTAGTAATAGGGTCCCTTACCCTTTGGGTATACATACATAAGCAGCCTATGTATGTATACGTCCCACTGTAGGGCGCAGAGAGAGAGAGAGTATGGGCTTAATCACCACGCGTGCCCACCGCGGATTGGCGATTTCAAGCGCTGAGGTATGTGAATAGCTCAGACACTCAGGTTTCCTCACGATGTTTTCCTTCACAGTCAGCGAGTGATATTGCTACTATAACTTCACAAATGTACATAACTTAGAAAACCAAGTCATAGGTACATGGCCGCACTGGGGATCGAACCTGGGTCTCTCGCTTCGGGTACGGAAAAAAAAAGCGTTTTTCTCGAAAGTTATGTACATTTTATTGTGGGTTGGATCACGGTCCAATTTATTCCCTTTAAACTTTTGTTTTTCTCTTTCGTTTTCACTTGTCTTAAAAAACCTATTTACTTGTCTTGTTTTGGCATCATATACAGAGAGAGCAAACAAAATTCCCACAGATATGTGAAAATGGGGTGCTCTACTCATCAATACGAAAAACTTTTGCAATGGGCACACAGGAAAAAGAGGGGATAGGTCCCAAATCACAAAGAAACATTCCAGCCGTTCCGTACATTTTGATGCCGCAGGAGGTAACTTTAGGACGGAAATGTTCATATTTTTTCCCCGATTTACAATGGCCTAAATATGAGGCTAACCCTCGGTTTCTCGTACACTAACAAGCTGTTAATCTACTGTTAACAGCTGTCAGTGGTTTTTTTTGTATGCACTTTGGTCAATTGACAGCTGTTAACAGCGTGTTAGTGTAGGAGAAACTGGGGCTAAGTGCGGAAATTTCAGCTCTAACAAAGTAGGTTACCTACCTAAATAAGCAATGGTTGCCAAGGGTTGACGCTGTCGTAAATAATGTAACATAGTTTAAAACTCTACGATAAAGCTGAGGTCAATGAAAAAACATAGAAGAATATGAATATCAATATATTCTTTATTCAAGAAAATTCATTGGAAAAAATATATACTTACGCTAAACAATTATACATGCTTGATTAAATAACTACTAAATATTGACAATTAAGAACATGCTGTAAATGATTATAAATAGAACACATTTTCCATTTTATTGATCTAACTTTAAAAACCTACATTATTATTAGAAACTTATATTATTCACCATTGTAGAGTAATTTTCAATAGTCTCATGAGATAAACGGCTTTAACTAGCTCTAAAATCTAGATCTAGCCGGCTCGAGCCAGTCATCCTTTTATTAAACTAGAAATTTTTCGGGGGACTGTCCCACTGAAATAGCACCCCAATGTCAACGCAACAAGGTCTAAGTTCTATTTGGCTCCGTATTAAAATTGAGATCTAGCTTCAATGAAACGGGGTATTTGGGTGGGGATGTGAGGAAAGGGATAGTCAGAGTACCTAATTTCTTGATGTGATTTGGTATTTATTAGTATTTTACTTTTTTAGTAGTAATGTACAGGTACACATAAGTCGCTCGTAGCCCCGGCTGCCTGAGTGATCTTACACGATCACGAAGGTTAAGCAACACTGGGCGCGTTCAGTGCATGGATGGGTCGCCGTCTATGCCTAACGCTAGTGGCATTTTTCCGAGCGGTTCCGTGCTTCGCAAGGCACGTTAAGCTGTTGGTGCCGGCTGCCGTCGATAGATGGCAGTCGTTAAGCCAAGTCAGAGGCCTTAGGGCGGCTTGACAACTTCTCACAGTAGACGAGCCACTAGTCTACAAGCCTCCACCAATCCGGACTTGGCCCCCGTGGTGGAGTATGGCCTATACCTTCCTCAGGGAAGAGACCCGTGCCCCTCGGTGGGGACATAATGGGTTGATGATGATGACACATAAGTAAAAAAATTATACACCTTTCCATTTTGTTATGCCTCGAAGTAGGAGAAAAGACCGCAGATATGTAAGGTGTAACAGCGGTGGTAGCCTAGTGGGTATAACATTGGACTCGGAAGCGAGAGACCCAGGTTCGATTTCCAGTGCGGCTATGTAGCTATGACTTTGTTTTCTAAGTTATGTACATTTGTGAAGTTACAGTAGCAATACCACTTACCACACGCTAGTGGTGAAGGAAAACATCGTGAGGAAAACTGAGTGTCTAGTTATGTACATTTGTGAAGTTGCAGTAGCAATACCACTTGCCACTCGCTAGCGGTGAAGAAAAACATCGTGAGGAAACCCGAGTGTCTGAGCTTTCACATACCTCAGCGCTTGAAATCGCCAATCTGCGGTGGGCACGCGTGGTGATTATGCGCTGAGAGAAGGGCTGTGCCCTACAGTGGGACGTATATAGGCTGCTTATGTATGTATGTATGTAGGGTCTAACAAAATCAACATTTACATTTCCGCTCGTCATTCCGAACAAAATGGGGAAAACCTTGAAATCGCGAAAAATATATCACTATTCCATATATTTTTATAGTGCAAGTGGTAACTTTTTTTAAATATTTTTTTCGCCTGTAGAACCCTCCATTTTCCGATCGGGATTTTATTACATCTTGTATCTTTTTAAAAATTAGTTGGTACCTACTTAAAAGCTTCAGCTCTACATATTTTAAGTATATATTTTTTGTGTAGCCCGCCAACCCGAAAATACATATCTTCATAACCCAATTTAAACGATCTAAAACTCGACGTAAATTGGATGGGTCGACGTCATCGTCAACAAGTCACGTCTCCGAATGGAGCTGGGACCGTATGCAGAATATAAGGTGCTCTATTCTACTGTTATTTATTTATTTGTTATGTTGGAATCTGTGAATTTAAAGATTTAGTTTATTTCCTTAATGTAAAAAATTTAAATTCGCTTCTTGTAGAGTCGACAGCACATCAACCTTTACTTTCGTGCACCCTAATCATTTACGTTAAGAACGACTTTGCAACAAAACCTGGTGTTAACTGCATACGGAACCAAATCGTGCCAATCAAATCGTAATATGTTACTAAGGGCAATTTGAGTAAGATTCGATTTGCGTTTCTCTTAGTATAAATGCTGTGACTTCAATTCAATACTAACCCACGGTTTCTCTTACGTTACCGACCAAGTGCGAGTAGGACTCGCGTGCTCAGGGTAAAGAATAAACGAATATAAACTTACCTTTCCATTGTAAAAGTATCCGAAGATCAAAGCAAGGGCAAAGGCTTGTGTTTTTTGTGAAAAATCGCAGCCGCCCGCAAAGTCACTTATCAACTGGAAGAAAATCTCGCGGCACACGAATTATATTTACGTGCGCACTGCGCCACGAAAGGTTTTTTTTTAGTTTCCAATTCAATGATACTTAAATATCTAGATGAGAATCGGTGTTCGGTGTTCGGTATTTATGAGTAACAGTACAAAATTCCATGAAGAAACAAAATTACTAGAGTTCCTTGATTTTTTTTTGCATTTTTTGTCAGCCCGAAAAAATATTATCTTTTTGTTTTTTCTAATGTTTTCTATAGCATAAAAGCAATCTGACCTCAATCTAAGTCTAACGCAAGTGACAGAAATTTCTGTGAACTGGGAATATTTCCAGCAACACATCAGTTCTCCTGACTACCAAAGTGTCATCGACTATGTAATTTTCGAAGCAGAATACCTTGTTCGTGAGCGCCGTGTGTCGCGAGTGCGGTCTGTGATCTCGATTGCACTCGCGAGTTTATTAGTAGGTGGCGCCGCCGATAACGACTATGACTCGCAGGGTAGCGTCGGCAGAAGTAATGGGGATTTAAAGGCGCTTTAAAAATAATGGATGTTAGTACAAAAATGACGGCTACAACATAAACAATAAATCTCTCACAGATATAAGCTCGTCTTTTTACATGTAATTTCTTATGCCATATTTCCTGTACTGTTTGTCATGTGGAATGAAGTATAACAATAATAATAATAAATAATGATACTCCGCGCTGAGAAAACTTTAAACGGAACAACGTTACACCACAATCAAATAAAAATACATCTGACTACAAAAGAATTTCTGTCGATATACGCAGCAATAATAAGCAACTTTAACAAATATTGTTTTGGTTTTATTTAGATGGTTTTGTAATAAGGCCCCTATTGTACTATATTTCGATTTATTAAGTTTCCTTTAATGTAATTTCTGTGTACAATAATAGTACATTACGATACTAGTGCGAAAAGTAGGAAATTCGCAACGAGTGGCGATAAATTAAAACACGACCGAAGGGAGTGTTTTATATCGACACGAGTTACGAATTACCTATTCGCACGTGTATCGTACAACGTTTTATAGTACATATGGCCCTTTGAAGTTTCGACATAGGCACGTAAAGTGCTCATTATCGCACTAGTGCGGTAATGTAGCACCATATGTACTATAAAGAATATTCTATCTCTCTATCTATCTATTCCGCTGTAAGATAGAGCTTTAAGGACTTATTTTTAAAAACTTGATTCCTTATGGTCATCTAGTTTTTAATAGTCTGTGGTGGAGATTTTAGAAGGAAAATATGTAGCTACAGATTAAATAAAAAGAGTTTTAGAGGAATCGTGCTTTTATAAATAAGACCGTAAATGTCTGTTCGTGCGTTGTAAATTTTAATAAGACAAATACTGGAAAGACATATGTAGATGGTTACGCTTAGCCGATTTTTATTGACGCTTCTATGTTTTTACGATGGAACAAAAATGTATTAATTAATGGCTCAGGATTTGGTCGGGATTCGGGTAGGAGCTGGTAGATAATGCTGAGTGTTGAGCCTATGTGCTAAACTCTGTTTTTATTCATTAATGAATTCTAATAATAATAATATGATTGATTTACGAAATTTCACTAATATTGTAAAAGTTGGTAGATATTTTGTCACAAACTTTCCCGATGTGTGTTAAAATGTTAATTTCCAAAATTGTTTTTCGACACTTTTTGCGCTCGCATGCGCACGGTCCAGACAAGGCAGGGTCGCCATGTAATGGTGGGGCGTAATGGGAGATGAATAAACACGCAGAGCTCAATGATGACAGACTGTATTATCGCAAGACTATTTAAGTAGCTTAAACTAGGTTACATGTCATGTCATATACTACAGGCAAAATCAGCCAACTTATTTATGCTGACTGTACCCGCGAGTGTCACGCACGGCGGCGGCGAGTCCCGCTTCGGCAGCCGACAGCTATCACGCGGGAAGTGAGAACGACTCGAGTGTTTGCGCTCTCAAGCGATCTGCCCTGGCCCTAGAGTCTAATACACACACAATTTTCCAATAGAAGTATGTAAGCACGACTGTAGCTGTTACTTGCCAGTAATTATTAGTATACTAAGCAATAGCAATAGAATGACATTCCAATGGTAGCCAGCGCAAACTAAAGACGCATCTCTCGTGAAGGACACGGGTTATACCATTGAAATGCGATTGGTTACTAGTCTACCAATAGTGTCTAACAAACATCCATCACCGTACTAATATGACTCTATTGAACAACTATGTATTTTAGAGGGTCGCGCCCCTGCTTGCTTGCCGTGCCGGTATAGCGGTGAGTCGGTAGGTTGCGGGTTTCATACACAAGAAATTCTTAAGCGAAAAGAAAGAGAAATCTAGGATCGACAACGATAACACGATGGCATGATAACGGAATTATCCTGAACGTAAATAAAACACAATACACGCACATCTGTTCGCCCTATAACAAACCGGTTAGATAGCGTAGATATTGAAATTGTTGGCCACGAATGCGAATGTTTACATAACGATAAGTCGAACTGTACCCGTAATGAGATCGAATTTGTAGATAGGTATAAATACCTAGGACTTGCTTAGATCGTAATATGTCTTGGAATTGGAAGTCTCATGTAAATGACGTTTGCTGTACTTAGGGCAGTGCTCAGTAAATTTTATCATCTGCGCGGAGCATCCGTCCGTATGCTATGCACTAGTAGACTGGATACTGTCATATGGACTGTGTTGTACATTTAAGACTCCATCATCCAGGGCATGGGCCTCCTTTATGGTTTTCCTAACCATGAAGGGTTTTGCCATAATCGCCACGCTTGGCAGGCGGGTTGGCGATCGCAGTATGCGGTTGAAATCTCAGGAAAACGCTGCTGCCCGTCTCCTGGTAATGTATTTCCGTAGTCGCCTTCTACGACATCCACGGAAGGAAATGGAGACATTAAGAGAAATCAAGAACCTACAAATTCGGTTTCTAAACCAGCTAGTGGACAAAAATACAAAAGTAAACTGAAAAGAGGATTATTGTAAGCTTTTCGGAATTTGTAAAATTTTGCCTGTACACGGAAAAGTTAAGCTTTTATTGACCGTAGAACAAGATGGCATCGATTCGTATAAGAAACCAATAGTATGTAGTACAATTACAGCGAAAAATGTAGCTCTCAGAAAATTGGTCATACCTAAATTTGTAAATTATTACGGTATGCGCATGAGAAACGATCTCATTCCGAAAATATTCAATGACCATAAAGTAACAGTACTTTAGATGTGAGAATATCTCTAAGGTCACCAAAAAAGTAACAGAATTTTTGTTAAGTCAATTGTAGTTGCTATGTTGAACTAAACTGTCGTTAGTTTTAATTCTGCTCGGCATGCTGCCCTCTTTGTGGCACTGTGACCGAACCCAAGCCTTAGGCGTGGGGCAAGCAGGAGGGTAGTGTGTAGGGAGTTTCAAATAACTTCCACGACAGTGTCGACAGTTGTTTTTAGTATTTGTACCTAATTTAATAGTTATAGAAATCGTAAAACCAAGATCATCTGCCAACAAACTGTAATGTTGTTTGGCAGAAATACAACTTTGTATTTTTCTGTATTTATTTGAATAAAAATCATCATTCATTCATAGATCTGCTAGGAACAACCACTATTTCGAATTTTAGGTGCTGATCTTCGTTCTCTCTCTCTACGTTATTGTGGTACGATTAAATGAAAGATAAGATAAGAATATTCTAAATAAGTAAAAATATAAAAAAAATAAAAATCCAAACAATAGCGATATCGGTCCATATCATACAACTCCTTTCCTTGTCTTAAAACCTTATCGATCATTAAAAAATATGTCCAGCCGAGTGATATGCTTACCGATCCACTTAATTTTTATTTGTATTCATTAAAAAAAAACCGCATACTGCGATCGCCAACCCGCCTGCCAAGCTTGGCGATTATGGCAAAACCCCTCATGGCTATGAAAACCATGCGGGAGGCCTGTGTCCTGCAGTGGGTGTCAAGGGGCTGATGATGATAATGGTGATGATGACGATGATTAAAAAAAAGCAAAAATGAAAAACTACTTCAAACTTACTTGCTTCTTCAAAGTGAAAGTAAAAAAATCAAATCAATCAAAATCACTCTCAAGAATTTTGCCTTTAATCTTTTGGTAGTTTCAGCCATTCGTGAACAAAACAATCTCGAGAGACAGATTGACGGACAGACAAACGGACAACAAAGTCCTGGTTTACAATAAAGGATATTCTTATATTATCTTTTTACGGAACCCTAAAAACAATCCCACAGCTAATACGATGGTAAATATTTGTGAATGTGCCCGGGGGCTTCCTATCCAGTAAGACCGATATTAAGGTGTCGATATGAGAACCAGATAATGCTTTTAGTACCGTTTGTAATTATAGTGGAAGAGATTCTTGAAATTTGTCAGTGTCTGTAATTTGATCAATCCATTCTATTACTAATTGTGGGTTATTCTTGTTTATAGAGCTAGGGCACACTTATCTGGGGTTTCTCCAGCCTAGGTAGGTATAGCGTGTCATGTTAGGAACGCAGGATGAATTAAATTTTGAGTTGACATTATAATTAAATTTTGAATTGAAGGAATTGTGCAGATTATGAAAAGGTACATTATCAAACTGTGTATTGTCAAAATATTGTAATAATTATTATGCTGGCTTCGAATTGGTGGAACATCCTCCATCCATAGTCTCCAGACCTTGCTCCTAGTGACTTTTATCCATATCCGAGATTGAAGGAATATCTAAGAGGCCAGGAATTCGACGATGATGACGCAGTGATCACCGCACTACAAGGTTTTTTAGAGAATCAAGATGAACATTTTTTAAGAAAGGAATTTTAGTTTTAGAAAAAAGAATGCGAATAGGTGACTGTGCACGACTACTGTGCATCAGGAATTGAGGATATAGAGTATTTTTGTTTCCAGTAGTTACTTTATAAGTTCATAGACCTTTTTCTAGTTGCTTGGCAACATTTTTATTGTAAAAACATGTATGTCAGATAATTCTAATTTGAACGAAAATAAAAACGAAATTTTATTAAAAACATTTGGTCAAGCTTTTATTAATATTATAGCTTCGAGACGACCAAAGTGACTATGTTGATAAATAAAATAACATTTGATAAAAGTTAATTGCATCTTATTAATTCTTATTACTCATTGAACCCCCCTAGTACGTTAAGTTAAGGACGACGTTGTAAAGGTTGACCTGCTATCGACTGTACGTTGCAATAAAATTAAGGTGAAGAGATTTATGAATTAGTGGATAAGAAAAGGAATTCGTTAAATATTTATGATTTACAGCTCGTTTGTTTAGGAGTAAGTACAGTTCAAACAAAGTTTCTAAACGTATTATTCTAAAAACAGAACGGCAAAACCAAAATTGGAGCATTCCCGCAGGAACTTTACCAAATTCGTCGGCGGCGTTGTTCAAAAATTGATGGGTGTTACATAAACAATCCATGTTTGTTCATCAATGTAATAGCCCTAAAATCGAATAAATAACGGCCCCTCCCCGAATTACTTTCAGGCAATTTGTCAGAGGGAAAAAGTGTCCTGGCCGGAAATAAATGGGTCAACCTTTTTTTTTCTAATTTGTTACGCGCATGGGTTAAGATTTGGAGATTGTAATGTAAAAAAAACTGTTTTAACCCCTCTTTTACAACGCATGTCAGATCAGACAACATATACAAGGAAAGTGATAACAAAATGAAGTCGCTAGCAGTTCGAAGATCTAGAAACTTCTTCAATTACTGTAAAGTTGCTATGAAGGTTGAAGTGCTATACACTACACGAAACTTCGTTACTACTGTGTGATTGTTTAGAATAAGATTATTTATTAGATATTACTTGTTACTTTAAGCTTTTTTTACTGTTTTCGCGTTTTATTATTTGTAAGATTTTATGTGTGTTGTTGTATCGGAATAAATGTTTTTCAATTTAAATTTCAATTATAAGGTTCCTTTACCTTAAGATGTATAGTGTATATCCGGGATATCCGGTTCTATATCCTACTCTGTTTTTACTCGGTATGGTTGTTTACAATCAACTGGAGGTGAGGAGGGAGGTGTCGCTCGCCACGTACTTACTTAGAGTATTATGTGATGAGCTGCACAACCCGGCGTTCCTCCAATGGATCCAACTGTCCGTACCGGACGAGTACTGCGCCCGGCGGCGGCGGCCACGGCTGCTGGTGGTGCCGCGTGCGCGTACTAACCTGCTCCGCGATGCGCCGCTCACGCGTGGCTTGCGCACGCTCAACGCGGTTGCTGATCATACGGACCTATTTGTATGCACTCTGGACGAGTTCACAAAAGCCTCGTTATGCATTTTGGATTCTAGTTTAAGTAAATAGATATTAGTAAATAAAGGGTTTTGCCATAATCGCCACGCTTGGCAGGCGGGTTGGCGATCGCAGTATGCGGTTGGAATCTCAGGAAGACGCTGCTGCCCGTCTCCTGCTACTTTATTTTCTTAGTCGCCTTCTATGACATCCACGGAATGAAATGAAGTGACGCTATTCTTAATCCGGCACCACACGGGTGTATGCTCAGAAGGCCAAACATAGCGGAGCTCAATTACAAAGAATTGGCAGCAGCCAACACGGTGGTAGCGAAGCGGTAGAACGCCGGCTTCTCATTCGGGAGGTCGTGGGTGCTAATCCGTACCAATGACTTTGTTTTCTAAGTTACGTACATTTGTGAAGTTATAGTAGTAATACGAGTCGCTAACGTTGAAGGAAAACATCGTCAAGAAACCTATTCTCTGTCTGACGTGTTCACATAGCTCGGCGCTTGAAATTGCCAATCCGCGGTAGGCACGCGTCTATACTCTCTCTCTGAGAGAAGGTCCGTGCCTTACAGTGGGGCCTATATAGGCTGAATGCAATACAATACTCACACAGTATAATAATAATTACTGTCCGTTTGGCGCCGGATTAAGAATAGCGTCAATCCATTTCCTTCCGTGGATGTCGTAGAAGGCGACTAAAGAAATCAATTACCAGGAGACGCGGGCAGTAGCGTCTTCCTCAGATTCCAACCGTATACTGCGATCGCCAACCCGCCAGCCAAGCGTGGCGATTATGGCAAACCCGTCATGGTTATGAAAACCATGAAGGAGGCCTATGTTCTGCATCAAATGGCTGTGCTACGGTAACCACACAAGATCATCACAAGCATGCGAAAAACACCCCAATTCAAGCCCATTTATACGAATTTAAGTTACGGTTATACGAATCAAAAGTAGGCGATCACCTTCGGGAATCGAACCCATGATCCCTGTCTTGGTAATCAAGCGTGTTACCCTCCACCAATGAAGAAGTCAGATTCTTGAGCTAAGTATTTAAAGTACTTGCTGTCTTGGGAACTTCGTGCGAGTGTCTTAGGAAAGTGATGTAAAAGGTCGCCTTGGTAATAATGTTTTAGCTGTACCATTTTCTATTACTGTAAAGCACTCATTTTTTCGTAATGTAAACCGGGACTTATATTCAATTCAAACATCTGGCGTCCAGCGGCGCATTAGCCATATTAAATTCGAAGTTGAGTGTGTTCCGCGAGTGCCCATAGGTACCCACTGGTCCGACAGAGTTTATGGCATTCGCCATCGATGGTAGTGATGGTGCCTTTACCAGAGACAAGCGAGAAGCGAGAGCGGTTGTTGTATAGAACAGGCGTTATCAGACGATTTCACTCAAGTGAACGATATATTTTTCTTTTATTGGTTGCTCAGTCAACACGGTCAAATATAATAATTACGTTAATTCGTTGTGGGTGTGAGAAGCACGGGAAACAAAATAGAATGATAAAATCCCAGTGAACGTTTCTTTTTGAGTGAAAGATGTGGAATGAATGAAATATAAAAAAGTTACGTTCTACGGAGTGTCATTGGCATTCTTTCCTTGATTTTAGTAGAGTTTAGAGATTTGCTTAACAATCCGGCAAAAAAGGGAATTTTTGATGTCTGATTGTTTCATGCTCGAGTCTCTGCGAATCGATAGGGGTACAGGCGTAAAATTACGTTTGAATGTGTCTATGTCTGTTACCTAGTCGGATCTACTTGCCTGAACGCTTACGCTTGTCGCTCCTCGCGTGTTCAGTGGCACCAGACTTAAAACGTTGCCCTTTTAAATTGAATTTGACGCCATTTATCAGCGTGCCCTGATAAAATACGTCCCGGAGGTCTGTTTGTACGACGTGTCTGTCTATCGATCGGATTGACTGTTTTGGTTTTATTTCAGGTAGGTTAGTACACTAAGTGTACGAGCAGTGTAATTTTTGTCTTTCCTGTACCTCCTGCGGGTTGACTGGTAGAAAATGCCGTAGGTAAGCATTAACTCCACCTTTTGTACACTATCTTTTGCGAAATAAAGAATGAATAATATAATAATAATAACAACAACTTTTATTATGGGGCCAACTTCAAAATCGCAAAAAATATCAATTTTCCACTAAAGTTACCTATGACGTTTCAGCTGATATTTTTTTTAGGATTTTGTAGTTTTGAAAATGACCTACATCCAAAATTATTATATAAACGCGGGCAAACACATAACCCTTACCTTCCCGACAGGAGGGTTCTACTGGTTACAAGAAGGACCCTCCTTATTCCTGTTTACCACAGGAATTGGGAAAATGATTGAAGAACTTGAAGAAGGATGATTCCGTTTTTGTTTTTAATAGTTAAGTATAATGATTAATGCAATTTTATGTTTTTTATATCGTTTATTGCGATGTTTAATTTTAGTAATTACTAAGTTTGTATACCATTTTGGTAGTACGTGTTTGTAAATTGACATAATACTTAATTGGTAAAGGAATGGGATTCTTCGATGTTCTGACATACTTCGACGAAATAGGGATGTATTAGCTAAGGGCAAGATAAAAAGTACCCGAAATCGGTGTGCGTGCATGCAACGACTAATGAATGTCGAGGAAGCGAAAATGATCTGTCAGGATCGTGGCGAAGTGGCAGTCCCTGGTCTCTGCCTACCCGTCTGGAATACAGGCATGAGTTTCTGTATGTATTTACGAATGGGATTCCCTCTTACCATGATTTATTTATTTAATCCCTTGAATAAATCATGGAGAGGATCCCGCATTTATACCAATGAGTTGTCTTCAATAGTTAGGGTTGAGAAATACAGATGAATTAACAATTATAATATAATAATAACTTTCACAAAACAAAATCACTTGTCTTGGCCCCAAACGAGGATTCGATGTGCTATGGTAACCAGAAAACATAATATCACAAACATGGAAATCGATGGAATTAAAGTACGTTAGTCGAAAATAATTCGGGTACCTGAAGAACATACTTGAAGAGGATACTTATAAGGTGATACGTAGTAGAACCATGTCAACAGCAAATCAACATTTACATGCGTGCACTCTACTCCGTTACGTTACGGGAGACTTGGCAACTAGAATGTAAAGGCAGATGTCCTGTCGACTGTGCTACTCACGTAGCATAAATATGCAGCGTGTTTCGACTTCGACAACGTTTATAGCCACGCCCGTATTGCGCTGCGGAGTCCGACAAAGTTAAGACTTTGCCGCGCGAACTTGGCGCGACATAATGCGATTAAAGTCGACTGGGCGCGTTTTCACTTCGCGCTGCGACAATGCATGTTACTTTAACGTTGTTTATCTCTTCTCCTCTTTCTTGGCACCTACTGTGGCTCGGTATTAGCAGAACATAGTTTGGAAAGTAAATTGAATTGAATTGCATTGGAAATACTTCGACCAAATAGGGGATGTATTAGCAAACGGCAAGATAAAAAGTACCCGAAACCGGCGTGGGTGCATGCAACGACTAATGAATGTTGAGGAAGCGAAAGTGATCTGTCAGGATCGTGCAAGTAGCAGTCCCTGGTCTCTGCCTACCCCTCTACCCATACAGGCGTGACTTTATGTATGTATGAATTATTTGCATGTATGTATTACGCACACACTAACCCGCATGCAAAACATACAACAGGACGGTACACAATTCATAACATATACAAAGGCAAACTTCTCTCTGTAAGAAATTTCTATTAAATTTACTTAAAACTAACAAACATACACTCACGCTAGTATCCCTCAAGGGTAGGAAGAGGCAACGGTTTGCCACTAGCCACGATTTTGAGAAACCGCTTTCGCTTCATCAATATTTTTATTAGTCGCTACTTTCTGGCACGCCGATTAAAACATTTTAATAAAAGTTTAATGAAATTGTACGAATTGAGTAAGTATCAAGTATTTATTTCGACGTGAATTCAATTATTTTATACTTAACTGTACATCTCAGTTTTAAGAATCTGCCATCACCAGAATCTGCCATTCAGGGAAAAAGGGGTAAATAACAGTAAGTGTATAAATCTACGAAATTTGTAAACTAATTAATTGAAGCTAATATCAATACGTATAATTTCTAATTTAGTATACATTTACGGGTAAAAAACTTAATTAAAAACTTAACAGGTGAAAATGTAATTGAATTAAATTCAAAAATATTGCAGTAGGACCCCAACCAGATCGCTGGACCGACAATCTGGGTAGATTGCTGGCAGCGGTTGGATGAGAATGGCCGAAGATGGAGAGAAGTGGCGTGCCAATAAAAATAAAGTGGTCAAATTATTGATACTGAAATATTAGTCAATCGATAAACCCGTATTTATCTACTCCTGTAGTTAGGCCTCCCCCTGCCTAAGTTCAGCAGTAGATAAATACGGGTTTATCGATTGATTGACATTTCTATAGTTTGACCACTATATTTTTATTAATAATATTTGTAATTTTTTATGTACTCTATAAACGTCCTATTGCACGGCACAGGCCTTTTCTCAGAGAGAGAGAGAGAGAGAGAGAGAGAGTATGGGCTAAAAAAACGAAGGAAAAACATCGCGAGGATATATATATACTTACTACCTGTCCCGGCGAACTTCGTACCGCCACAGAATCACAGATTCTTACACAACGCCATCTATTTTTAACACAACGTTCGCTCGCACAACGCCATCATTATATCTATATTATGTATATATTATTATATACATAATATAGATACTAAAGAAATGTTTTTCAGTTTATCCATTCTTTACCACATATAAACATAAACAAACATAAATATAAACAGTTTTGAGGCTTAGCGTTATTTCAAAAAAGGCGTATGTTTTCCGTAGACAGTGTGTAGCCGCCAGTAGCCTGTACTGTAAAAAGTACGTCGTGGCCGGTAATTTATTGAACAACGTCGGAACTCGAGGTCCGCGAAACTTGCTTGCCGTTTTGTTGCACTTTTAAGAAGGTGTTGCGACTTTTACCCGACTGCTTTCGTGTAAGAGAGTTTTGGCACTAATGTCAATTTAATTTAGATGTTTGTTAGGTACTTAACGAACATACATAGAGCTGCGCAAAAATCTATTGAAATTAAGGGGTTATTTACTCATCATTACATGACCAACAATACTATGTAAAAATACTTTTCTTTTACCAACTATCGGTATAACACAGATAAATTACAATGGTTATTAACAGCGAAGCAAATACTAACAACACTATTACATCCTTAAGTGAGTTAAATAATAGCTTGCCTTTCCTGTGGGCTAGGCTGACTAAGCTGTCAGGATGCTATAGGTGCTGGGCAAGCCTACTTCATTTAAAAAATTATGTCCCAGGCACTGGTCCCTTCACCCATCTAGTGTAAGTGAAGGCGTCACTGGACGCTGTATAAATCATCTCATTACAGTTAGCTACGACGAATTTGAGGTATTCTCTGCAACGTGTGGCTAACATAATAAAATTATTCTCAATAATTTTCACACTTTTCTTATTCCGAATTCGTATGTTTTAAAATTTACATTTCTGTTGTAATTAGTTGGACTAATTTAAGTACTTAGTTGTCCCTTGATCGAAGTAGCCTAAATGGCGACCAGTCGCCTTTCAGATTTTTTCGTCGTCAATTTTATTTCCGAGTAGCCTAAATGGCGAAAAATCCCCTACGTTGGCAACACTGTCCAAAATGGCGCCTCTCTTTCTTTTCATAATGACATCATCATATGAAGGTTTCATACTTCTTCATCTTCATGTTTAATCTTGATGGTCAAGTTTTCATAACTAATAATATCAATTAGTCAAATTGAATACTTTCAATTTGCGTCACACATGGTAAGCTCTTTTCGACGTATTCTTTCATCATTACGAACATTTGTTCAAAGGTACGTAGCCGGCTTCATAAAGAAACACTTTTTTTCGGTGATATTGTTTTATGTTTCATAATAATTTCTCTCTTACTCTTCTTCTTCTATCCTCCACTCTTACTTACTCCAACGATGTTCCAACTTCTTTTGAGTAAACAAAGTTCGAAATATTCTCAGTCACATCCCGCATCCCCCGCAAATGAAACCCGAAAAACATACAAGCGAAGTCAAAGTCATTTGTTGAAGTTATTTGTCGGGCATTATATCTTGTGAAATAATTATTTTCCGTGTCGACAACCTTATTCTAAATGTCATATTTTTATTGTGTGTTACATGATTTCTCACATTTTTGAGATCTTGAAATACGTAAAAAAATTGGAATGTTAAAATGTTTTCCTACTTGGATTGGTACGAATGGACCGATTAGATGGCCGGCCAGACCCCGGACCTTACACCATTAGATTTCTTCTTTTGGGGATACGTGAAAGATATGCTATACAGAAAGCGATACGAGAACGTGGGCGAGTTACAAACAGAATTGTGCCATATCATATCGAGTATTCACCATAAAAAGATAAGAAAATCAACAGGCAGCGGACTCATTAAAAGATTGGCGATTTGCGTAAGACAAGAGGGATCACATTTTGAGCATTTAATTAATTAATTTACAAAAAAATACACACTTAATTGACTACGGCAGTTTCATGTATGTTTTTAATTTGATTAAAATGATTAATTTCACGCTGTTCCTTTCTTTTAAAATACTATGTTACTTAGAATTTTTAGAAAATCTTTGAATGCAGAATTACTAACTTTTAGAAATAACATAAAGTCTTCTTTCAGCAAAATACCCTATCTACGATATTTAACGTACTTTCCCTTCATGGCCCATAATTTTGGGACGCTCTGTATAAGTAGTATTGTTATTATTTTTATTTATGTAACTTTTGTTTATGTATGTATGTATGTTTATTACCCTGTAAGTATTTGTGTCTAGAATTACGTATATATATTTAATTGTTGACACTGTATACAAAAAAATATATACAGTCGACGGCACGTCAACCTTTACACTTTTGTTAAAATGTCGCCCGCAGCGTAACCGAGGAGGATGCGTGCATGCAAAAAAAAACACTTCTTTTTACAACCCCATTGTATCCTAACAATGGGGTTGTAAAAAGAAGTGTTTTTTTACAACGATGTAAGTGTTCGTACTTACAACGATCTGGTGGCAGATAACAAAGATGTAGACATAGACATTTTTCAGAGCTTTTCCGTCTTTATAAAAGCTGTCCGTAGCGCCCTCAGAGCACCCTGAGAGAATAAAATAAAGTAAATTTATATAAGGGTAATTAAGTTAAGGTTAAAATTACAAGTAGTCTAAATGCATGCTAGGTACACAAGTTTAGGGTCATAGGCTAGATCTGATCTGTAATGTATGTAAAATTTGGTAAATGTGTCTGTAACCTGTTTTGTGTTCTAAATAAAATTAAATAAAAATAAATGTTGAGTGCTGTCGACTGACAGTACCCATTCTTGCACAGATAGCACATCAACCTTTACCGTTTAGTTGCGATATCGCCCGTAACGCACGGTGTATAGTCTGATGTGCTGTCGACTGTACTTCTTTGGACGGGTGCCATTGAGACGTGGCTATTTAAGAAACAAATATAATTTCCTCTTAATTTCCGGGCTGATCTTATCTGAACGTAACGAGAGCTTAAGCATTCAACCGAGATTCCCGCTGAACTTCAAACGCTAAAGGAATTGCGCTTAATAAAGTACTGGCTTTGTGATGCGGATTTGGCTGTTATTTCAGATTAGAATTCGGAGGCTCTCATAATAACAGTTTTATCCAATAAATATTGGGGCATTCAAGGGATCGTGGGTTCGATCAGATCGTTCAATCAGTGACTTTGTTTTCTAAGTTACGTACCTACATATGTGAATACCTTACGATGCCAGCGAAAGAAAACATCGCAAGTAAACCTGAGTGACTGAGGTTTTCATGTACCTCAAAGGCCGAAATTGCCAGTGTCATAAATGCGCGGATGATATAGGATATTCCAAGCTTTGGTTGATTTTTACAGCGTCCAGTGGCACTTTCATACTAGATGAGTGATGGGACCACACGGACGCTGCAGTGCCTGGGACATTTTTTAAATTATTTTTTAGATGGAGTAGGCTTGCCCATAGCATATTATAATATCAGCATAAATCTGCCAAAGAAATGAGTAAATATATTATGAAAGAAGTTCCCTTCGAAGCCACTCCAATCAATCCAATAGTTGTGCTATTCATTATTCTATGTCAAAAAATATCAAAAAGACAAAAATAAAAACTCTAAGTAATAAAGTGGTGGTAGCGGACCGGTAGAACGCCGGCATTTCATTCGGGAGGTCGTGGGTTCGAATCCCGGCATGTACCAATGGCTTTGTTTTCAAAGTTACGTACATTTGTGAAGTTAAAGTAGCAATACCACTCACTAACTGTGAAGAAAAACATCGTGAGGAAACCTTAGTGTCTGAGGTGTTAACATATCTTAGCACTTGAAATTGCCAATCCGCGGCGTGCACGCGTGGTAATTAAACATAAACATAAACATTTACATACAGGCACATACATTGCTTCTGGCCCCACACTAGGATACCCTGTGTTGTGGGAACCAGAAACAACGACATCACAAACATGTAAACATCCAAGACCTGGGGTTTTTTTTTGTCCCCAGCCGGGATTCGAACCCGGGACCTCTCGCATGGTATGCAGATGCACTACCGCTGCGCTACGAGGTCGTTAAACCTATACACTCTCTCTGAGAGTAGGCCAGTGCCCTGCTGTGGGATGTATATAGGCTACACAAAAAAGGAACAAGTGCGTGTCAGGCCAAGCGCAGTGTAGGGTTCCGTCGAAGGCGGGGCTTTTTTAAAGTAACAACTCTATCAAAGTAATTTTCAGTGGAATTTGTACGAAGTTTTTTGTATGAATTTGGGTGCCGCATAAGTAAATTGATAGATCTAATATCTAAAATCTCGTATCACTGTGTTTGTTATCGAACTCCTGTGAAGCGGCTACACCGATTTTTTTTTTTTGTGTATCATCGGTAGGTCTGAGAAAAGACCGTAGGCTAATTGATACGGCAAAACAACGTTTGCCAGGTCAGCTAGTAATGATATAATAACTTTTTTTTTTATTATTTCAAACATAAAATAAGAGACTTAATAACTGATAAAAATATACAAATAACTAATTCTATATTTACAAATAAAACACATGCCCTAGGTCACTGTCCCGCGGTAATGAGCCCAGAACGCTGGCGACGTTACCTCTTTGGATGGCCAGGCTTATCCTCTGGCCGAGGTACGCGCCGGCCCTCTGGTCTCCCGATGCGTCGATTAGGCGCGCTGCTAAGTCTTTGAACAGCAGGCGCGCCTCTGGGCCCCAAGTGCCTATGGTTTCGATCCCAAACGGCGCAAATATGTAATTGTTTCCTATTGAACAGTATTTGCGCCCTTTGAGGCTTTCGGCCGCGCCAGCCGCTGAACCAGCGGCTCTTCCACTCTGGGAAACATGAGAGGGTGCCAGCGTGTCAACGCATGTAGCGTCCCAAACTAGCGGCCTCCCATGTTGCCAGGGGATCAATGTCATTCCATCGGGCCTTTTACCATCGTCGCGGATGATGCCTGGAGGTTCCAGCGTGGCCGGAACCCCGGCTGTGGCAAAGGCCCTCCGGATGATGTCATTGAGAGCCGCGTGGCGAGAAAGGCGGCCGGCGCTCCGCTGACACGATAGACCATGGTGGCCCAGGCGATCGACGTCGGTACCGCAGGGGCAGCGATGGGGCACAGTGATTGGGCAACCCAGTCGCAGACCGATGGCGGTGCTAAAAGAGGTGTTAACTGACTAGGTATGTATCAATCCACCAATCCGGACTTGGCCCCCGTGGTGAAGTATGGCCTATACCTTCCTCAGGGAAGAGACCCGTGCCCCTCGGTGGGGACATAATGGGTTGATGATGATGATGATGATGTATCAATTAGGTTCTGACCAGATTGCTGGCAGTGCCTGGATGAGGATGGTCGAGGACAGAAGGAAGTGGGGTGTCTTGGGGGAGGCCTATGTCCACCAGTGGAAAAGTACGGGCTGATTGATTGATTGATTGATTGATTAATGTATCGATTATGTACTGTGGTAATATTCGACGAGTTACAGTTTTTGAGAGATTCATTTGGGGTGGAACAAAAGACGATTTATTTAAGAAAAAGAAAACTCAAAAATATGTTAATCCGAAACTGCTATGAAATGAAATGGAAATGCATTTATTAATTAAATGAAAATTATTTCAATGAATATCTACTTAACCCTCAATCTCGTTGAGAAATTACGACACAGGGTATCCTAGTGTGGGTCCAGAAGCAATGTATGTGCCTATATGTTTTAAATTAATTTAAGTATTTTGTATGCTGGTTATTTATTATTTTACGTTTAAAAAATCAATGTCTAAATAATAATAATAATAATTATTTAATTTAATTTAAGGCTAAGATGTATCATAAGACTAGCTGTATTGCAGTGCCCTTACAGGGAGGGTATCATGTACTTACCTACAAATAACCAATACCACCCGTAATTATAACTGTGTACGTGATTATAACCATGATTCCGTGTGGCGCCGGATTAAGAATAGCGTCACTCCATTTCCTTCCGTGGATGTCGTACAAGGCGACTAAGGAAATCAATTACCAGGAGACGGACAGCAGTGACTTCCTGATATTCCAACCGCATACTGCGATCGCCAACCCGCCTGCCAAGCGTGGCGATTATGGCAAAACCCCTCATGGTTATGCAAACCACGAAGGAGACCTGTGTCCTGCAGTGGGCATCAAATGGCTTATGATGATGATGATGATGACGTGATTTAGCAATAAAGAATATGAAAATGAAAAAAAAAAAAAAATGGACATTTGTCACTATAACATTTTTTATGAAGTAATCTAAAAGTAAGCCTGACATAGCTAATTTTAATAAGTATTTTTAGATTATTTCCTAGTAGGTATATCGTACGGTCCTTTTTGCTTAAAAATACAAACGTTGAGACATAAGCGTCCGGAGTGTTAGTAGATATTTACTCGTTATAAGTACGAGTTGTCTGTCCCGAGATTCTGAAATTTTATGAAGGGTGAAAGAAAATGGCCGCATCAAGTAACACTTGCCATTTGCAGACATTGTTTCATGGAATGAAATGGCTTACTATACAGGGTGGCCGGAAGTTATACTAAATAACGTGAGGATATCTATGAAAAACCAAGGACTTTAAAAAATATGTTAGCAAAAATATTTCCTAATTACTTATTTAAATTAGCCGTGGTGGCGCATTAGTGGCGCAATGGTAGCATGTTGGCTTCACATTCGAGAAGTCGCGGGTTCGAAGCTCTGCATGTATGAATGACATTGTTTTCTAAGGTTACGGTTGCATTTAAAGCAGCAACACCATTCGCCAACTGTGAAGAAAACTATTGTGAGGAACCCATCGCGATACCCGAGTATCTGAGGTGTTCCTATGTCTTAGCGCTTGAAATCGCCAATCCGCGGTGGGCACGCCTGGTGATTAAGTTACTCTCTCTCTGAGAGAAGGCAGTGCCTTGCATTAGGACTTATTAGATTAGATTAGATTAGAATAATAGAAGAAAAAGAAGAAAGAATTTTATTATACCAACAAGATACATCACAGAAACAGAATAAGCAGATAAGTAACATAATATGCGCAACAACAGAAAGCAAACTAAATACACCACAGACAAAACGAATAAATAAAACAGGACCATAGATGTAATACTCTTTATTGCACCCCATACCTTATAAAGAACCATGAAAAATCTTATGATGATGATGATGATGATGATGATTGTTCCGACCGGTTTCGGCCATGGCGACCACTTTGACCCCTAATCAGTGATGAGGCGCTGGTGCGCTCGAAGATGGCTTATGTGTCGTGTGGTGTCGGCAGATTAGAATAGCACCACCCCATATCTTCCCGTGGGTATCGTAAAAGGCGATTATGGGAGTGTGTGAAAAAGTTCCGACCCCTTGTAACTTTCTCACCGTGATACTGTACCATCCGTCTGAGTCTTTCTCCGGTCGTAACGGTCTCCGTTCCATCGGGTCTAGAAGGACAAGGATGAGTATGTGCACCTGTGTCTTGCGCGTACACTTGTGCACCTTAATATATCCTGCGCATCTGACCGCTTCCATTACTGGACTCCGAGTACGTTTAAAGTCCTGTGGCGATGGGTAAAGGTAGAGAGGTCTAGCCTGATGCAAGCTTGACTTTGTCTGATACCCGCACACAGGCGGTCCCGGGGGCGTGAGTACACGCCGTGGTCGTTTCCGCGCTGCAAATTTGGGGCGACAGCGCAGGCTCGGCAGCACTCGGGGTGACAAAGCAGCCCTGTTTAGGGAGGCACTGCTTTCCCCGCTCAGCCGGGGAGGGGGCTAGAAAAGGTGCCTTAAAAAATGCTCGTCCCAACTTGGCAGATGGTAGTAACCGCGGCTATCATCGCATCATTCAAATCGTGGTCGACGTTACAAAGCAAATTTATGCAAAATAGAGCCCTCCCGCTGGGAACGGTTGGCAGCACAGCGGCCAGAATGGCGCAGGTTGGTGAACAGTCAAGTACGCGAGTTCGAGGTTCAGCGTAAAGCTGACCTGGATACCAAACGCGACCAGTTAAAGGCTCGCCCACCTGCTGCCATAATAATAGGGGTTAAAGTATGAAATTGCCGTTTTATTGCAATAGGTTCTTTGAATTGACATAGAATCTTCATGGTTTGAGGTTTTCGAATGAAACTTTTTTCAAATGGTTTCTATGATGTTCTTTTTTTAAAAAATGTGAAACATTTGAATATCTACTTTCAATTGTTTTTATTATTCAATTTAGACAAGAAAGATGGATACTGCGAAAATTCGAGTGATTTTTGAATACGAGTTCCGACGCGGAACTAACGCGGCAGAAACAGCCCGCAATATCAATGCTGCGTTTGGAGAGGGGTCTACTAATGAAAGCACCGTGCGATTTTGGTTTAAACGCTTTCGTGATCGAAATTTCGACTTAAAGAACGAGCCACGAGGAAGACCGCCCACACAGGTGAATAACGATGAATTAAGAGAGATAGTGGAAGCCGACCCTAGTCAAACTACCCAGGAATTAGCGGCATGGTTTAACGTTACCTTACCCACAATATTGACTCACTTGCGTCAAATCAATAAAATAAAAAAATACGAAAAATGGGTGCCTCATAATCACTCGAATTTTCGCAGTATCCATCTTTCTTGTCTAAATTGAATAACAAAAACAATTGAAAGTCGATATTCAAATGTTTCACATTTTTTAAAAAAAGAACATCATAGAAACCATTTGAAAAAAGTTTCATTCGAAAACCTCAAACCATGAAGATTCTATGTCAATTCAAAGAACCTATTGCAATAAAACGGCAATTTCATACTTTAACCCCTAATATATAATTACAAGAACGGCATTCTCACGTGCCCTCAGTGTGCACGGAGTTTCGCGAATCTTATATCTAAGTTACATAGTATACAACTGGCTTAGCTTGATTAAATATTATGTAAAGAAAGTTAATTAAGGCTTTTCAGTCACGACTTGGCTAAGTTTCTAAATACTTAGCCCAAATGATTAAAACGTGGGTGAAAGGGCCGGTAAGGTACATCCCAGGCGGACATACTTAGACCAAACAGAGGGTGTATTAGCGAAGGGCAACATAAAAAGTACCCGAAACCGGCGTGCGTGCATGCTGCGACGAAGGAATGCTGATGAAGCGAAGGAGGTGTTTTAGGGAACTCTGGTCTCTGACTACCTCTCCGGCAAAATCTAACTAAACTAAATTTAGTAAATTCGGCTATCGTCGATATATTTTCCTGACGTCTTAAGTTCCAGCAAATTCAATGCAGTATTAAATCCCCAATTTGGGTAAGTTGCGAACGATCTTTGCGTATGTACTTATTTCTTTGTTTTCTAGCGATCAGCTGTGCAACTTCTCATTAGCTTGTATTTGTCGATGCTAGCAATGTGCTTTGCAACGCTTGCAAACATTTCACGGTCACTACGTGATTATCTAAGACGGGACCATGACATACGTATAATTATTAATTTCCCGAAATTACATTTTCATAATGATCGTCAGTGTGCGCAATTTTTCAAATTCCTTTGTCATTCTATGTTTTCCTTTTAGTGCTTCCACTGTGGGCACAAGGAACGTTCTGGACCTTTCCTAACGGTTTCCGTTGGGCATTTCAGGGTCCAACACCAGAGCTACCTAGTACTATATATTATAGAGTGGAAAACAGCCGGATACCATACAGTAATGTATGGCACCCAGCCCACCTCGGATTCCAAACGCCTCACAATGTTCTCTTCACGACTATTTTGTTTTTATTTTTGTTTTTTTGACGTTCGTGTATTTTGTTTGTGTACCTTCGTGTTTTCATTGTGTTTCTGTTCAGCAATTTCGAAAATGTTGGTAGCCATCACAATATTGATACTAGGAATAAACATAAATTGTCATTTCCACGTTTTAGACTTGCAAAGGTTAATACATCCTTTATGGGGCACTGTGTACGGTTCTACAATAAGATTCCTCAAGATATATTAGAGTTACCACCGACGCGGTTTAAAAAATGTAATAAGCATACTCTGTGCAAAAAAGTCTATTATAACATTAATAATTATTTAAATAATGTTAACAGGAACGATTGTATCTAGTGTAGTGTAAGTTTAAATTGAAAACTCTGTTAATTAAGCAAACCTGTTTTGAAAAGAATAAATGTGGAGTTTCTTTGTTAGCTTCTTCTCCGCATAATCTATTAATTGTGAAACTAACAGCTTTGGCGTTCATTAAGTAAACATTTTGTTTTTATAGTGAATAAATTTTTTTGACTTTGACTTTGCGACAATTAAAATAAATGTCTTCTTTCTTTCTTTTACTACATTTGGGCTACACCAATTTCCTGGGCTGTGTGCACACCGTCACTCCCCCTCTGATCCGCTAGTTATTCGGAACATCGGCACCGTCACTCCCCCTCTGATCCGCTAGTTATTCGGACCATCGGCACGGTCACCCCCTCTGATCCGCTAGTTATTCGGACCATCGGCGGGACTTATTGGACGCGGTTTCATCTCCGTGGCCGTGGCCATCGCCATCTGGGCACCAGCACGGACTCTGGAGACCCATCACCACCTCGGCCTCATCACTTGGGGAGTACTCGTACTCGTAGCGAGATTCGTAAAAATATTGCAGTAAAAACCTACGACCCGACCTAAGGTAATTCTATCCTACTAATACTAAAAATGTGAAAGTTTGTGAGGATTTTTGGATGGTTGGAGGTTTGGATGTCTGGTGTTTGTTATTCAATCACGCAATAACGGCTGAACGGATTTACATGAAACTTGGCGTACAGATAGACAAAGACCTGAATTGAGACATAGCGTACTTGATATCCCGGTAATGCGTTCCCGTGGGATAATATTTATTTTAAGTTTAAAATAGATGGCGTTGTGCGAACGAACGTTGTGTTTTAAAAATAGATGACGTTGTGCAAGAATCGTAATAACGGATTCTATGGCGGTACGAAGTTCGCCGGGACAGCTAGTTCTTAATAAAACTTTTTTTTTGTACGACCTCTTGGCGAGGTAAGGACGCATGCTGTATGATTAAAACGTCGAAAGTTCAAGGCAGCGTTAGGTGTGATACTATGGCATCAATGTCCGATGAAAATACCTTTAAATACACGTTACGGATCATTGTAATGCTTGGTAAGGTTAGCAAAGGCCAATTGCATTTAATTGGAGGTGGGTTATACCAGGAAAACCGTAACACAAGTGTCTAACCGTTCTAATAAGTTATTATTAACTTGTATTGGATTTGTTCTCGAAATAAATAATTTATAATTATTAATACCTGTTAAAAATAACTGTCAATTATTTTCGAGAGCCATTTAAAAGCCTTTTCGTTTTAAGAATGGAAAGCGCTATAAAAATAATGGCTCTAACAAAAAATGGTACTTTTCACTTTAAATAACTACAAATTAATTTCGGTTCCTGTAAATAAATTAGCAGCTTTAAAATAGATGGTTTCCCATAGGTTTAAAATAAAACTTCAATGTCTAGTCGCTCTTTGTACACCCCAACAAGATAAAGTGGCTTTAAAATGGCTATGTTGCCCAGTTTCCCCGTGTATCGGTAGCTCAGTGTCAAGATCCTAACGCGGCAAATCCGGATTCGACCCCTGACTATTAATTAAATCGTACTAGTATTATGAATGTGAAAGTTTGTGAAGATGTTTGGATGTTTGTTACTCAGTATCGCAATAAGAGCTGAACGGAATTGCATGAAACTTGGCATACAGATAGACAAAAATCTGAATTGAGACAGAATATTTCATGTCTCGGTAATACTTTCCCGTGGGATATTTTATTGTTACCGTAACCTTTTTTCATGCCAAACTCTAAGATATTTATTTATTGCGTTATAGAACAAATAATTTATTTTAAAGGTCTTGAAATATCATCATCATCATCATCATCATCATTCAGCAATAAGAAGTCCACTGCTGGACATAGGCCTCCTCCATGGATTTCGAAAAAGACTGGTTGGAAGCGGCCTGCATCCAGCGTCTTTCTGCCACTTGGATGAGGTCATCTGTCCATCTTGTGGCTGGTCGTCCTACGCTGCGCTTGCCGATATGTGGTCTCCATTCGAGAACTTTTCGCCCCCATCGGCCATAAGTTCTGCGTGCTATGTGCCCCGCCCACTGCCACTTCAACTTACTAATCCGCTAGGCTATGTCGACGACTTTCGTTCGTCTACGGATCTTATCATTTCTGATTCGATCTCGTAGAGAAATTCCGAGCATAGCCCTTTCCATAGCTCGTTGCGTGACTTTGAGCCTTCTTATGAGGCCCATAGTGAGAGACCACGTTTCAGTATCATAAGTCATCACTGGTAACACACGCCGGTTGTTAAATATGTTTTGTGTGCAATAAAATATAATAATAATACAACAATTCTTCACAAAAAAATATCAAATTTTATGGCAAATAAAGGCCTTTTCTGAAGGTATATTTTTCAACACAATATTTTGCCGACGCTTTAATTTTATACTGCGAACTACCTAAATACCGATGACCGACCAATATAATTTACGGTATCACTTAGGGCAAACGTCTATAATATTTCAGAACTATGACTGTGGAACCTTGTATCTTTGAGCTGTGGAATTAGTTAATGTAAATGCCCGGTGTTCGAACAATATCTGTCTATCTATAAAATATTTCAAACGATGCAAGTTAAAATCGCTTGAATATGAACAGATTCAAGTTCCTTGAAGATCCAGATCACCCATCCCTTGGGCCAGTCGTCAAGTTCTTTAAACTAACTTTTATGTGGACCCCGAACCGAACAAACACCCAGACATACATCTACTTCGGAGTAGTAATTTCAACTCTTTTGCTCGGAATAAACCAGATTGTTTACATGGCTATTGCATTGGAGCCCGAAATGTTTATTAATTTCCTTCAATTCTCCGTCTACCACATCGGCGTATTCAAGCTCTTATCGTACGAAGTTTGGCGCTCCGAATGGGAAAAAATAATCCAATACATAGCGGATATTGAAAAGGATATAAAGGATGATGAAGTATGCAAAAATATATTCGAAAAGTACGTGAAATACGTCCGGGCCGTTATGCTGTTTTTCTTTCCGATGTGTACGGCCGCTAATATCAACTTATTTGGGAAAACGTGGCTCATTGTTATCAGAGAGACTGAATTTGCAACATTTAATGGCACGAGTACCAAAATTTTCTTTTACTGGTGGCCTTCTGAAGGTAAGTAAGGAAACACAAGGATCGACAAGTTTGGTAAGACCGTCTAGCTCGACATTTTCAACATAGGTTTTGCGTATTTCATACGTTTTGTGCTGATATTGTTTGTTTTTACCAGCCAGAAAAAAGTCGCCGGTCAGTGAGTCACCGATTTTATAGGTTTTAAATATTGGTTATAATGTCCCCTACGATTTTTCCAACGAATTCGATATCACTATCGTAACACTGTTCGTAGTTTTTTTGGATCCAGTATAAGTGATTGTAATGTATTGTGTTCTTTAGTTTTTTCGTTCATACGTTCGCTTGTTCAACATCGTAGGTGACGGTAGATGGGCTAGATACCTGGATATGTTCGCCCAGAACTACTATGGCAACACGACGAGCGTGTACGTGCTGGCTTGGGACTGCCTGGTCATATCGCTGATGGTGGTCTTCGCTGGCCAGCTGCAGGTCGTTCGAGAAAGGTTGGTAGTACAAACTTCATTCATTCATTCGTTCGTTTATTCATTAATTCAGTCAGTCATTCAGTCAGTCATTCGTTTATTCATTAATTCATTCAGTCAGTCAGTCATTCATCCATTCATTCAATCATTCAGTCAGTCATTCATTAATTCATTCAGTCAGTCAGTCAGATGAGCGGATTGAATACAAGTCTACAACAAGGTCAAAGATATAACCAAAGACACCGTTCAAAAAATGTGTAAAGAACACTTTATACAAGTAGGGCTCCACAACATTAAAAATTACTTCGATGTCTGGATATAAAACCAGTTTCATGTTGAATAACTTTTGTTCGCTTTGAATTTAGATATTCGTCTAGATGTATAACTAAAGGCACACTACAGGTTCGTGCATGCCTTGGACACGCCTGATGAGGAGGAGCAGAAGAGGAACTTGGTCAAGTGTCACAAGCATTACTTGGCACTACTAGAGTAAGTATAACTATAATGGAATAAGAAAAAGTTCGGACAAGACCTCGCGCATTAAGGGTCCCGTACTACTTAGCATTTCGTCTTTCGTATTTAGCAAAAATATGTTTCGTACAGGCAATTCCCAGCTTTCAGTTTTAACTCCCGCTAAGGGTGTCCAACTCACACTGCCGGTTTTTATAATTTATTGTTATCAATACAGTAAAAAAAAGTGAAATTCCTAAAATACGTAATGTTAGCACAGGGCTCCGCGGGCTACCAGCTCCAGCATAACGCCCCCGCGCACAGCGCTCAAAACGAGAGGCACCCGGACAGCATCCGGTTAAACTCCTGGTTCACCCTCCTTACAGCCCTGACCTAGCACCATGTGACTTTATTTCTTTATTTTATTTACATAAATATTGCAACATGACAGTAAAATAATTACACCAAAGCGTTACAATATTTTAACTGAGCACTACCTATCAAACATCTTCTAGCATTCTCTTACTTCTTTTTATTCCCGAAAATATAAATCTGCTCAAAGAGATACAATTTTTGCAGGCTGTAAATGAGGTGTCTCAGGCGGACTGGAAAAACTGTTTCGAAAACTGGTTCAGAAGCATGAAACTTTGTTTATAGGCTGGTGGAGAGCATTTTGAAAAGATTTAATAAAAAATATTTACATACCGATCGCTTTATTTTATTTTCGCAAAACTTTCAGTGTCCCACGTATTTTGTTAAATTTTTCAATATTTTTTTACGCAGTTTTGTGCTTTTTAGTGGCACTGTTTGATTCATAAATGCTTAAAACCATATGCATTACATAGGTTGAACAATCTTCTGTGTAGGACAATGGCTTAACGGAGGCTGCGACGATGGAGAGCCCGTAAAACGAAAATTTCATATACTTTTTTAAATTCTGATGTTTCAGAAACATCAAACTGAGAAATGACTAATAGAACAAAAATTGTTACACAACACAAACTAGCAAACACAATGTTTATTGACATGATTCAGGAATTGTAAATTTTATCGGAAACCCTGTGTAGACTGCTTATGCGTTGAAGTATGCCTCAAGACCTGCGACGAACTATGTTGTTCGGCAGTGGTGGATAGAAGAGCCAAGAAGCACCAAATCCGTGCCGAAACTACTCTAAACTCTTCCTTAATGTGTCCTATATTCAGAGGGCCTGCCGCTCTTGAATCGGACTTTTGTAAAATGTAATATGTATAATCTAAATAATGTTTAATGCAATTAATTACGCAATAGTTTTAACTGTAATGTAATGATTTTTCTTGCAATAATAAACAATAATAATAATAATAATAAATTTTAAGTCATTCGAAACAGTATCAAACTCTGGAGCACTGCTTAAATCACCCGTAATGGACGTAAAGTCCTATGATAATGATGCCTCAAGGCAAAACTTTTCACGTGCAAAACTCCGTTTTTTCGTAAGTACGAGAATTTTGATAGACACTGTACAGGAGAAGGAATGTCCTATTGCCTCCACTACGTTGCAGTGAGGTACGGTACCGCGATGTACGTTACCGCGAAAATTCCTAGCTGTGAAGTACGTTACAGCGAATGTTCTCTGCAGCGACTTACGTTATAGCAAATGTACGTTGCAGCGAAAGCAATGGTTAAGATGTTAGCTTTACGAGAAACTAAAAGAAGACCTTTAACCTTTAGTAAATGAATTGGGTGGGATGGTTACAGTAGTCTTTAAAAATATATCAACATTCCGACGGTAAAATAATGTGCGCGCAAATTAAATAGGTAGGCATCCCATCTCGATGAAGGCATCTCGTGAAGAAAATCGAATCGAGTGAGGCTCAGAGTTAACTTGCACGGATGCGATGCGGATGCGGATGCGGTTGGGATGCGATTGGTTACTAGACTACAAATAGTGCCAACGAAACAATCGTCAAAAGTAGTAGGTATGAATCTATTGAACGTTCCGCGTGGCGCCGGATTAAGAATAGCGTCACTCCATTTCCTTCCGTGGATGTCGTAGAAGGCGACTAAGAAAATCAAATACCAGGAGACAGGCAGCAGCGTCTTCCTGAGAATCCAACCGCATAGTGCGATCGCTAACTTTCCTGCCAAGCGTGGCGATTATGGCAAAACCCTTCATGGTTATGAGAACCACTAAGGAGGCCTATTATATGTCCTGCAGTGGGCGTCAAATGGCTGATGATGATAATGAATCGATTGAACAACTATGCATTTAGGAGACTCACCCCCCTGTTCGGAGTGTTCCGATTAAAATATCAAGTAACTAAGTTATTTCGGAATTAAGACAAAGACTTGTTTCCTTTGCAGGCATCACAGCCTGTGCGGCCGTTTGCTGTCGCCGGTAATGTTCTTTTACCTACTATTGGCATCAAGTAACTTGGCCATTGTCATGTTGAAGATGTCCTCAGTAAGTACAATACAGGAATTCATTAATTAATATTTAATTTAGAATTTATGGAAAATAAAGAATTATCAAAAGAGGAGATAGGAGAAGGTAACGAGGCCAATACAACGTCTATTTATTATATCCATACTATAGCCAAAGTGAATAATGTTGGATAAATAAATATACCCATAGAAATAAAAAAAATAGGGTACCTGCTAGTCACTACGCATACCTTTTACTGATTTGCGTGTGGTGTGAAGGCCACTTTCTTAAATCTCTTTGAAAATATGCGTTGGACTGGGGGAAAACTTTGAAAAGGCGAAAAAATTACCTTTAAAAAAACCTATTTAGAGGCTAAAAATTCCACCCATGCCGGGACTTGAACCCGCGACCTCTGGCCAACCGTGCCAGCGCTCTCCCAACTGAGCTAATGGGCAAGTGCAGGCATCAGTGAAATTTGAGCCTCTTTACAAACTTTCTCTGTATTATATACAGGCAGCGACATCTGGCCGAAGCAATTTACATCACTTGCAGCCCCGAGTAACCCACTTTGCAGTTAGGTTTTTAAATCGGAATGATATCGCTGTACCTACATGATTATATTCTTTTTGATTATATTGTCATCAGCACGGGTTAGTACAACAAATAGAATATAATCAAATTATTACCTGTTCCATACTAAAGTTTTGTGATGGCAGACCACTGCGTTATGCTCGTGAACAGGTGCTGTTTGTGTGTCTGAGCGCGTCATTAATGTTTTGGCTTTTAAAGTTATAATCACGGAATCTTATCGTATAGGCTCACAAACGGCTGAACGGATTTAGATAAAATTCGGTATGGAGATAGTTTGAGTCCCGGGGAAGGACATAGGATACTTTTCATTCCGGATATTACTCATTCCATGCGGACGAATCGAGGGCAAATCCTAGTAATAATAGAGTTACATGTATGTTCCATAGTACAATCAGGCGGAACTTATGGCAGCCATCCAGTTTCTCGGAGCTTTGATGACTCAACTGCTGTTCTTCTACTGGCACAGCAACGAAGTCACTGTTCAGGTACCTATAGATTTTCATTTCAAAAATATTGAGAAGATACTGGTTCTATTTCTGGTTTTAGCAAATGGGTGCTAGGTGGCGCTGACGTCGCACCTCCATCAACCAAACTCATAAAAAAATCTGTTCGTACTCTAAATATAATAATGGTGATATTTGTTTTGTTGTATTCTAGAGTGAAATGGTAAGCTACGGTCTGTTCGAAGGAGACTGGGTGTACAGAAACATTAACATAAAGCGGAATGTTGTGCTCCTATCATTTTCTACAACAAAAAGGTTGATATTCAAAGCTGGACCCTTCAATGAGATTTCACTGGCCACTTTCGTATCGGTGAGTTCGAAGAAATCACTTGATAGCGTGTACTCAGAAGTTCTAAAAAAAATTTTTTTTTCGCTGTTATCTGACGTTTAAACTTTTTGTCTATGACTTTATTTGAATGCTTTTTTAAGAGGGATTATTCTTTTATTTTAGTTTATACTTGCTTTTCTATCTACTATGTAATAATCTCGTGTCACATATTTGTTATGAAACTCCTCCGAAACGGCTTCGCCGATTTTTATGTATTTTTGTATATATTTGGTTGATATGGCAAAACAACGTTTTCCGAGACAGCTAGTATTTATGTATAAGCATAATAAAAACGACATCAGAAACATGTAAACATCCAAGACCTGGGGTTTTTTTTTAACATCATCAACTCACACCAGTATTCCAGAGGGATAGGCAGAGACCAGGGACAGCCACTTGCCATGGTCCTGACAGATCACTTTCGCTTCCTCAACATTCATTAGTCGTTCCATGCACCTGAAAGATACCTATTTTTAGTTTTAGTTAGACCTTAGATTTCTGCACTTAGCCTCATAGTTGGTTCATTATATGTAGCAAGCGCTGAGATACGTAAATATCTCAGACACTAAAGTTTCCTCACGATGTTTTTCTTCAAAGTTCAAAGCGATTGGTATTGCAACTACAACCTCCCATATGTACGTTACTTATTATACAAAATCATTGGTTCATGCCGGGATTCGAACCCACGACCTCCTGAATGCGAGGCCGGCTGTCTACCGCTGCGCTACCACTGCTCCAAAGGGATCATATATTATGCTCCTTATGTATTTACCTATGTGTATGTAAGCAGCCTATATACGTCCCACTGCAGGGCACATGCCTTCTCTCAGAGAGAGAGTATGGGCTTAATCACCACGCATATTTGTATTTTTATTAAATTATTATTAAATACCACCAGTATTTATATTTTTTAATTTAATTAACATTTAAAATTTTACCATTTTCTTTCAATATTTGTTTTTTTAGTCAAAATGTAGGAATTCTAAAGTCACCTCGTGTTCCTCTTCTTATATCTTTCGTGCTCTTTACATTTCCCCACAGTTCTATAGTACGAAGGAAGATCACAAATCACAAGCACGCCCTGAACGTGCTATGCTACTCAGCGTGCTAAGAATATGGTTTATACCCTTTAAGTGCACCAAATCCTGAGCGATTCCAATCGTCTAACTGTCAAATTCCATACCACTGCGGCAGATTTGTTAAATGGCTGCTTTTTTAATTCAGTTGTTTTTAAAGACTGTTGACAGCTCACGGACATTAATTAGATTTTTGTTTCAACATATTAACCAGTAACAGAAGTATGGACACGCGTAAAGGTTAATTGCAATAACCTGATGTAGATTCACATACATAAACTCACGCTTGCATCCCAATGGAGTAGAGATCACGGGCTTACCACCTGCCACGATTCTGGAAAACCGCTTTCACTTCATCAACATTCACTGGTAGTCTGGCTGGTTTCAGTACATTTTTTGTTATCCTTAATTAACACACCCCATAATGATAAACTAATAACAATAAAAGAATTTTTGTTTTCTTTTTTTTTTAGATTCTGCGGGGCTCTTACAGTTTTTACACATTGTTGAGTCAAACGAAAGGTACATAAAACACTTGGACTCGTTTTTATCCATTACAGTTTTCACTTTCTAAGTAAGAATGTACACATGCCTTATCAATTATCGTTATGTGATTTCACTTAATAAAATTAGCACTGAATAACACATATCTACTTGTTTTTACTGTGAAACAGGTTTGTAACTACTTAAGGACTATCCACGTTACAATGGGCCGGAAACGTATGGAAGAAACGATACAAACTACGAAACCCTTTTAATATATCTACAACATCTGACTGTTTGTCGGTCCGTCTGATCTATAAAGGGCTTTGATCTACAACCGTAACATACTTAACCGAAAGCCACTGTACAAGGTTTATTAGAGAATCAAGATGAAGATTTTTTAAGAAAGGAATTTTAGATTTAGAAGAAAGATGCTAAGTGTACACAACTAAAAGACGACTATTTTACCGAAATGTTCACAGAATATGCATATATTGCCAACAAATAATAATAAAAATAGGCGAGGTATCACCGAACGTGATTTTGCAGTTGTAAAGAGCCGAACTAAACTCCCAATGGCACCGATCTTGGGCAATGATTTGCGGCCAAAAAGACCCGCGAGCGCAACACCGCCCACCGAGAATTCATCTGTGAACTAACCCAGCCACAGCACCTCGATATTACCATATAAATTGTTTTGGATTCAGACATCCCACCGCCCAAATTATTTCGTTGAACTTCGCGAATTTACATGTTAATTGCTAAAACTCAAGATTTGTTGTCGAGTTTCGAGATTATGCCCCTGGTTAGACAAATCGGCTCGCCCACCAAGATTAGCTTGGTTATGATAATTATTATGATAATGCCGCGTGGACGTTCCCGTTAATTGATTATTTAATAATAACGACAGCATAGCTTGCTCACTTAAGGCATTGGACGACAATTAATCACTAAATAGTTAAATATGATGTTTGATATAAAGTTTAAACTCTGCTACCAAAAATTTTTAACTAAAATTAAGTCTTACAACTTTATAATAGAATGAGCCACTCATGTAAGGTCCAAAGTCCATTGTCTTCTCTGCACGATCCGCTTGGAGGTTAGTGTGTGTTGGCGCCTCCCGGCTGGTGTGCACTTGCAGTTGAAACCCTAGACAAAGACTACCCCAAGAGCGCTCTTGAAGGCTACTTACAAGTGCTGATTGGTTTTCAATCCATGGCCGCGTGATTGAAAATTACTTTTTGTATACAATCACTTTACAATTTCACCTTCAAAATTTAACAGCGACAATAATAACAAAACCAACCCAATTCTAGTAAAGACTAGAATTAATTAATTACCAAAAAAGGATAAGTGACACCTGACCACAGATAAAAATCAACATAGAAATAGTAGTGCGGGGGTCCGCCTATAGAATCAGTGTTGCCGGCCTCGGCGTTTTCTTTTGTTCTAAACATATGACATTTATGAAAATCCTACTATCATATTCCAATATTGTAAATGTGAATGTTTGTGAAGATGTTCGGATGTTTGTAACTCAATCACGCAATAACGGCTAAAAGGATTCAGATGAAATTTGGTATGGAGATAGTTTGAGTCCCGGGAAAGGACATAGAATACTTTTCACCCTGGAAAATACTCATTCCATGCGGAAATAGTCGTGGGAAAAACTATTATAGAAATACGTTAAAAAAAATGAAACATTTCGAAAATATTGGTCCCCATCATAATTTTCACACTAGGAATAAAAATAAATTGTCATTTCCGCGAAAGAGCGTCTCGACCAAAATACTTATAGGTAACTTTAAAGACATTCTAAAATAACACGTATTTATATTCCATGACAACAACCGAGATGCTAATGAAAATCTCACCTGCCGAGGGAATTTTAATTTCAGAATGTTCCCCGAGCCGGCGACGTGTCTTTGGAAATGTGAGATTTTTTACTCTTTTAATAAACAAGATTATTATTAAGGTGACTGAGGAAAATATTTGTGCATTATAGTTTGTACTTCATTTGTATCACTGTTACTTTTTGTTTTCTCTGTGAAAAATAGAGTAAATCTATTTTAGCACAAATAAACATAACATAAAAATAAAATAAAATTTTGAACAAATGTAGTAGTAATATAATCGTGAAAACACAAACTAAGTGCTACAAAAGAAAGCGATAATGCTTAAGCAAAATGCTAGCCACATGTGACCAGCGGAAAAAGCAGAAAAAGAAGATTGTTTAAAGACATGTACACGTATGCCTAGGCGGTTACGGTGGCGGGTAGGTGCAGGATGCGGGCGGCACAAGACCAGGATGCTTGGAAAACCATGAGGGAGGCCTATGCCTGCAGTGGGGTCAAATGGCTGATGATGATGAACACAGCAATGGACGCTACAAACAGGAATTACTAGCCAACGTGCACCAGGGATCCCCAAAGGAGACATCGCATCGTACGGAACCCGCGGCGAAAGTTTCATTGAGCCAAAATCGATTATGGAGCTTGCAGTTTAATCGATCTGAGTTCGAACGGGCTGTGTGAGGGGCGTGGCGCAGAAGACCCGGTCAACGGAGTGGAGACTTGAAAAACGGTCAGTGGTTGCTGCAAAAACAGACTTATCAGGGCCGCGACAAGACCGCTTTTTGTTCTTTTAGAATAAGAAGCTAGCCGAAAGAAAGAAAAAACCCGAAATCAGCGTGCGAGGACGAGCATGCAACGACTAATGAATGTTTATGAGGTGAAGGAGGAAGGTCAAGGCAAACCCCGGTCTCTGCCTATCCCTCCGGGATACAGGCGTGAGTTTATGTAATGTACTAAGAAACTTTTGTATTAAATTGTTTTTGCCTTCTTGGGGGCACGTTTTTCGGCAGAAATTCGCTGCTTTGACGATGATGGTGAAACACGTTATGTTAAAGTAGCTATTCAAAAATTTATATCCGGATTGCGTTTGTACTTAGCCATAAGTATTCCTCAGAAGTTGTGTCATAATTTAGTTTCTTAGTCGACTGTCAATAAACGCGGTACCCATCTTGCCCAGAATATTGTGTAAGACATGAAAAAATCCTTCAGTCGACATATGCACAACATCAGTTCCCTTTCGTATTTTAACTCGTTGTATATTTGCTGAGTATCTATCATTAAATTTATGGCGATATGGAATCCTCGGAACGTGAGTCTAAATTGCTCTTGGCCGGTTTTTTTTCATTCAAGACAACTTTTCAATCAACACGAAATCTGAACTCGTCGTAGCGACTACGAAAACTCGTAGCAATAGCTACGCGCTCGTATCACGGCCGATGCGTAATCGTAGCATCCAACGCATGTTTTTAACCTTTGTAATCGTTATAACCCATGGTATTTGACTCAAAATTTTGTTGGGGTTGGAGGAAAATCGTATGCCTTAATTTAATGCCTTAAATACATATAAATTTATATTTTTCTGGAAAACATAACTACAACCCATAAAATATTTTTTGCGGGGTAAGTACACAGATTTGAAAAAAAAATACACACGTATTTTCTTTTAGTCACAAATAAAGTTTATAAATGGCTGCCCTCCAAAGATGTGTGTGCTTTAAGAGTTGCCAGATGAACAAAAAGTTCCAACTTTATTAGATATACACAAATTACATAATGGGTGGAATTTTTAGCCTCTAAATAGGTTTTCAAAATAAGATCATGTTGTTAAAATATAGCCACAAAGATACCTGGCCCAGTGACGGCGTCACTTTTTTCACCCAAATTTAGAAATAAAATTTTCTTTTCATACTTTTTCTAATACAATATTTTTTACGTACTTACTGTAACAAGAAATAACATTTGGACGCACTATGTCTTTATACTGTATCTCCACATACTTAGTTTATTTTTGCGTCAAAGGTGAAAGATGTTTCAACATTTTCTAGTTATTATAGTATACTTTTCTGTATTAGTTTTAGTTCCGGACAGAATAAATAATTATACTTTACACTTAGCGAAATTCTTACACTGCACTTAAAATAAATTTCCGTAAACATCTGTAAAATCGATGGTTACTCTCTATTTTAAAGTACATATAAATTTTATTTATAAAAATTTGAGAAGGTTATTAAGGATTTAAAGTTAAATAAATAAACGTTTTCAAAACGAGTACGTATACGTAGCCCTAAAATTATACAAATTAGGTCTGGCAACAGGCGAATTCCCCGCTTTTAAGGAAATTTTGAGCAATGGGGTGATGGTATGAATTTAATGTATTAGTGTGGGTGCAGCTAGAGTATACGTGTACGATCTAGCATGCTACAAACCATTTCTATGCTATGCTGCATCTGTATTTTTTGCTTTGAAATCTGGATGTAGTGACTAGAATTTAGAAAGGAATATTGCGTTGGTTTGGACATGTGGAGAGGATGAAGGAAGAAAGATTGACAAAACAAATATATGGAGCGAATGTGGATGGAAGGGCCGGTAAGGGACGACCCTGACGGACATATTTCAACCAAATAGGGGATGTATTAGCAAAGGGCAAGATGAAAAGTATCCGAAACCGGTGTGCGTGCATGCAACGACTAATGAATGTTTAGGAAGCGAAAGTGATCTGTCAGGATCGTAGCAAGTGGCAGTCCCTCGTCTCTGCCTACCCCTCTGGGATACAGGCGTGAGTTAATGTTATGTTATGTTTTCAAATCTGTGAGTAAGTATTTTATTATTCGTATTTTAGACAACTTCTAATTGTTTAAATGCAAATAATCAAGCAACTCTGGAAATTAACCCCTTGGTGATTTAGATAAAGTGAAAAATGTTCTGGTATCAGGATGTTATAATCAATTTCACATTAAAATCAGATTGCAAAAACAGGACGTTCTGTTTTTGTTCACTTCGTATTCAAGGCTAGGTTCGCTACGAAACTAGTTCTATCACTCACATATACACTGGATAAGGGATAAGCCGAAGCGATTGGAAATTTATGCACGCTTTTGTGTCGAAATAAACAAATAACTTCCATACAATACAATTACTTGTCCTGGTCCCAAACTAGGATACCCTATGCTGTGGTGACCAGCTAATGACATCCATCACAAATATAGAAAATACACCCAGACTGCGCCCATTTATACGAATAAAGTACGGCGACCTCCAGAGGGAATCAAATCCACGACTTCGGTTATTTGTGTACATTTGTAAATATACCTACATTTTTATTTTCACACAAAACTCATATGATAAATTATGACGGAACCTAGTAACAGACATCTTACGAGCAAGACCAACACTTTCCAGACTTTTTGGGTTTCACCACGTTATCAAGCATCAATTTATGATATGAAGTAGCTGAATCTAGCAGTTCTGGCGTTTCATAAAACTACAATTCATAGGTTTATTATGATAATCCGATTCCAAAATCCGACAAGCCGATTGGCACAATTAGTTTTCCTACCTGTTAATTTGTTTCGGCCTTGCAATGTACAACAAATTTTCATACTTAACGATGAATTGTACTTCTATGAAATGGGGCCCAAAGCTCACTAGCTCTCAGCTTCGGGATAAGGCTCCGTACACAAAACTGCGAACCGGCGCGACGCGGATTCGCAACGCAGAAAACTGCGACACGAATTGCTGCGATGCGATTTCGTGCGGCAAGGTATCTCCCATCCTCGATTTGGGTGACCATTCCTTCGACGACCGTCAACCGTACTGAACGTATTTTGTAAACTAGGTCGTGACATTGATCGTAAGAAAGAAGAAGTGCTCACTTCTGTTATTGCTAAGAAGATACAGTAAAAAAAACAAAGAATACAAATATGTTTATTGAGAAATGCAATTTGCTACAGTGAATTTTGAAGCCCTTGCTCTCGAACTAGGAAAGCCTGCGCGTCTCACCTTAACTAAGTGTTTCAATAGAATGTAAATTATTGGTAAGCAGTGTACCAGACGAAAAATAAGATTTTTAGAAAAAATAATATTTTAGTTTCATCCATTTATTACTGTTATGAACACCGATGCGAATCAAATCGCAAGTTCTTGCAATGCGTCGCGCGAGCTCGCAGATTTTTACGAACCGACGTCGCATCGCAGTTTTGTGTACGGGTCCTAACTACCTAAAGTTTCATCATCAACCCATTATGTCCCCACCGAGGGGCACGGGTCTCTTCCCTGAGGAAGGTATAGGCCATACTCCACCACGGGGGCCAAGTCCGGATTGGTGGAGGCTTGTATACTAGTGGCTCGTCTACTGTCAGAAGTTGTCAAGCCGCCCTAAGGCCTCTGACTTGGCTTAACGACTGCCATCTATCGACGGCAGCCGGCACCAACAGCTTAACGTGCCTTGCGAAGCACGGAACCGCTCGGAAAATGCCACTAGCGTTAGTCGTAGACGGCGACCCATCCATGCACTGAACGCGCCCTGTGTTGCTTAACCTTCGTGATCGTTTAAGATCACTCAGGCAGCCGGGGCTACGAGCGATTCGTAACCTAACCTAACCTAACCTAACGGTTGGCTAGGCGTAAAGAGTAGAGCTCTTTTTAAGATCGCATGGCTGGCCAAATGCTTATCGTCTTTCGGCATGCGTCAATCAATCAATCACACAGTACTCGTCTACCGTACCAAGGAGTGAGCTACCTTGGTGCGGTAGACGAGTGGACGAGTGGACGTCTATGCCCACATAGGCCCAAGGCACTCCACTTCTTTCTGCCCTCGACCATCCTAATAATCCAGCAGCTGCCAGCAATCTACCTAAGATCGTCGGTCCAGTGAGTTAGTGGGCGACCAACGCTTCGTAATCTCTCTCGAGAACCTCCGCGACAGTATTTTAGCGATATTGTGAGGATCGACTTAGCGATAAATAAAATAAGAACCATTGAGCATTAGAGATGAAATGGATGAAAAATTTATACGCGATATTAGAAAAAAATACTGGGCTACCAGCGCAGCGAGTCCACGGGTGCGCTCGGCGGAAATCTTGCGGGGCGCGGTATGCAGAATTCCTTGCAGTTGATTAGGACATGACTTCGCGGGTAACTGACGAAAGCGATGATGAAGAAGGTAGCTACAATCTCAAGTATCGCCGAATCTAAGCGTTTCGGCAGGGCTACCTCACTAGCTCTCGGCCTTGCAATAACTACTCGTACTCGTACCTATGGCTTAGCCAGGCGTAACGGGTAGAGTTGTTTATCGTCTCTCAGCGTGCGTATTTAAGCTAAAATTTTCTTTGTATCAGAGCGCTTGGTATTGTTATTTGGATTGGTATGCAGACATGTAGTTAGGAACTGATGTATTATGTCTAAGTATATTTGAGAAAACATGGTTAGTGTGGAAAAAAAACGGTACCCTTTTCTCCATTATAAATTCGGCCCAAAAGCAGCGGCTAACATTGTACATTGACATTGAACATACAGAATGTAATTTGTTTAAATGGAAATCAATTTTTTTTTATTTTGATTTTGGTTTTTGTAGGCTAGTAGCGTAGGTTCTTACACTTCTATATGTGATGTGATATAAGTGATGAATCAGTTAGTATAATTTGCGATTTCAGCTTATGTCTTGGACAGGTTCCACACTCAGGTCTCTAGTAAACAGTGCATGTGTCTGTGGGGCCAAATTCATTCCGATCCAGGCGTAGGGAACGGGAACTTAAGTGATTTCGGCATTGACTGATGCCTTGCCCAGGAGATGCTCTTTACTTAACTAAGCAAATTGCTTGTTCAATTCAATCGGATCATAGAGACGTACTTAGTTTTAAATTTACAGCTACATGAACTTGACATTTGTTCAGAAAAGGTTTTGAAGACTCGGAGTCTTTTTATGACTTTGTATATTTTTCCTTTAGTTGATTTTCTTGCTCATGCCCCTGACTACCAATATTAAATATTATCTTACAATATTTCCAAAGCCATCCCATCCCAACAATGGGGGAGGCCTATGTCCTGCAGTGGGCGTCAAATGGCTGATAATGATGATGATAATTTACAAAGCCAAAAAAAAAAAAAAAAAAACTAAGCTAAACATATTTTCTAATTTAAATAAAATATCTGAGCCAAATCGCTATCGGCCGGTAGAGCACCTTGCGCGAGGCTTAGACTTCGGCCAAAGTAGGCACCAGCCCTCGGGTCTACGGGGCATCAACCAGGCGTTACGAGATCTCCTTAAACAGGGTGGCGCCTCCGGACCCCATGGCCCCAGAGTCTCTACCCTGAACGGCACAAATATAAACATAAACATAAACATTTACATACAGGCACACACATTGCTTCTGGCCCCACACTAGGATACCCTGTGTCGTGGGAACCAGAAATAACGACATCACAAACATTTAAACATCCAAGACCTGGGGTGTTTTTTTTTTGTCCCCAGCCGGGATTCGAACCCGAGACCTCTCGTATGGTATGCAGATGCACTACCGCTGCGCCACGAGGTCGTCCAATATGCAGCCCACATTTCCGCCTCTCATTGGACTCTGCATTAGATGCCGCCGCGCCGATATGGCAGTGTATCTAATCTACGCACGTTGCGTCCCAGACCAGTGACCGCCCATTCTTCCATGGAATGAGCGTCATACCGTCGGGTCTCTTACCATCGTCGCGTGCTATCCCACTCGGCTCAAGGACAGCGGGCACGCTTGCGCTGGCGAGGGCCCGACGGATTACGTCATTCGGGGCAGCGTGTCTAGACAGGCGTCCAGCGCTGCGGCGGCATGCCAGGCCATGGTGTACTGACATATTTTGTAATATTAATTCTGTTACCACCGCATCACCCATTTATTCTGCTATTTCTTTCTTGTCAAATACGGAGCCCTAAAAACGAAGTAAGAGTATGAGAGAGTAAGACAAATGGTTGGTTGGTTGTTAAATTTAATCGGATGTACTTAATATTAATAAGTCTAGGTTAGGACTTTAGGAAATGAAATGCCTAGATTTTGTTAGATTTTTATATAAATGATCAACAGAGAATAACTTTTAGAAATTTCCGAAGACGGCATTATATGACATGATAAATAAATAAATGATCAACTGTATACGGTGTCTTATAACATGATCTTTAATAAGCATCCTATATACGCCTCACTATAGGGCACAGGCATTCTCTCAGAGAGAGAGAGAGAGAGAGTATGTGCTTAATTATCACGCGTGCCTGCCGCGGATTGGTGATTTCAAACGCTGAGGTATGTGAATAGCTCCGACACTCAGGTTTCCTCACGATGTTTTCCTTCACGGTTAACGAGTGGTATTGCTACTATAACTTCTGTACATCTAAATGTACATAACTTACAAACCAAAGTCATAGGTACATGCCTGTACTGGGAATCGAACCTGGGTCTTCCGTTTCTGACTCCAATGTTCTACCCACTAGGCTACCACCGCTTTATTTGGTCATTATTTTGTTCATTATTCTTTATTTTGTTAACATTGATAACAATGAGGAATTTTAAATTAAGAACTATTAAGCTGATTAACTGTATCTTGAACTATCTGACCTGATGGTAAGTGAACATGACGCATAAGATCTTCCGTGCTTCCTCATTCAGTATACGAGACAAAACATCGAGACGTTTTGTTAGCACATCTAATGGACGCGGACCACGTCGTCCCATCTATTGTTACACACGCTCTAATAATTTTTGAATAAAAGTTGTGAAGATCCCTTATTTTTTCTTTCTGCTCTCTTTACTACTCCACGAATCGCTTGGCGCCTTCGGCGACTATTTGTTGGGTACCAGTGACACTCCACCCGTTTGAAACCATCAGAGAAGACAAATCCTCCGGATGCGAGTAGCTTCAACCTCCCGACGAAATAACTACCTAATGACCCCAGCACGAAGTATTTTTTCACACTAAAAAATGTCGACACCTCTTCTCTAACCACAATTAGGTATACGTACAATCGAAATTGGCGGCCCTCAACCAAAGCGCATCTTTTTTTTTTCAAGAAGGAGGTAACCCTCGGACCTTCGTCAGCTGTCGCCAGCCAGCCCTGCCCCCGACAACGTTCGAAATTTAATTTGCCGCCGCGTAACTTTTCGTATTACGAATAATTCAATGTTGTTGATTTAGTGCTGTATTAAAAAAAAAGTGATTTTTGAACGTTGCCGTCGACTTTCTTTCGTCGCGGCCTTTTGAATTTTATATACCTTCATTTTATCTCATATTTCGCTACATTTTATTGCCTCGGGATTAATGGTCCTGAAATATGTGGGTGAAGCTAATAAATTGAATGGAATGACGTAGCTAGCTAGGTATACTTCCTACGGGCACAAATCTCAGTAAGTAAAACTGGGTATAATGCCGAACTTGAACGAAAATCCGCAAAATCGGAGTGAATTTACAATGGGCATGTTTGCTGCATTGCATTGTTTATTATTATTTGTCAATTTGACTAAACTAAAGTCAGAAGAATTCGAAGTTATATCCCGCGTCCCCCAACAATTAGACCTCAGCTACTTCCATGCAAAGTCAAAGTTATTTGGTCATGTTATTTGTCAGGCATTATATGTGTGACTGACCTCCATGTTGCCAATAGTCTAGACGAGCTTTAGGCTACATCCCAATGAGGCAATATGCTCACTAAGATGTAGTCTTCATCTTTTTCAGACTGCCTGCAATTTGATTTCCGCTACTTCGGCGCTTCTAGCCATTTTATGTCCACAGAAGCAATTGTAGGGATGGGGTAGATAAATAACTTAATGTTAAGCAGCGTATAGTGCGATGTAAGATCAAGTATGTAGGTAGGTACGACAGAAAAATACAAGATTATTTTCAAAATAGTCTAAATTATAGTCTACAAATTAACTGGGGACCGGGGAGGTTGGCGTGGCGGTAAAGAGGCCTATGCTCGACAGCGGGCGTCTTTCATAGACTGTATGATAAATATAAACAGTACAAAAATAATGAGATAAGGCAATTCAAAAATATCATGTTTGTGGTCATCACGCGCCTCCAAAACACTTATTTCTCTTAGTGCATCAACTACCAACACAAAATAGTCTAAATTCATCAATTTGTTTGTGTTTTAGTACTCATCATCAGTGTCTTATTACTTTGTATTATAGTATTAAATCTTTCCTACGCCATTCAGTGAATGAAAATGTACAAAAGACGGACTTAACGAGCACCACTGGTCGCAGGTCTTGCGGTCTTTTTGAACTTCTTCTCTCCACAGCACGCTTATCCTAATTCGCGAGGCCGATCTCAAAATCCGCCGTGTCATGCTTGACGCTTGTTTGTATCTATGTAGCTCTGTGCATTCTTCGTTTAGTTTCGGACGTTAACCGTCGAGAAAATCTTAAGACTCCAAGTCGCTTACGTGACACCGGAGTACAAATTCCGTGCCTTGTCGAGGTGCATTAGATTCGCAGTACGGCACTTTAAACTGAAACACTTCTATCCACAACTCGCCTTCGCCCTCTACTACGCAGCAAGGAGACTTGGAAAAAAAGCTCGTCGCAGGTGAATGGAAAACTTGCACAAAAAATTGTTTTAATAGAATCGAAGAGACCGTGTTAAAAGATAAACAAATGTGGTAATTTTTTTTCTCTGCGTCTAATACTTTGCATGATATAACCCGTCGAAATCATTCCAGTCACGTGGTACAAAAACGCGCCATACAAAACGGGCTCAAACTATGACGTCAAGCTTGCACGTAACGCATTAGACGGTATGTAGGAGTTTATCAATATTTTTGAGTTACCTCGTAAGACTATGTTTTTATGCACCTACACCCTTATTAAAAAAACTTAAAGAATTTAATGAAGAAACTAAATCTAATAAGTTTTATATTACTAGAGTAACTTGATTTTTCGCCTTTTTTGGTCACCCGAAAACACCGAAAAAGATATTTTTCTGGTTTTAATTAAGTTCAAAGATATTTATTTCTCATAAAGAACTTACAGTTCGCTTAACCCTTAAACGGCCATAGCTAGTATAAATTTTTCATTGGTTTTGGACTTTATCTCAAGGAGGTAAGGTTCAATTTAAAGTGGGAACTGTTATCCCTATGGTCGAATAATGGTTAATTAATGAGAAAATAAAACTTAAAATTAGATTAAATTTATATGGCATGCATTAAGGTAAGATTAAGCTTAATTATAATTTGAGACATGTAGTTTGAGTTTATTTTTAAAAGCATTTATATTTTCTATGTCCTTTATTTCGGTCGGTAAATTATTATAAAGTTGGACTCCTTCATATATCACATTTCTTTTACCATATTCAGTTCGTGGTGTTCTTAGTTTAAGTTTGTTTTTGCGTTTGCTTCTCAAGTTATATTGAGGTGATTTGACTCGACTTAGGTTTATATTAGTATGTATATCGTTCTTCAATATTTTTTTATTAGTATGCATGTTTTATATGTATATATTTGACGGATATTAAGTAACTTTGTCTTTTCGTATAAAAATTTTGTCGAGGTGTCATATTTGTAGTTAAATAAGATTTTGATGACTTTATTTTGTGACCTCTGCAATTCTTTTAAATTTGTTTTACTAGCTGTGCCCCAGACTTCTATAAGGTACTCGAGGTGTGATTTTACTAATGCATTATAGATAAGAGTGCGCAGTTTATAGGGAACATAACGGACCATGTTATGTAAGGCTCCTGTTAAAGGCACTATTTTTGATTTGACATGTTGTATATGACCTTTCCAAGTGAGTTTCTCATCAAGAATGAGTCCTAAATATTTATTTCTTTTTGAGTTTTTTTGTGTATAAAAGCAATGGCACTCCAACTGAAGTTTGACGCAAGTTTCCCGTCAAATTCGTAGGGGATTTAGTTACACCTACAACTCCGGATACGTCCCCCTCTACCAAACAGCAACGAAACTGAAATAAGAAAACGCATCCTCGGCGCAACTCTGGGAGCGGAAAACTTGAGGTAATGTTACAAAGTAAATAAGGGACTGTCTACAGAGTAAATACTAGAGAAATACTGCAGTACGTGCAATCGTTTTAGATTAGTTGACTGACTGGAAGCAGTGAAAGGGTAGGGTTGCGTCATGGATGCTAATCATCATCATAAGCAGCCTATATACGTCCCACTACAGGGCACAGGCCTTCTCTCAGAGAGGGAGAGCATGGGCTTAATCACCACGCGTGCCCACCGCGGATTGGCGATTTCAAGCGCTGAGGTATGCGAATAGCTCAGACACTCAGGTTTCCTCACAATGTTTTCCTTCACCGTTAGCAAGTGGTACTGCTACTGGGAATGGAACCTGGGTCTCTCGGTTCCGAGTCCAATGTTCTACCCACTAGGCCACCACCGCTTATTTTTTGGAAATTATATTGAGATACGATGAAAAAAGGGGAAAAAAAGGAAAAAAATAATCGGACTGGAGACAGCCTTGAACTGTCGGATGCTAATAATAGTGACAAATATCTAAGCAGCCAAATCTGATGTTTGGATGTTTGTTACTCAATCACGCAATAACGGCTGAATGAATTTACATGAAACTTGGCGAACAGATAGAAAAAGTCTTGAATTCAGACGTAGCATACTTGATATCCCGGTAAAGCGTTCCCGTGGGATAATATTATATTGCGTTGTCTGTCACCGTCGGCCACGGTACTCTTTTTAAACAGTAAATTCAGATAGAAGTTAACCTTTCAGCGATTTTAAGCATGCAACAGTCTTGTGAGTAGGGGTAATGCTCGCAGTTGTTAGTAACAAAGCAAGAGAGGAAAATGTCTCGTGGAGTTTAGAAGGTGTCCCTCTTCTAGCCATGTTTCAGACAAATTTCACACTGCTTACAATGGTTAGAATTAGTTTAAGCATTGATTTAGGTGTCCTCAAAAAGCGGTGGTAGTCTAGCGGGTAGTCGGAAGCGAGAGACCCAGGTTCGATTCCCAGTGCGGGCGTGTACCTATGACTTTGTTTTCTAAGTTATGTACACTTGTGAAGTTATAGTAATCATCATCATCATCATCATCAGCCATTTGACGCCCACTGCAGGACATAGGCCTCCCTCATGGTTTTCCTGACCACGCTTGGCAGGCGGGTTGGCGATCGCAGTATGCGGTTGGAATCTCAGGAAGACGCTGTTGCCCGTCTCCTGATAATGTCGGTATAGTAGCAATACCACTCGCTAACTGTGAAGAAAAACATCGTGAAGAAATCTGAGTGCCTGAGCTATTCACATACGTCAGCGCCTGAAATCGCCAATCCGCGGTGGGCACGCGTGGTGATTAAGCCCATACTCTCTCTCTCTGAGAGAAGGCCTCCAAAACACTTTTATTTCTTTCAGTGCATCGAGTACAAACACTATTCCTTCTGAAAAAATGTTGTATGTAAATTCAATCGATTTTTTTTCCGAAGGTAGCGTTTGACTTATAAATAATGCCTAGATTTTTTTAAAAACCAAATAAAAGCCGAATTTGAAACACTAAAGCACTAAAAATATTGAAATAATTTAACGGAATATGACCTTTAAATTTTGAGTAGGTACATATATGTAGTAGGTATTGTAGAAGTATTAGGGTTTAAAGTATGAAATTGCCGTTTTATTGCCATAGGTTCTTTGAATTGACATAGAATCTTCATGGTTTGAGGTTTTCGAATGAAACTTTTTTCAAAAAAAAAAAAAATTTAAATTTAAGCTGTTTATTTCAAAACATTATATATATTACATGGCATGTACTTAACTTCTAATCTTAATATTTAAAGATTTTTGAAATGGTTTCTATGATGTTCTTTTTTAAAAAAATGTGAAACATTTGAATATCGACTTTCAATTGTTTTTTTATTCAATTTAGGCAAGAAAGATGGATACTGCGAAAATTCGAGTGATTATGAGGCACCCATTTTTCGTATTTTTTTATTTTATTGATTTGACGCAAGTGAGTCAATATTGTGGGTAAGGTAACGTTAAACCATGCCGCTAATTCCTGGGTAGTTTGACTAGGGTCGGCTTCCACTATCTCTCTTAATTCATCGTTATTCACCTGTGTGGGCGGTCTTCCTCGTGGCTCGTTCTTTAAGTCGAAATTTCCGTCACGAAAGCGTTTAAACCAAAATCGCACGGTGCGTTCATTAGTAGACCCCTCTCCAAACGCAGCATTGATATTGCGGGCTGTTTCTGCCGCGTTAGTTCCGCGTCGGAACTCGTATTCAAAAATCACTCGAATTTTCGCAGTATCCATCTTTCTTGTCTAAATTGAATAACAAAAACAATTGAAAGTCGATATTCAAATGTTTCACATTTTTAAAAAAAAGAACACCATAGAAACCATTTGAAAAAAGTTTCATTCGAAAACCTCAAACCATGAAGATTCTATGTCAATTCAAAGAACCTATTGCAATAAAACGGCAATTTCATACTTTAACCCCTATTATCATTTGGAGCCGGTGCCAAGTACCAGCACAATACATTTTTGGCCATCGACTATAAGGAATTGATAGTCTCGTCGTTATAGCAACAAAAGCGTTTGGTGACATATCTACAGGTATGCCCACAGGTACACAAATCTGTTTATAAGCATTTCAGCGGGAACTTTTTATAAATCGTACAGTTATACCTTAGTTAAGAGCATCTGAGAGAGGCATTACATGTCATAATTTTAATAAACAAGACAAGTCAATAAATAATAACGGTCAATTGATACAAACAACATGAATAACCGATGAGAATTTCATAGATGATGTTTGCTGCGAGTTTTTCTACATAATTTTTATCGTTGCAAAATACCGACAAAGAGAACCGATTACCTCCTGTCAGCCTCCCAACCATAATCAACCTATTACTTTTCATTCAGCGAACGTATTGGGACTGAAAACAGAATTTCAGTTCATCAGTATGAAGGGATTACGCACACGTACTATGGCCCGTTGGGCTATTCTCATCTGACCCTAGTTTAATTTAATTTATTTGTCTTTTTTTTTGGGATTATTTTATTTTTTATGTTAGCCGTGGTAGTGTAGAACGCTTACCTCTCATTGAGAGGTCCTGGGTTCTATACTGGGATATACCAATGACATTGGTTTTGGGTAAATGCCAGGTACAAACTTATTTCAATCCCCTTTCACATGATCTCAATTATTAACGTGCGCTAAGTTTAAATCTTGCCTGTTAAAAAGGGAAACCCTTTACCACAGACCACTTAAACTGCATTTCAGGAGTGTTTAAGTAATACTGTTATTAGAAATAATACCAATATCGTGCAGAATTAACGGTTAAACCGACATTTAAGCTTTGCTCTAAAATACTCAAACATAAATATAATAGGCACATTTTGTTTAAATATTTTGCAATTTTTTAGGGTTCTGTACCCAAAGGGTAATTGAAATTTTCACAGATGATGTATTTCTATTGCCGCCATAAAAGCAGAATAAAATAAATATTTAAGGGTTGCTCCCATACAACAAACATTGTTTTTTTGCCGTTTTCTGCTCGATATTAATAAAGGCAACTGGTAGACGCTTGAAATATTCAAATGTTGTATAGAAAATGCTTGTATAGAACTACGAGTCTGGCTAAGTGAAACGACATGTGTTGTGGACTACATCTGATATATTCTGCAAATTAAACAAAGATTACATTGGATTATATAGGTAGCCTCTTAGAGTTAATGATATTAGGTTCAAACCATGAAGATTCTATGTCAATTCAAAGAACCTATTGCAATAAAACGGCAATTTCATACTTTACCCCCTATTACATTTTGACATACTATGCCTTTACTCATAATAAGGCATGGCAATTACGAACTTTTCATTAGTTTTAAACTTTATTTCTATGTGATAAATTTAAATTTGAAGTGGGACCTATTGTCGCATGCACGGATAAAATAGCTATAAGGCTGATCTAATTTCGGTGAATAAAGCAGCTTTGCGATTGTCATATAGAGCTCTTAGATGAGGTGATTCCCGACGTTAATTTGCGGTAGCTATTAGTATGGAATCTGACAGTTGAACGATTGGCATCGCTCAGGAGTGGGTGCGCGTAATGTAGGAGCTGATCCAAAACGCGAGGAACGCGGCGCAAACAGAACGCGGCTCGGAGAAAACGCTACGTAAATATTTAAAGTTATTGATGGCAATCATGGCATCTTACCATATAAGTAGCATTAAAATGTGCCAAATTCCGCCAAAATAACTTTCACATTAGCAAAGTAATTGTCACATTTCTATTATGGATTTCCGCAAAGTAACGCCTGATTCCGTACAATAAATTGGCAGCAACTGATGTTTAAGATGATTTGAGAAAAGATGGTCCGAGTGGAGTTTTTTTTTTCGCTGCCGCTTCGCTAGCCGAAGGCAGCGGCTAACAATATTGATATTCAACAAACAGAAAGTAAATTCTTTACGTTGAAAAAATTTTTGTTTTCTGATTTCTTATTTGAAAGGAACGTATCATGCCGGTAATGATGTAAAAGGAATAGCCCGCCCGTTTCAGTGTGAAATTAAAGGTTTTAACCAGTTCTTCGCTAAAGCTTGTTGCGAGAAAAAAGACGGAATTTGTTTCGGTCCATGAATTTGATGGTGCCGTGATTTGATTTTGAAAACGCTCAAATGGTTTACAATATTTTGTAAGAGGCGGACGTTACAATGCTTTATTATAATATTGTTCAGGGTGATTCAGAAAGGCTCAGTAAAATTTTATATGGAAACTTCAATAAAAGCTTTTCGTAATTTATGGGTGAAATAATTAATAAGATTTTATTTCCGATTTCTACTCTTTTTAACCGAATTCAAAAAAGGAGGAGGTTTTTAATTCATCCGTAACTTTAAAAGTATGTTCACGTTCAGCTTAATTCTTTACCATGTCGTCAACCGATTTCATTAATTATTTTTGTTAGTCAGGGGATGGTCCCATTTAAATTTGGTTACTATCGCTAACCGTGAAGGAAAACATCGTGATGAAACCTGAGTGTCTGAGGTGTTCACACACCTCAGCGCTTGAAATTGCCAATCCGCGGCGGGCACGCGCGGTGATAAAGCCCGTACTCTCGTTCTGAAAGAGGACCTGTGACGTGCAGTGGGGCGTAAATAGGCAACATAAAAAAATATCTGTTGATGAGATCCGTTAGAAAATCAAAGAAGTCTTTTTTTAGTGCGTTTTTCTCTTTCTTATTAAAAAAGTAGCAGTCTGTGTATAGCCTTTACAATAAAATCGATCGTATTTATATTATGTAGCCTATAAACGTCCCACTGCAGGAAACGATGATTGTGCCCTGCAGTGGGGCGATCGTATATAAATAATTTTAAACGAATTCCGAGTGGGTGAGTAGGAAACGCCCAATAATTAGTAGTGTGTACAATCAAGGTTCAAGCCAGTGGCTTTATTAGGTACATCTGACTTGGAACATACAGCTTAAATATTTAGTTAATTATACAATAATTAACGACAAGATTTGATTTCTATACATATAACCGTTCTATATATTGATTCCCGTTTGTGTACATTACGTTTCACTTGGCAGTGTTATTATCTAAACTATGTTTGTATATCTCGCTCCAAAAACCGCAGTGAATTTTCAAAGAATGATGAGCCATAACATACCCACCCTTGTAGCTACTTGAGACTTAGAACATTAGAAAGTTTCTTGAACTTTTTTTTTATATTACGGCAATTTTGTAGCTTAATAAAATAGTTATTTGACATTAAAATATCACGATATCCTCTCTGTTGGGTATAGGACCCGCTCTGCTACCAGAGACCAAGGAGACAGGGCCGCCTGCCTCCTGGTCCCAATTAAATACTAATAAACACTAAAACACAAGTAAAACACTTACAGAATGTCCAGTCCTTTGTCGACGTTCCTCGTCGACTAGGCAGCCGGCGCCTCCCGGGATGCCTGCACCGGATCGCTAGTGGGAGCCCTAGTCTTCCCCAGACTACCCCAAGAGCGCTCTTCCCCAGAAAACTGCGTCTCAGTGCAGGTTCTTGATACCACGACCTCGCGGTCTCAAGGGAGAACTGTTCGTCTCACTTTCACGAGGGGAATCCTTTCGCCTCACCACAAATCGTCAGAAATGATTCGGGAACCTTCCCTTCTTCCTTAAAGTTCACACCACGCGAAGATATATAGCCGGCAATCCAATTGCAAACAATTTAGATAAGTATAATTTGCTCAACCACGAGCCAACCAAGCAAGAAAATTTTCAAGTGTAATAACCTCAAAAGTAAGTGTCATCTGTCACAGACAATGTTGCTACTTTATTCCGAACATCCCCCCGCTCCGGGCTGAGAGGCTCAGGCCGCTAGCCTAATCAACCGGGAGACGAGAGAGCGTTGCTACGGCTCGTCGCAGAATCGAACCATCGACCAACACATCCGCGACGCGTGGAGTTCCGTCCTCCCCAAATAGCAACTTTAAAATGCGCCCCCGGCGCCAAAACAAGGATGGCCAATTGGCCTCCTTCAAAAGTACCAAATCCCCTTCCCTAGGAGGCTCGGTCCTGTCTGTCCACTTCACCCTTTGCTGCAACAGATGCAGGTATTCAACCGACCAACGATTCCAAAAGTCCTGGCCCATTTGTTGCAACATTTGAAAACGTGACAACCGTGACGTACGTTCATCCCTCCACGGGTATTCTGGCAGCGCAGTAAGTGGCTGCCCAATCAAAAAATGGCCAGGAGTCAGGACCTCTAGATCGTTTGGATCAGGGGACAGGGGACAGAGAGGACGAGAATTGAGGACCGCCTCTACTTTACAAAACACAGTAACAAGCTCCTCAAACGTCAGGACAGTCTCTCCGATCACGCGGCGGAGGTGAGTCTTAGCTGACTTGACGGCAGCTTCAAAGATACCTCCCCAGTGAGGGCAATTTGGGGGACTAAACCGCCAAGTTACCCCTTTCCGGGCGAGGATTTGACTTAAACTATCACCATTATTTTCTAAAAATACATTAACATCCTTTAGATAGTTTATGGTACCCTTGTAATTTGAGCCATTGTCGGAGCGAATAAGTGAGGGCAGGCCTCTGCGCGACACAAAACGATCCAAAGCGGCGACGAAGGCCTCAGTAGACAATGCTGAAACTACTTCCAAGTGGACAGCCTTGGTGGCCAAGCATACAAACACGCATAGGTAAGCCTTCACAACCCGAGCGTTGCGAAGGGTGGTCGTTTTTACTGAAAACGGCCCCGCAAAGTCCGTTGCGACTCCCTCAAATGGCCGAGACTGATTAACTCGGTCCGGCGGCAGATCTCCCATCTGCGGCTGCATGAGTGAAGCCTTCACTCTGTAACAAGGTACACACTGAAAGAGGACGCTTCGAATGACTCTTCGAGCAGACAATATCCAAAACTCCCTTTGTAAGATAGCTAATAATGCCCCACATCCGGCATGGGCATTACGAATGTGTCGATCCGACACCAAGAGCTTTACCAAAGGTCCATCCTTTGGTAACAACAAGGGGTGGCGGCTTCCGTAAGGCAGGTCAGCTTTCCGAAGCCGACCCCCAACACGCAAAAGTCCCTCCGAATCCGTAAAAGGATTTAACCTGACGACCGCTCCCTTGAGTTTGGTGCGACCCTCGCGCAGGATCCGAAGTTCAGCCTCGAAGCGGTCCGCCTGCAGGATACGAATCCAGTGCAGCAGCGCGTTCCGACGCTCCTCTGCACTCACAACTGGGGACAAATGTTTATCACTCGGATTTCGACAGTTGCGAACAAATCTTTTAATCCAGCTGGTAACCGCCAGCAGTTTATCCAGACTGCTATACCGCCCAGGCAGCCAGTCGGGATCCAAGGCCGTCTCCACAGCCAGGGCGTGCACCCGCACGCCAGGCAAAACTTGAATCGACCTGTCCACCTGCTGGACAGGCCACGAAGTCTCTGGTTCCTCCAACCAGGCTGGTCCCCACCAAAGTGAATGAGACACCAATTCGGGAGCTGTGCAGCCCCGGGAAGCACAGTCAGCGGGGTTCCAATCACCTGGGACGTGTCTCCAGATGATGGGGATGCCAATGTTCTGTATCTGGGAAACCCGGTTTCCCACGAAGATTTCCAAAGTATGTGGCGCAGCGCGCAACCATGCCAGCGCGACTTGACTGTCTGACCATGCAAAGACATCCCGGATGTCAATGGTGGCAGCCAGCTCACGAGAGACGTGGCTTAACAATCTGGACAACAGATGAGCTCCGCTCAACTCTAGCTTAGGTATGGTCAGACGAGTTCTAATAGGAGCCACCTTGCTCTTTGCCAAGAGTAAAACGACGTTGACCCGACCCTCGGAATCAACCGTACGTAGATACACTACCGCAGCGTACCCCCGCTCGGATGCATCACAAAACCCATGCAGACTTGCCTGATACTTGCCCGGCGGCAAAATCCGTCGAGGCAGGGCAACCCGGTTGACCTCCTTCATCGAAGATATCAGCGCAAGCCAGGTGTCCAGTGGAGGCCCGATGAGCGGCTCGTCCCACGAGACGCCCATAATCCAGAGCTGCTGCAGCAGACACTTGGCCAGGAAGATCACTGGGCTAATCCACCCGTTCGGATCAAACATACGAGCTATGGTGGACAGCACTGTCCGTTTACTCCAGACCCTCTGGTGCTCCAGGTCCACCTGGAACGTGAAAATATCGTTAACGGGTTGGTATTGCATTCCTAACACCGCTATCATGTTGGGATCTTCCACGTCCTCAAACAAATTAGGGTTCTGTTGGTGATCCTCCGGGATACCCTCCAACAGACCCGGCTCGTTAGACAACCATTTCCGCAGCTCGTAGCCTCCGGCTGCTAGAATGGCAATCAATTCATCCCGCAGTATGAGAGCCTCCTCGATACTTTGGGCCCCGGTGCACACATCGTCAACATAAAGGTCGCGTGCCAACACGGCGGCTGCGCGGGGAAAGCGGGCCCGTTCCCGCTCTGCCAACTCTAACAAGCAGCGAATGGCAATATAAGGGCTGGACTTCAACCCATATGTGTTGGTGTTGAGCTCGTAGACAGTCACCGGGTCCTCCGGGTGTTCACGCCAGAGAATCAGCTGGAAACGCCTGTCATCTGGGTGGATAACCGTCTGCCGAAACATCATCCGGATGTCCGCTCCAAACACCACCTGATGTCTCCTAAAGTTCAGTATAATGTCCACGACATCCCTGTGCAACTTGGGACCGGAATGCAAGCACTGATTTAATGACACCCCTGTCGACGTGGGGGCTGAGCCGTCAAATACGGTCCTCAGCTTACCTGACGACGCCTTCACCACCGCATGGTGAGGCAAGAAATAATGCTCAGTTGAGCTCCAATCAACTCGAGCCGGAGACATGTGGCCCAATGCCTCATACTCGCGCATAAACTCAATGTACTTATCGCGAAGGACGGGGTCACGCCGCATGCGCCGTTCAATGGCCAGCAGTCGTTTCTCCGCCAGTGCCCTGGACTGCCCTAGAACAGGAGAAGAAGCAATGAACGGTAACCTAGTTACGAATTGACCGGACGTCAGCCGCGACGTATTGGCTTGATAAAAGGCCTCACACTCCTCATGGTCCGGATCCACCCTTGGAACCATGGGAGGCTCCTCAACTTCCCAAAATCTTTGCATCGCCTTGGCAAGAGATGCAGACGCAATGACCTTCGACTCGTCCGGAGTCGAGTCCTCAAAGACTGGCCCCATTACAGAAAATCCAAAAATTGTCGACACTGCCACCAGTGAAGAGGGCCCCAGAACCTTCTGGGTGCCTAGTAGGACCCATCCTAATACATCCGAGCCCAGGAGTAGATCCACTGGAGCGGGATGGTAGAAAAGTGGATCGGCCAGATCCAGATCCAACGTGCATGACCGTACACCTGAGGGCAGATCTGTAGATGGCTGCCATCCTACAATGGTATCCATTACCATGGCCATGGCCGAAATCCTCAGCGTAGAAGAGTGTACCGACGAAAAGGTAAGGTGCGTCTGCCCCGCCAGACGCGGAACCTTCACACCGCCAATTCCCAAGAGGGGCACCGAAGGGGCACCCAGCCCTAACCCTAATTGCTCGGCCACTCGTGTTGATAATAGACATCCCTGGGCCCCCGAATCTAGCAGGGCCCTAACCCTAACCGAATCTCCCTGGGGGCCCCATACGCGGACCACCGCGGTGGGCAGCAGAACCGTCCTCGGTTCTGCGCTCGCAGCGGGGCAAGCCAGCTATAGACTCCCCCTCCCGAAGGGGGGCCCCTGCTGGTAATATGGCTGGCGAGTACACATCGCCATCCTAGGGAGGGTATACCCCGCAGCCCTACCGTACCTATAATACGGCGGGTGGTACTCCAGCCGTGAGTACTCGTGGCATGGCGGAGAGTAGCGCTGTGGCACCTTTGAGCCGCGCTGCTCCACGCCAGCGCGCGCAGGAGCCGGTGCACAGAGAGGAGACCCTCTCCCCGTGTCAACCATCGGGCCCCCGCCCGTAGGGGCCCAACTCACACTCGGGCCGGCTGCATGGTAACCCGCAGGCGCGGGGCCCCCCGTGGGTCCACGCGCAGGCACCTGGCTCAGCTCCGGTTGTGGGGGCGCGCCTCGTGGAGGACTCCTCCTCCCATCGGACGGGGGGCCTCGCCCTGAGGGGCCCCCGCCCATAGGGCGCCGCTGTTGTGCCGTCGGAGAGTCCGCTCCCGACCTGTTGGCACACAACATTAAGTGGTGCGGCCCACCACATGCACGACAACGCTGGGGCCTGGGGCAGTTCCGTTCAAAGTGGTCCCCCAGGCAGCCAAAGCACAGGCTATTGCGCTTCACCATGCGCCGCCTATCAGCAACTGGCAACCCTTGCCAGTCGTGGCACTTCAGCAGAGTATGGCCCGCGTGCCCACACTGCAAACAAGCCGAGTCCTTCCCGGCCGCCAAGCGCGCCGTAGTGCGTCCTCGCAGCGGCTGCGCTGGCTGGGACGTACTGCGCGCCGGTGAGGCGCCGCACTTACACGTCGGCGCCGCTGACTGCCTCAAGTCCGGTTGTGAGGTCTCCATGACCCTGGCCTCATATTCGAGGAACTGAATGAGGTCCACGAATTTAGGCAACGCGTTGACATCGCGCTCCGCAGACTCCCGTTCGAACCTAGAACGCATGTCCGTCGGCAACCTACTTAAAGTAATGTGCACGAGGAGAAAGGACCACTCGTCCACGGGCAGTCCCAACGTCCTCAGTGCATTACAGGCCACTGTAATTGGGGTCAACAACTGCAGCCTCAATTGTGACCGGTTGGTCAGCTTGGGCAAAGCCAATAGCTGACTGACATGCGCATCAGCCAATAGGCGCACGTTCTGGTATCGCGTGTTCAGTAACTCCCACGCAATGCTGTAGTGGTCGTCCTCGACCTTGAGATGTTGGACGAGCGACCTCGCTTCGCCCTCCAGAGTGGACAACAAATATGCCATTTTTTGTCCACGAGACAAGTCTCCTCTAGAGTCCACTAGAGATGTAAACATATTTTTAAATGGAACCCATTCTTCCACAGCGCCTCCAAAATGTGACAGCTGTAGGGTGGGCAGCCTACCTGTGATGCTTACTAAATCCTCCCTGGGTGTGTGAGTAGGTACAACATGACCCTCACGTTGTCTCCTGATGTCCGATGCCCTTTGGACTATGGAGTCACCAATCTCCATGATCTGGGTGAAGTCCTGCTCATAACCTGCCCAGACCTCGTGGGTGGGTGCTGGAGTACTGCCTGACAACGACTTCATGGCCCCTTCCGCCTCAATGAGACGTTGAGACACCTGTTCTGCACGTTCCAATATGGCATCGTCACGATCCCTACGTGACAATAGCCCCTGGGCATTGGTAAACCAACGCAATTCATTGGTCAATGACGCCCTCGCCATCGCGTTAGAGTAATTAATATTGACAACAAATATTAATTTATTGATAGCTCCCCGCTAACAAAATACCAAAACTCAACAATGGCCCAATGTAGTTGAAATTATATTAAATAGTACAGTATATATATATAGCAACGGGTACCCTACCACAGATTACTAACATACATCTTTCCAAGATACAAAAGACTAACAATTTTATTAAAGATAAAAGATTAACAAGAGCCGTCTTGTACAAGAACAATATAATTATGAGCAAATATCTGTCCTAGATATTACAACAAGACAAGTGTTTTAACAAGAGCCGTCTTGTACAAACCGAACAAATTATAAAGTAATATCTGTCCTAGATATAATAGCAAAAACAATACATATCAACTTTTACAAAACCATTTGTCACCGATAGTACTTGCATACAACGTGAGTGTTTCCCACAGGGTTAAGGGATTAACCACGCTCTGCTACCAGAAAATGTTGGGTATAGGACCCGCTCTGCTACCAGAGACCAAGGAGACAGGGCCGCCTGCCTCCTGGTCCCAAATTAAATACTAATAAACACTAAAACACAAGTAAAACACTTACAGAATGTCCAGTCCTTTGTCGACGTTCCTCGTCGACTAGGCAGCCGGCGCCTCCCGGGATGCCTGCACCGGATCGCTAGTGGGAGCCCTAGTCTTCCCCAGACTACCCCAAGAGCGCTCTTCCCCAGAAAACTGCGTCTCAGTGCAGGTTCTTGATACCACGACCTCGCGGTCTCAAGGGAGAACTGTTCGTCTCACTTTCACGAGGGGAATCCTTTCGCCTCACCACAAATCGTCAGAAATGATTCGGGAACCTTCCCTTCTTCCTTAAAGTTCACTCCACGCGAAGATATATAGCCGGCAATCCAATTGCAAACAATTTAGATAAGTATAATTTGCTCAACCACGAGCCAACCAAGCAAGAAAATTTTCAAGTGTAATAACCTCAAAAGTAAGTGTCATCTGTCACAGACAATGTTGCTACTTTATTCCGAACACTCTCTGAACGCGCTTTGATGCAAATAACGAAGTAACCGTAACTTTTTTCTCAAATTTATTCGTTCGTTAATTTGCGTGTTTCAAACACCTCTTTTAATTACACCTAGTCTATAATGCTATAAGGGTGGGCACAGGTCACGGTCCTGCAAATCCCGTAACAAGCTCGAATTCTGTACTAGCGCCATGTTTGAGGGTGAGACGGCAAAGTGAATTAGGGTAGGTGAGAATTCGACACTTGCTTTTGTCTACATGTAAACAAACCGTTGATAAAAATCGATAAAACATGGAAACAATAATGTCTATCGGTGGTAGCCTAGCGGGTAGAACATTGGACTCGGAAGCGGGAGACCCAGGTTCGATTCCTAGAGCGGGCATGTACCTATGACTTTGTTTTCTAAGTTATGTACAAATACAAATATCTTTATTGAGAAATACAATTTGCCACTGTGCAATTTGAAACCCTTGCTCCCAAACTAGGATTACCTGTGCGTCAGGAGCAAGTGACTTCCCTTAAATATGTGTACAGTACAATGCAAATTAGTGCAAAATAATAGAGACAAATCAAGATAAACTAGGTATACGAGAAGAACCAACAAAATCAAAACCAAGTGGTTAGTAGGCTATTATAAGGTAACCATAGGTTATGTACATTTGTGAAGTTATAGTAGCAATACCACTCGCTAACGGTGAAGGAAAACATCGTGAGGTAACCTGAGTGTCTGAGCTATTCGTATACCTCAGCGCTTGAAATCGCCAATCCGCGGTGGGCACGCGTGGTGATTAAGCCCATACTCTCTTCCTGAGAGAAGGCCTGTGCCCTACAGTGGGACGTATACAGGCCATTCATTCGTCTCATTTATTCAAGAAAATATCAAAACTATTATCAATTTCAACGCAGCGTAGGACGCCTGCCAGCTCGCTGGACTGACGATATAAGGCAGATTGCTAGCAGCGGTTGGATAAGAAAGGCCGTGGACGAAAGGAAGTGGTGTGCCTTTGGGAGGCCTCTTATTTATAAGAGGCTTATTTAAAAAAAAATAACTATTTGTAAGGCGGGAAGGCTAGACTGCCCACGAATACCTACGATAATGGCCGGTTTCACATTCAACGCTAACGACACGACATCTTTGGACTAGTCATCATCATCATCATCATTCAGCCACAAGAGGTCCACTGCTGGACATAGGCCTTCTCAATGGATTTCCAAAAAGACCGATCGGAAGCGGCCTGCATCCAGCGCCTTCCTGCCACTTGGATGTGGTCATCTGTCCATCTTTGGACTAGTATTCAAACAGAATTTCCACACAATTCTATTAAACTGCCAGTCCGATCACGTCGTGTCGTTAGGGTTACCGTCCAATGAGAAACTGGCCACAAGTGTGTTAAGACGTTACTTTTTTCTCTGACTTTTCTCACGTAAAACTTGTAACGGACCTGCCTGTGTAGCATACTCTTAACATATAATTAAGACTGAAAGGTGGGGAATATTTAAGCAATAACGAGTTAGTTAAATAAATTGAACTTATATCCAAAGAATAACAAGCGGTCGGAGCCGGCACCGAAAATCTTTTTCTACCCGCTCGTAGATGCGGGTATTCGCGCAGAAGTTACTTTTTTCCCGGACAGAGCGGCGCCAATAAAAGATCACGCCACCCGACTAAAACCAATAAGGATGATACTTATTTATGAACCCGTACTATTGTTTCACGTGTCAGGTCGACTGGTTAAATCTGAGTGAAATCGTATAAAAAGGCCGAGGGCCAAACGCGCGGGGCGATTCCAGACTAGAGAATTGAACAGTAAATACATCCGTTACGCTCGTAGGGAAATTCGCCATTTTCAGCGAATTTATTAGCATTAGGGAGTTTCGTTTGCATTTAAATTCGAAAATAGGAGAGTGGCTTTGGATTTGTTACCTAACATCATCTGTGGGCATCGCGTCCCAGACTATCAGCTCTGGTGTGAAGTTTCAGGTTTAGAGTTGCTCTCGAAGCTAGGGAGTTGATTTGAAAGTAAAAGTGTTAAGGTTAGAAACGGTTTTCGGTTCCTGAATCTTTCGTACATTTAGCTAGAAGTTTTCCGCGTAAAATAGGGTTTTCAGCCTTAGTAATTAGGGTAGCTTCCGCGAAATAAAATGTGAACTAATCCTTTTTCTCCACAGTACTACGTTTATGGGAAATAAATTTGTACAAAGGTGAACTCTCGGTGGCAAAGGTATGCTAAGGATAGTCCGTGTGTCCAGCCTTTGTCAAGTAACCAAGGCTCGGTGAGGCCACACGAGGTTATTCGTATCATGCTTGCGTCATAGCTTTCAGAGTTTTGTTCAAATTTAATTCTACTTATTACTTTAACTTAATTCCACTAGCTAGTGGTAATTGAGTTTCAGTACACAAACGTGTGAATTTAGAGCGAATTCACTTGGGAGCCTTAAGAAGTTTAAATTAATGGACTAAGGAACCCAAAATCTAGCTCTGCTTACTATGCTACGGCTGAATCTGAGTCTGCTTGGGTCGAAAGGTTTAAAGAATCCCTTCACCGGAGGCGTTCCCAATTTAATTTAGTAAAAAAATAAAATAATAATATTAATTTTGAATTGAGATAATTAGATATTAATTATCTTGTATGGAGATTGGGTTAAAACGCTTCTTGTGAATGCGGTGTTAGATCTTCTTCCGTTAGCATTCGTGGTGTAGCAATTTTCCCCCTGCTTACCCTGAGTGACAGACGATTCTAGCCCTCTGGCACTTTGCACCCATAACATATTTATGTATTATATTTCGTATATTCTTACCTTGCGGGTGGTTACCGAACCCATAAAACCACCCGCGCATACACATCCTAGGCTACACACTCTGGCCGGCCAGAAAGTCTGAAAGCTAACTGTGTCAAGTTACCGAGTGATTTGAAACAGTCTGGGTTTCCGGAGTTAGGGAGGATAGAAGTAGGAAATAGCTGTGACTAGGGAGACACCATAGGCACTCACACATATACACGATTAAATGTAAATGGGGTTTGCTTTGCTGAAACAATTGATGGGTGGTTAAATTAGCTTACGGGGTTGGGAAGAATTAGGCAGGCTCCCCCTTTTCTTTCAGGGTATCCAGTTGTATGATGAGCGTAAGTATTTCCCCGATTCCCCACCTTAGCAATGCGGTCATGTAAGTAGGACAATAAATAGCGATTTATTTCCGTACCAAAAATAAGTAATCAAATAGCTTTATTTTCCAATATTGACAGCAATATTATTTTGTAACGTCCTGTGCAAAGGTCTAACATTAAATTCCGTTAAAATAAATAAGCTCTGACAAAATTCTATAAACTAATTAAATAAAAGCTAAAGTAGACAACCAAATTTTAATTAATCAGAAGTGCCAAATGTGTTAGATGTTTATTGCTCCATTCTTATTATGAACAGTGAAATTTGTTGTATATAAATGAAATATATTCAGTAAGCTAGCTTTTATTCTCAAAATACTAAAAGTGTCTCTTAACTATCTATTACCTTACTATTCTAGCCTTTTACTCCAACTACTTATTAAAAGTGACTCCTAATTATCTAGTACTTTACTATTTTCGTTTACGGAACTTTTCAAACATAAATCAATGAAACGTTTAGCTACTTGCTCTAATTTCTTCCGCTGCTTAGGTTGCTACGGCATCTTATTAATGAAAACGTAGTGGTTCGAGTCCTGTTGGACGTTAGAAACTATGATATCATGTTGGCGTTGACTTGTAAACGAAGATCTAATAAGTAAGGCTGTAAGTTCGTACATTAAAATTATCTACTGAACTTTGATTTCTCGCCTATCGAACCTTTGATTTGGAAGGTCTGAAAATGACATCAAATTATTATTAATATAAAACCTGGATGTAATAAAACCTAATCTTCATCGACATTATCTTTTAAAACCTTGATTAACAACCTACGTATTACTGATTATCTTTTTACGCATCTACCTTCAATATTTTGCGCCGCATCTCGCTTACGTGAATCTATCCTTATAGCGTTGAGGTTGAGTGCCGTTTTATATTGAGAGTTTAACAATCTTTCGAGCAATGGAAATAAGTATGCTATAGGGCGAAGGATCCGATAAATAAAATAGTCTTTATTGACATTATGACAAAAACCGTTATGGAATGTTGTGGTTGTTAGATTTTAAGGCGTAAACCTTTTAATTTGAATAATATTTAAACTTGCTTATCTCTTTACTTCAATAATATTTTGTGCTCTGCCTTGTTTGATCTAATGGTATTTGCGATACTTGTTGCTTGGAGCTCTGATAGACTTCGTCTGTTCAGTCCATTGTTGTGACGTCTTGAATAGACTTTTTCCAACATACACGTCCGGGTTACATACTTTTAGTAGAGTTATCTCCTAGGTATTTGATACTGTCCCGTTGAGTTTTGTGTATAATGGCTGGACCATACGACAGTTATCTACCTACTTAGAGTTTCAAGGAATAATTTCCTTTCATTGGATCAAACAATCTACAATTGCTTATTTTTAAACATTTGTGCTATTGCTGCTATTAATGCTTGCAATCTTTAGTGAGGCTGACCACTTCTACACAATGAGCGTTAATCGCTAGTTGCTAAAACTTCGTTTGACCAATCATCCATTATATCCAGGCTTTCCGGATTGAATTTTCTCCGATGTGCCATGCCTTTGATATCACAACCCTATACTATTCTACGACCTGATGACTGGTCATACGTTGAAAGCACCTTTTATAAATCTTCCTACGGTCAGTTTTCACTGAATTGTCTGCATTTGGCAAACGCAATTGAAATGTTATGTATATCCATGAATCTAGTTATAGATAAAACTATGTACAGTGGGACAATGATGAGCATACGGTGTGAAAGACCCAGCCTTTGGTTGGAGAACTGAGTTTCTTTTAGTCCGGATCCCGTCTCTGAGTCAAGTACTTTTAACTAGATTTGTGTTAGTTAACTTTCACTTTATCTATTATATTATAAATACTTTAAATTTAAACTTCATTCTGCACTAACTGCGCTTCATGCTTATAATTTTTATTTGCCTTTGCTTCAATCAAATTACTAGCGGACATTAGTGACGAAAATCTGTTGAACATTATAATAATATTATTAACAATAATATTGTTATAATGACCTACTTCTTTTATCTGTTCTTACACAATGTTCCATACCGGTTTAACCTGTTTCATATTCTACTTTAAATAGCAAACTTATTCAACACTTAACCATTAAAAATTCAAATTTTCATTCTTGTTAGGGCTTTACTTAACCTTTTCAATATAGGATGGAATAAACTCAACCTCTCTACTTAACCTTGATATCAAACCGAGTTAACTCGACCTTTAATTTCAATTTAAAGAAAATTAACTAGATCTTTATTTGTTAATTATACACTTTTGCGCTCGAACATTTGCTTTCAATCTCAGATACCTTAAAAGGGCTAGGGTTACGTATACGATCACAACGCAGGGTTCTACCAAATAAAACTAGACGATCACAGTTGGCCATTAGAGTGTTTTGCATCATAGTATCTACATTTTATCATCTCATCGGGGTTTAATTAAATTAATTTACGGGGGTGGGGTGTTACAAACTTTACCGATTACATATTGATAAAGGTTTAAAATTAATGATACCACATAACTATTCAGACTTTCACTACTAAGGGCGACTTACTTCACATCTTAAATACATATTTAAATGGACATAACATAACATAAACTCACGCCTGTATCCCAGAGGGGTAGGCAGAGACCAGGGACTGCCGCTTGCTACGTCCTGACAGACCACTTTCGCTTCCTCAACATTCATTAGTCGTTGCATGCACGCACGCCGGTTTCGGGTACTTTTTATCTTGCCCTTTGTTAATACATCCTCTATTTGGTCGAAGTATGTCCGTCTGGGTCGTCCCTTACCGGCCCTTCCATTTAAATGGAATTGAATTAAATGGGTTAAATTCGCTGGATTCGGGCGGCACAAGACCGGGCAGCTTGGAAAACCACGAGGGAGGTCTTATGTTCTGCAGTGGACGTCAAATGGCTGATGATGATGATGAAATGGCTATTTACATAGAGTTTACTTACTTGGTTAAACTTACTTAGACCATTTTGGAAAAACTTATGCAAGTCCGACCTGGTCCATCTCTTACATATATCAGCATTTACTGTTACATATATTCAGCAGCAAGCGGTACAGAGAGGGAGGAACTTAATTAAATTGATAGCGAGGCGACACCGCCCTGTAGCCGACATACAACGAGGATGGGTTTAGGTAGACGTCCGTGCTGCATCCATTGCGGGAACCCTGATCCATTGATTTAACAAACAGGCCCTAGAGTCTAATTTGAATGTTTGGAATAATCAAAAAGTGAAAAACAAAATAGATGTCGAAAAAGAAATGTAACAGCACTCTCCCTAGCGATTTACAAGCGATTTGAAAGCGATGCTATTGCGCAGCGAGCTCGCCGTGTTTGCCTAGCGACTGCGCGGCGAGCTCGCCGCGACGATGCCGCGAAGACGCTGCGCCGTGGCGGCAAGCTCGCCGCTGTTTCGACGCTCAGTAGCAATTGATCTGACGTGAAAACACTACTGCTGGCTTTGTTAATTCGAAGACGCAGAAAACGAAAGCAGATACAAGTCAACGACGAATCTGGAAGGGTGCACTATCAATCAACTGGGAGAGAGCGACTACTACGCATTCCATGTAACGGAACGATTTTGAATTGTAGTTATAAATAACTTTGTATTCATCGTATCAACGACGATTGTACCTCTAAGCGTAGCTACGTCCGTTTATACACGTGTCTTTGATATAACTCAAGTAGGGGGGGTCGGACTGTCGAACGAGATTGTACAAAATGGCGTCGACGGTGATAATCGCGGCGACACATCGCCGCGATTGCTCAGCGTCGTCGCGGCGTGCTCGCCGCGCAATTGAATCGCTTTCAAATCGCTAGTGTGATAGGGCTAAACAAACAGTAAGATGTGATAAATTCAATAAAAGTGAAAGTGAAATTGAAAAACATTTATTTCCATTGTAACACAAATGACCATAATACAAAATAAAACAAAGTTATGGAGAGAAACGAAAACCCAAAAATAATAGTACCTAATACAATTATACCGAACACAAGTGACGTAAGAGAAAAGGGCTGCAGCTCAGAAAAATGCTAGTAAGTAAAAATAAGTAAATATTCTATCAAAATAATGGCCCAAATGCCTAAGTACTGTGTATGTGTGTGTTAGCGGAGCGGTAAGAACGCTGGATTTTCATTCGAGAGATCGTGGGTTCGAATCCCAGCATGATGTATCAATGACTTTGTTTTGCAAGTTAAGTACAATTGTGAAGTTATAGTAGCAATAGCACTCGCTTACTTTGAAGGAAGACAGCGTGAGGAAACGTGAGGTGTGCATATACCTCAGCGCTTGAAATTTGCCAATCCGCGGTGGGCACGCATGGTCCTAACTCTCTCTCTGAGAGAAGGCCTGTACCCTACAGTGGGGCGTATATAGGCTGCATTATAAAAAATATACGAATAAATAAACGAGTAAATATCCGTTAAAATTCAGTTTCATTATGTCTAGTGCGCGTGTTAACCTCAGAAAATACTAAATATACGACTGCATTAATGTTTCTGGAGTCGAGTGAAAGCATATTTTTTCTATGAATTTCATCAAGAAAACTTCCCATCAGCTTACAAAACGTGGGGGGCAGTGGATCGGGGTCGCTCGGTTCATTACAAAACCCTATTTGTAGCGATAACGAGAGCAGTGCCACACTCGACACCTTCACCGCTCCACCAAGGTTTTTCAACGAGATTCTTACACCTCGGTACAGTCGACAGCACATCAATTTTTACATGCGTGAACTCTACTCAGTTACGTTACGGGTGACTTTGCAACAAAAATTTGTAATGTGCTGTAGTTTTAGTTCGAAAAAATGTAAAGGTCGACCTGTTGTTGATTGTACGTTCTCCAATTTGTCTACGTTAACTACCACACATTGCGGGACATTCACGTTCTACTGTAACTGCCAAGTTAGACTAACTTCAAATAGAAAGAAAAATGGGGTTCATTCAGAAAAAAATATTCGATTTAACATTTGTGTTCATGAAGGAGTGGGGTTAATTAATAACTTTTAATAAAATGTATTTGCCATCGACATCCTAAGAAGAAGAACAGAATGTTTTTTTACGTTAAAATAAATTGTTGATCCATTTCTGAAAAGTTAAATTTTAGTACGTATTGAAAAAATTGAGGCAGCTTTGTGTTTTTAAAATCGAGTGAAACTTTAAAAACAAGATTTGTCGCTTTGATGAGCCTAATATCTCTATTCACTTTGTTGTAACGATTGATGAGGTAAAGCTATGTGAATAGGTTGAAGTGTCGGACAGTACACGGCGCGAGTAATTGCAAAAGTTTCGAGTTTCAAAGGTTATTATTTCTTTTGTTGAAAGGCAATAACACTTTGACGTTATTTCAGAGGACGAAGGGCGGTGGTATCAAATTTTAGAGATCCTATAGATCAAACAACATGGTCGATACCTCTTCTAAGTCTATTTTGACCGAGTCGTGGGTTAAAGTATACAACGCGTTATTGAAATAAAAGTTTTGTCTTTATTGAATTACACTAGGTACTTTCAATAAATATAATTCTTTTTGTTGCACTAACCCGTGCTGAGGATAATTTTTAAAAACCTATTTAGAGGTTAAAAGTTCCACCCATGCCGGGACTTGAGCTCACGACCTCTGGCTAACCGTGCCAGCGCTCTCCCAATGAGCTAATGGGCAAGTGCAGGCCAAATTTCGAGCCTCTCATATATTACCGAAATGAGACCAGGTTATACAAATAAATATCTTTAAGTTTGTATGTGCCTCACCTGGAAGGTCTCATTTATGATCATTTATGCCATTTGAAAGATGTCACCACTAGACCTAAAAGATGCCGTTGTCAGCTGATGTTTGTATTGTTTGATTGTTCGGTCTAACTCACTCTCTGAGAGATGGTCGTATCTACGATGTGACCGATGTGATGTATCTGAGCTGGTATATGACAATAGCATAACAGGCATTTCTGGTCTTAAGGGAAAGTAAGATTACTTGCCTGAAACTAGAGAACGCAACGTCGTGTATAAAACAGCTACCTCCCGTCCTCAACCACTCAGTGAAACCATTTTTTCCCAACATCCACTCTAAGCCCGGGGCCTTACTCTAAAACTATTCTTTTAAGATACATAAATAACACTTTATTGAACGTTTTTTTATGCAACCTATATACGTCTGCAGACTGAAGAAATGGTTTTGATTGTTTGCGTTATTTCCATATGTACACATTGTAATACGAAGTTATAAAAGCAATACACGTTGAAGGTAAATTTCGTGAGGAAGCCTGAGTGTCTGAGGTGGTCACATACCTCAGCGATTGAAATTAAGCTAATGGTCTGTATCTGAGAGTAAGCCTGTGCCCTGCAGTGGGACAAAAAGTAGTTAGTGTAAAAAAAAATCACGATCACGAATACGCGTTATTGTGACAAGTTGTCTAGAATCCACAATAACGGCACGGCTTCTCGGCATCCGGCTGGCCAGATTTCTCTCGGAGGTCCGATCGCTCCAAGAACACGTCCGCGACTTGCGACTGATAGTTTCCACAGTGTAGTGTTATTGTACTAACCAGACACATGCAAGCCGCGACTGTCAGCCGCGTCCGTCAGCCGCGTCCGATAATTTATTTCCAGCTTAATGGATCGATTCCTACTAGAGGTTGTTTTTAGGTTATTATTTAATTATTAATCCATAATGTACCAGGCGGTCCACATGGCGGAAAACCGTTTGCTGTGGAAACGAGCGACCCATGACCGCGATCCTCAGTCATTTAAAGGGAACGACGAAGAAGAAAAAAATCTATTGATCAACAACATTTTAAAAATAAATAAAAACAGCCATTACATAACAGTGTTAAACTTGTGATTATACCTGGAGCAATTACATAGATAGACAAAATATTTATTTGCGCTTTGAGACACTTACACATATAGCATAACACAAATAATTAATTACCATAAAATTATAGACCTGTTACAAAAATTAATCATAACAATTAATGCAAAAATCACATACAAAGCAGTCGCTACAATATCCTTTAAAAACAACAAATGGCTGTCCACGACACAGGCTCGGCCTAGTGGGGAAGCCCGAGAGAGCACTGTTTTTGCTAACGCTTGCTTGTAACTCGCTCGTCTCGATCTGTCAACCGCTTAACCGGTGCTAACTATGAAGTGCGTGTTCTACCCGTCACCCATGACACAGGCTGCGCCTAGTGTAGGAGTCGCCATCGACCATAATTTATTGTAATCTTTTCTTATAAATAAACGTATTTTTATTTTTTTATTTTTAATGAAAATAAAATTCTCAAATTACATTCAGCTTAGATTATAACAATTAATATAAATAAAATTCTCCAACTACATTCTCCAATTCTCTAACAAGTAATGACAATCTGTCAAATGTTACTCGGACTCCTTTTAAAGGTCACAAACTGAATTCAAGAGAACATATTTTTGCTAAAGTCTGTACGGAAACCTCGGTGCTCTAGTCCGACTTGCACTTAGCCGGTTTTTGTTATTGTGATAATATTTCTTAGTTGAGCATTCGGAGTATGAACCTGTGGCTCATTCGTTCAGTCAGTCTGGAGTGAACTGATTAAATCGGTCAATCACTCGGCTTACCGTTCAGTTAGCTGGAAAATTGGTTAGCCTCAATTAGATTGTGTTGATAGGTGATAAACTAGTGCTGGGAAGCATTGTAGGTCAGCGGTGGTGTTCGGAATTGGGTCTTTTGTCCGGGAACTCAGAAATATATAAATATACCTTCACGAGTGTTTGTCTATTGTGTATTCAGGCTAGTATGCTCTGTGATACGTAAGTAAGGAGCAGAGTTGAATTAGGAGTTTCAGAGAATCTTAAAAGTAAAGTTGTAGTAAAAAATAGATCTGATGGAGGTGCAGGCCAAGAAGAAAAATGATTATATCGTCTTACTCGAGGAAAAAATCGAAGATTTACAACGCGGCAACCGTAAAACAAATATAGAAATAAAAAAACGCTCCAAAATTGCCCCAAGAATCAAAAGAAGATCTGATAAAGATGGTTACTAAATTGTCCAAGACCATAGGTCACAACTTAGAAGAAAAAGAAATCAAAGACATATATCGAGTCCAGGCGAAAAATAAGGAAAAAACTAACAACTCAATTATAGTGGAATTAGGCTCCACGATCCAAAAAACCGACTTCTTGAAGATGGCGAAAGCCTTCAATAAAAACATAAGGAAAAATTATCCGCTAAACATCTAGGCTACACAACAAATGAATACACTCCGATATTCGTATCTGAACAACTGACTGCAAAGGGAGCTCGGCTGCATTTTTTAGCAAGAGACCTCACCAAGACAAAGAAGTATAAATTTTGCTGGACCGCATATGGAAGAGTATACATTAGGCAAGATGAAAACTCACCTAAAATTGTTATCCGGAGTGAAACTCAAATTAATAGCCTTATGCAATCAGAATAACTAGTTCTGTTAAGATACTATTGGCGCACACTATTTTTTTATTTTTTATTGCCTATGATTATTAATTTTAAAGTGTTTCAACATGTTTTTCAAAACGCGCTAACTTATTCACAAGATTTTCAAACGAACATACAAATACACAAACACTCAAAACAATACACAAACACACAAAAGAAAATCGTACACAGTTTAAACAGACCCAAAACTTACTTGAATCACCTAAAATTACAAAAGTATCCTAAGAAAATGAAAATACTATTCTTAAACTCGAACAAACAATATGAAATCTATTCTAGAAACTATACACAAATCAGCTATATAAACAAAATATGGATAGTCACTTGAATACTATAAACGATATAGACAATGTGGAAATAGCAAGTGTATGTGAAGGTGACATTGAATGTATTTCGAAAAAAAAGAAAATATATAATAGTACTGATTTCATAATAGTATCACAAAATATCAGAAGTGTTTATTCAAATTTCGATGACTTACAGGTAAACCTAATGCAACTTAAACTTGACGCTGACCTTACTTAGTGAATGCAGACTTAATTGTAATAAAAACATTCCTCAACTTAATAATTATGACTCTTTCCAAACAACACATCATTAAAATCGAGCTGATGGAGTGTTTGTCTATCTGAAGAACACACAAAAAGCTCAGGTTACCGAAATACAATTAATACATGCATCCTGTTTACAAATCAACACACCTGAAGCAATTATACTTGGAATCTACAGATCTCCCTCAAAATCGAAAGCGGAAGACTTTATAAATTCTCTCGGCCTTTACTTAAGCTCAATTAAATCGAAACAAAGTATAATTATTGCTGGAGATATAAACATTAACTTAATATACAAACACGATGAGAAATCACAAGATCGTTTGAATAGGCTTAACTATCTTAATATGATGGCAACACATGGTCTACTACCAGGACATACAAAACCTACAAGAGGTGAAAACTGCATCGATCATTACATGTTAAAATTACAATCTAAAAAGAAGTCTGCCGCAATTGCGATTGCAAATACGACAATTACAGATTATCTTATGATTATTCTAAAAATATCAAATAAAACTAAAATAAAACAAATTAATAAGACTAAACTAAAAATAAATATTAAAGATGCATTAGAATACTTAAATAACTATAACCTTCAAACTCTGCTAACTTATAATAATCCAAATACTCTGGCAGACCATTTCATAAGTAAACTGAAACAATGTATAATAATGAATACAATTATTACAATTAGGATACCAAACAAAAATCAGATGATTAAACCATGGATGACTTTAGGGTTACTGAGATGTATTCGAAATCGAAATAATATGCAAAAGAAACTAAAACTTGACTCAGACAATGAAGTACTAAAAATCACTTTTAAAAGATATCGCAACCACTGCAACTGTTTAATTAAAAAGCTGAAACGAAAGTTTGATCGCGATAAATTAGCGCATGCCCAGAGAGATTCTAAAAAATTATGGAGAGCTATAAACAACATCACAAACCGTATATCAGCTAAGAAACAAAATATTGAACTTTTAGATTCCGCTTCAACTCCTAAGGAGTCCATTGAGAAGGTAAACACCTACTTTGCTAATGTTGGTAGGACTCTCGCGGAAGAAATAATAACGGGTAAAAATGCACTAGCGAACACTGGCCCTACGAACAAGTCCACTAACATCTTTAGTCTTATTAGATACAGATCCTGGAGAGGTACATGCTATTCTATTCGGTGTAAAATCTGAAAGTTCACCTGGATGGGACAACATCTTTATAGTTTTCTTAAAGCAGCCCATAAACTAGTAGTCCCAATCATTTGCTACCTAGCGAACCTGTGCTTCCAAACGGGTAATTTTCCTCTAGCTTTAAAACAGGCAATTATTACTCCTGTGCATAAGAATTGAGACAAGACTAATCCTTCTAACTATTGCCCTATCTCTGTCTTACCAGTTTTATCAAAAATTCTAGAAAAACTCATTAACAATCGGTTAATAAAATACTTAATAAAATTCAATATTATTTCAGAGTCGCAGTTTGGTTTCAGACAAGGAATGTCTACGGAAGATGCCATTCTGGCACTTACTAATACTGTTACAACTAAGGTAGATAAAGGGGATAAATGTCTCGGCGTTTTTCTTGATTTAAAAAAGGCGTTTGACACGGTTTCTGTCTCCATCCTCCTGCACAGGCTAGAAGAGATTGGTATTAGAGGATTACCACTCGAATTGCTCAGAGACTATCTTTGTGACCGCAAGCAAACTGTCAAAATAGGACAAACCGTTAGCTCACAAGTAACGGTTTCCTACGGAGTTCCCCAGAGCAGTGTTCTGGGACCAACACTCTTCTTAGTATACATAAACTAGCTCTGTAATTTGAAAGTGGATGATGGACAGACTTTCTCATACGCAGACGATACGGCAATCATCTTTGCTGGTAAAACCTGAGAGTGGACTCCTAAAAGTAGCGGCCTGGCTAGAATCAAACCTTTCGACTTTAAACGCACTAAAAACAAATTACGTTTGCTTTACGAAGTATGATCGCACTGAATGACTTTCGCATTAAAATCCATAAATGTGGAAACCCACCGAAAATGAACTGTTCGTGCGTCACTATAAACAAAGTTAATTATGTAAAATACTTGGGTGTCATTGTTGACCAACGACTCTCCTGGCATGACCACACCGAACTTATCATGAATAGAATTCGTAAGTTAATATGGACATTTAAAACCCTGCGACATATAGCTACAAAAGACCTCCTTAAGAACATTTACGTCTCGCTGGCGCAATCGGTTATCTCATATTGCCTTCCTATATGGGGTGGGGCCACAAAAACAAAATTTGTTGAATTAGAAAGGGCTCAGAGATCTCTTCTAAAAGTAATGTTTTTTAAACCCTACAGATTTCCGACAGAGAGTCTTTACACATCAAGTGATCTACTTACTATTAGAAAACTATACCTACTAAACTTAATCTTAAAGAAACATAACTCTCTTCCCTATGATTCAAATATAAAGACCAAAAGAAGGAACTATAAAGTGGCCATTGAAGCGCAAGCTAAATCAACTTTTGTTAAGAGGCAGTATGAAATACAATCAGGTCGTCTATATAATCTCATAAATAAGGAACTTCAAATTTATCATACTGTCACTGCAAAAAGACACTGACTATTTGGCTTAAGACAAAAAGTTACGACGAAATTGAATCAATGGTGCAAACGATAAGATGAATGTACACACACACACACACACACACACACACACACACACACACACACACACACACACACACACACACACACACGCGCGCGCGCGCGCACGCGAACACACACAAACACGTACTTAAATTTGTTTAATTTAAATTTTTCCTATAAAATAAAATGTTATTTTTAAGCGTAACTTCTAGAAAATAGTTTATACTGGCTATGGAAGAGCGGAGTGTCCTAACACAGGCATCTATTTGCTTAAATGGAAGCTCCATGTACTGTAAAGACAAATGTACCTTAAGTTGATGAAATAAACATTTTATTATTTATTTAAGACCATTAATGACGTCGCAATCCCGTTAGCAGTTTTGATAAATGTTAAAATATTACAGTTTTCATTAGGTATTTGACAAAATATCAAATGAGTTACTTTTAAAACGGAATTTTGTATGAAAATACTGGCTTATGACGTCACATTTCAGAGCTCTCTTTTTATGTTTTATCTATTTAAAAATTGTAACAACTAGACTAAAAGAGATACATTTTCCGAGATTTTTCGTAATATTTGTTTTAATCGAGCATATGAAATAATTTATTGTTGATCGTGTCAAATACCGACCACTAAAGTACTCTTAACATGGAGCCAGTTTACGGCAGGAATTCCTCTTATGAAACAGCTTTAACTACTACGTCTTAAGAGTACTTTTGTGGAATCGAATTTTTGTAATTAAAGCTGTAACATTTTAACATTTATCAAAACTGTGCGAGAGGGATTGACGACGTCATAAATGGTCAAAACACGGATTTACTTCTAAGGAGTTTTGGATTTGTTTGTTTGCAGGTACCTGAAACAGGCGTGCGTGTACGCAGCGGCCAATGAATGTTGTGAAGCGAAAAAGGTTTTTGAACTAAAACTTTCGTAAGCGCTACACATTATTAACTTAATCGGAACAGTCCGATCAGGAAGAGCTTAAAAAAAGTTATGTCTTATCCGAAAAAGGTTTGTAAAGATCGTGAGAAGTGGCAAACCCTGATCTCTGCCTACCCCTCCGGTATACAGGCGTGAGTTTATAGATCTAACTTTACATGAAAAATACGAGCAGGAAACCTGGCTTTACACAAACACACATGTTGGTACTCCCATAGGCATAGGGCTTTGCAGATAAATATTTCACCGCGCGCAGGCGAGTATACTTTGAACCATCAATCTCATCGACTCTCCGGTGACAGAAAGGCCGTGTTCCCAAAGTTTTTGCCAAACACGTATGTGTTACTACAAATTATTGTTGTTGTTAGGAAAAAAATATCGGGAATTGAAGTTATGTGTTGTTGTTTTTGCGTTTGTTTTGGCTTGAAAATAGTGTGGTCTATTACGCAGAGCAAGCGTTCCGCGGGTTTCGTAATAATTAAAGGACCGATATACACTCTCGCAGTTTATTGACGGCACAGAAATACAGTAATAATAATTTGGAAACAGAGTTACTAAAGAACTACATCTTGATACTAGGACTGATTACTGCTGAAGACTACTTACTTGTGACTGCTGATGACTGTTCGTGACTGCTGCTCGTTGAACACGGAAAACCACTTTCATTGGCACTTTAGTGCTGACAGGGACAAAATATAGGTGAAGCATAACGGACATAACAGATCGAAGCCGCGTAGGTAGTCTTTGAGTAGCACTGCTATTTTACGCATTTTTTTGAATATATGTAAGAAGCCTTACTATGTCTGCAGGGCACAGGCCTTCTCATAGAGTGAGAGTATGAGCTGAATTACCTTTTTATCTATGTCCTTAATGGCTTAAATACATTAAAATTTAGAGGTATATTCTTCACGGCAATATTTTTTTTACGAAAAAGCTATGAAAGTGCTACAAAAGAGCTACGCATCTGCTACGCCGCGGGCGAGTGCTACGTAATTTACAGCGCAAACAATGTAGCTTTTCCGTTGACGTTTTATTTGACGTTTGAACTAGTGCATCTCTATGCCATCATCGGATGTGCAATGTCAGCGCCGCCTAGTGCCTATTTTCTTCGACTGGAGAGAGCAGTATTTTGTAATAAATTATATAGAAGTTACAGTTCTTCTATAAATTAAGGAGAATTAAGGCGTATTGCGTATCTTTCAACTTTGCCGAAAAAAAACTCCTAAAATACATAAGCGCAAAGATTTCTTGTTAAAAGAAAAGTCCATAATATGTAACTCTTTGAAAAATTTTTCTTAGTGGAAACTTTCTACTGTAAAAAAAGATGTCTTGTTTGTAAAAGTAAAGTATATAAAATATTTTTTATTGGCACAGGTAATTAATATGATATTATGCGATATTTTTAAAAGTAGGTAACGTTCTAAGGAGGTGTCATAGCCATTTTTTCAGTAATAGTGCAACTCAAATTGGTCATATGTACTGTTACGACCACCAAAAGCTTACTGCCCGGTAGGAAATCTTTCCAGAAGTACATTTGCTTCTCCACTTACACACATAAAAGTGCAAACAAACGCCAAGTCCTCTCAAAAAGCGAGGACGAAGCTTAGTTTTTCCCTCACTCCGCAAGTTCGTTCGTGGTTGGACAGCGAACCTCGGACCACGCATTATGGTGTAAACAGCTCCACTGAGAGACGCTAAGAATAGGAAAGTATTGGTATTCTCTCCAGGAGAAAAAATATGTCGACAGAATGTGGAGGAAAAACTTGTACTTTTGTTGTAAGTGAAATCTTGATTGGAGATTCCACTTTTGTTTGTTTGGAATATGTTTCATGGATGCATATTATGGAACATGGTTTAAATCTCATCCGAGGCGTATTTCTTCAACGAAATGAGACAGTAATTTTACTACTTGCATAGAGTAAGTTTTTCGTGGCTCTATGACAATACTATGACAATACTTAAAACTTACTGTGTTAAGGATAGGGAGGTAATTTAAATCGATTCTGTAAAACATTAATTTACAATTAAAATTTACAAGCATTGACGGTGGCTGAATAATGATGATGATGATATTGTTTCCCAATTGCTTTACCGGTCAATATTCAACATTACGATATTAAAAGTATTCAATAAAATGGTGTCATGGTATCTTTAAAATCGGAAGTGTCGTTGTCAATATTCAAAAGTAACCGGTCGCCGACTTCTTTTATCGAAGTGACTGTCTCGCAATAGAGTACCGTATAAATACAACGCCATCGAGCGCAGAACCAGCAATTCGGTCGAAGTTCGTGTATTGACGTCGTTTCTTAGGGTTTCGTAATGCCTTCAAGACCTAAACAAAGTGAGTTAAAGAGCTCCAGGGAGTAACTCTAGCGCCACCGAAGAAAAAACATCATATCTCTTTACAGATCGAATGTGTCCGTACAATATTTCAATCATGTAATTTTTAGGACCCATGGCCGTGAACCTAAGGCAACAAACCTAGGACAAGATGGCATTAACGCCAAAAACGGTCCATGTTTTTTGTCGTGGTTCCTAAAAATCACTGTTAACATGATTGAGAGATTGTGCTTATTTGCAAAAACGATCTGTAAAAGAAGGAATGTTTTTTTTTTTACTGGTGGCGCTAGTTAGCCCGTCAATGAAAAAAAACCCTTAACAATGTATCATGAAGTTCTTGATTTGTATGGGCCACGATTACTTGGAAAAACAAAATGTATAGGAACAATTCTTAAGGGAAAAACCAACTTGAAAAAAACACGCTTTAAAAAGAACAGCTCGATGAATTTTTCATAGATTTCATCAACAGATCTTGGTCATTTTATATTGTTAACAAAATAAAAATCATCTGACGACGTGCTAAAGAATTATAGGTAATGCATAAAAAAAAATATGGCTTTTTATTTTTAATGACTCGCGATGCTCATACATACTAATATATTAAATGGGTCTAACGTCGGGAATCAAAGGTAATTAAATATTAATTGTTTTTTAGTCGGTTAAAATCCAACAAACGCTCTATAGTGTCGCTCAGTTTGAAATTTTGTTAAGAAATCTCTTTTGATATAGCCATTGTGTTAAAGAGGGATCTAGTGATTTAGGAATATTGCGTTGGTTTGGACATGTGGAGGGGATGAAGGAAGAAAGATGGACGAAACAAATATATCGAGCGAATGTGGGGTGGGTGGCAGGGCCGGTCCGGACCTAATCCCCTATTAGGTTCTGAATTATGTATTAGCAAAGGGCAAGATAAAACGTACCCGAAACCGGCGTGCGTGCATGCAACCACTAATGAATGTTGAGGAAGCCAAAGTGATCTCTTAGGATCGTGGCAAATGGTAGACCCTGGTCTCTGCCTACCCCTCTGGGATACAGGTGTGTTTGCGTATGTAGGGATTTAGTGTCAATGTTGAAATCAATAGTACTTACACCTTAATAAATCACCCTAATACTGAAATAATGAACAGCGAAAGCCTCCACAAAGTTCAAGTTATTTTGTCTCTAAATCCACTAAAAAGTTTGTAACTTTAAGCCGGTTAAAAGCTGTGAAGGTGACTTCATTAAAACTTGCTGTTGTCTATTCAAGTTAATAGTTACATTTTCCACCAATTTAACTGGGATTTGAAAGAGTTGGTGCTGTTGGGTTTACTGTAGGATATTGTAGAAAATAGGTAAGTAAGTAAAGATTTTTTCAAATACCTACCGGATCTACACAATAAGGTCGGTCGTTTTCTAAGTTATGTACATTTGTGAAGTTATAGTAGCAATATACACGGAACAAATTTTGTTCTGTGTAGCAATCATCATCATTCAGCCATAAGAAGTCCACTGCTGGACATAGGCTTCCTCCATGGATTTCCAAAAAGACCGGTCGGAAGCGGCCTGCATCCAGCGCCTTCCTGCCACTTGGATGAGGTCATCTGTCCATCTTGTAGCTGGTCGTCTTACGCTGCGCGTGTAGCAATACCACTCGCTAGTCGTGAAGGAAAACATCATGATGAAATCTGAGTCTCTGAGCTATTCACATACCTTAGCGCTTGAAATCGCCAATCCACAGTGGGCACGCGTGGTGATTAAGCCCATACTATCTCCCTGAGAGAAGGCCTGTGCCCTGCAGTCGGACGTATATAGGCTGCTTACATACACATAGGTAAATACATAAGGAGCATAATATATGATCCCTTTGGAGCAGTGGTAGCGCAGCGGTAGACAGCCGGCCTCACATTCAGGAGGTCGTGGGTTCGAATCCCGGCATGAACCAATGATTTTGTATTATAAGTAACGTACATATGTGAGGTTGTAGTTGCAATACCAATCGCTTTGAACTTTGAAGAAAAACATCGTGAGGAAACTTTAGTGTCTGAGATATTTACGTAACTCAGCGCTTGCTACATATAATGAACCAACTATGAGGCTAAGTGCAGAAATCTAAGGTCTAACTAAAACTAAAAATAGGTATCTTTCAGGTGCATGGAACGACTAATGAATGTTGAGGAAGCGAAAGTGATCTGTCAGGATCATGGCAAGTGGCTGTCCCTGGTCTCTGCCTATCCCTCTGGAATACTGGTGTGAGTTGATGATGTTAAAAAAAAACCCCAGGTCTTGGATGTTTACATGTTTCTGATGTCGTTTTTTCTGGTTCCCACGACACAGGGTATCCTAGTGTGGGGCCAGAAGCAATGTATGTATATGTATGTATGTAAATGTTTATGTTTATGTATGTAGGTATTTTCAAAACTAAATTGTACAAGACATTAATTTATTTTGCAATAGAAAACAAACATTCGATGCGTGTGTGCAGGAGCACAACTTTGTGGGTTCGTAATGAAGTTTGAGGCTACAACTGAAATAAACGAGCAAATTTATTATACCAAATGCTTCTTCATAATCACAATGCCTGCGTAATTCATTAATAAAGTTTAACAAGTGTAAGCAAAGTTTCAATTCAATTTCGAATTTCGATTCTGCAGCGTTTATGTACATAGCTGTATAAATTTGAGTGTATAAATTTAATTTGTGTTCCGAAATTACATTTTATGCCGAACTTGGAATTTAGCGTTTACGCAAATAGCATATACGCAATCTCTACGCAATAAACAAGCCTTCTCTCAGGTTTGAGCCAAACCACCGAACTGAGCCGAACCAAACATATTTGGTTTGAGCTTACCGTCAGTTTATGATTTGAGAACGGCATCAGCAAAACAATCGAGTATAGTTAAGAGAATGTCTTAAGAAAATCTTAAAAACTCGTTCAGGATAAACTAAAGTGGCGTTATTAAATAAAAAGATAAGAAAACTTTAAAAGTAAAATCGGTCAAGTGCGAGTCAGACTCGTATGTAAATAGCTCAGAGACTCAGGTTTCCTCACGATGTTTTCCTTCACAGTTAGCGAGTGTTATTGCTACACAGAACAAAATTTGTTCTGTGTATTACACGAAGGGTTCCGTCGGCGCAATGAAGGTTACATAGATGGCGTCTAGATGGCGAGTGCTGTCTTTAGACAACGATTTTTCTATGTGAGCCCCCCTTAAATATTTATTTTATTCTGTTTTTAGTGTTTGTTGTTATAGCGGCAACAGAAATACATAATCTGTTTAAATTTCAAATCACGGTTCATGAGATACAGCCTGGTGACAGACAGACAGACAGACAGACGGACAGGCAGACAAACAGACGGACAGAGAAGTCTTAGTAATAGGGTCCCGTTTGGCACCCTTCGGGTGCAGAACCTTAATAGTAATAGGGTCCCGTTTGGCACCCTTTGGGTACGGAAACCTAAAAACATTTTGTTTGCTAATTACTGACATTTGCGGTTTTATCACAATGTGGGGAAGTAATTATGCTATAAGATTTTCGTATTGTTGGGCCAGCGCCTCCCAGCTGGTACTGTCCTCAAGTTGGCGAGCCCAGCCAAGTTTTGATAAAGATGCCGGAAGCCGTAACTGCCAATCAAAAGTTTGTAAAAGACAAACAGAAAACCTAAGACCAGTCATTCGCACGTCGCTAGAAGCAGTGGGGTTAGTCCAGTACTGCGGGGAAAATTCACTCCAGGGAAAACTAGGAAATCGCAAAATGTATTAGTGGTTCAATACAGTTTAGTTAAGTGGCAACTTTAGGTAGAACAGCTGCTATTTTTAAAGTTGTTATCAACGCCAGTAAATTGAACAAACCAAAAAAAAAAATATAGAAAATGATTATTTTAACCACAAAAACACTGCATTATGAGGGTATGATGGGTTTCATGACATACGGTGCCGAAACGTGGACACTCACGACACTCCACAAATTTAAACTCAGCTTACTATGGAAAGGGCTATGCTCGGGGTTTATCTGAAGGATCGAATTCGAAACGAGGTGATCCGACAGAGAACCAAAGTCACCGACATAGCCCACCGAATTAGCGTGCTGAAGTGGCAGTGGGCCGGCCATATCATCCGGAGAACAGATAACCGATGAGGAAGATGAGTTCTTGAGTGGAGACCGCGGATCGGTAAACGTAGTGTGGGACGTCTTCCGACTCGGTGGAGCGATGATCTCCGCAGGGCGGCTGGCAAGAGCTGGATGAGAGTAGCCGAAGACCGTGCTCAGTGGCGTGCTATAGGAGAGGCCTATGTCCAGCAGTGGACAAGCGTTGGCTGATGATGATGATGAGGGTTCGATGCACAATTAAATTATGGACATTTAAGTATAATTTTGCTTTCCTATATTATTATGTAGTTTTTAATAAAGAAAAGTTGTTTTCAAAATTCTTAACTTTGGAATAAATATTTTTCAATCAAAAACTTAGTAGAGAATAATAGGCCTTGAATGTTCGCAATTTTATTGTCTATCAAACCCTCCGACCACACTTTTTAGATTGTGAGAGCGAGACAGCATGTTCCACGTAAGAACAGCCTTTAGAATAATCCACCGGTCCACAGCGGGAGAGGCCGCCAAGTTTACATCGCTTGCTAACTTCAATTATTGACTTAGCTGTCTCGGATGAAAGTTTCACTCATTATGTCTCGAGCGAATCGCGCCTGCTTCATCCAGTTAGGATTTTAAACTCTGAATAATGGATGAAGACAGGTGGGGTGCGCCCACTTCGGCGGTGCGAACTCTGATTTACTTGATTTAATCCGATTACTTTAAAGATTTTTAGACATATTACTCAACATTGGGGCAGTTTTTTAAATAATAGAAACACAACCACCCAGTATATTTCGTTTCACTCAGTTTTGGCCTGGATGTAAATAAAAGTTTTGATATAGGGGTACTATCAAAATTAAGAAATTTGTAAAAGGGTATTATATTCTTTTTGTTGCGCTAACCCGTGTTAAGGACAATTTTTAAAAACCTATTTAGAGGCTAAAAATTCCACCCATGCCGGGACTCGCTTGCGACCTCTGGCTAACCGTGCCCGCGCTCTCCCAACTAAGCTAATGGGCAAAGTACAGGCATCGGCGAAAGGGGCTCGAAATTTCGCGGGTCGCGGGCTGCAGAGGTCGCGAGTTCCAGTCCCGGCATGGGTGGAATTTAGCCTCTAAATAGGTTTGTAAAAGGGGTGGACATTTCTTGAATTACTTAGATAATTGGCCTAGTAGTGTAGTGTTAACTTTGAATGATATATATATCAAAAGTCGTAGAACAAAACATGATGTAAATGACAAATTCTAACCGAGATCTTTCAGATGTTGGGCATTTTTGAAATAACTGTGTTCAATGAAATAAAAAAACGTCACAAGAGCCTTTCTGTTCCAATCTATTGTTTGGCCAAGGTAAGGTCCCCGGTAGAAATTAACGAAACATCGTCCTACTTAGCAAACTTGGGTGTTTTGATTCAGTTGTTCGAGACTCGCAACTCTTTTGTTCTTCATTTAGTTGGCGATGTTCCTGAAGAAAGCGCTGCAGCTACTTTTGTACGGATAACACTGTCTATTCAAACTGGATTTAATTTAATTAAAGCAAGGTAAAAGGCAAAAAGGTCGATTTTCAGGCAACCTCTACAGCAGGCGAGACCATACTGACATGGCTGAACTAATCGGATGCATTTATGCCTTGTTTGAGGCGTTTTAAGTCAACAGTTTTCTTGTTTTTAAAATAAGTTTTTTTTTAGAGAACGATGTTTATCGTTCTCAAATCAAAAACAGAATGGCAACTTTATTGATAGCCTAACTCGGCAACCGAGGCTCATTTATATATTTAGGTCAACTCACATGAGTTCTAACTTGCAGATCCTTGTAATTATTTTATTTATTTTTATTTACATTGTTGTAGATACTTTTTGTGTTCACTTAAATCTCTTTTTATATTTGAATTTGAAGGTTCGCTAGTTCTGTTTATTTTAGATATTGTCACTCGCAAAATATAATCTCAACAAGCAAGTCATATATTTTTATTTAAAATTTCCAACATACATAAATATTGCAACATTACAGTAATTAGGTACACCAAAGCGTTACAATATTTTAACAAAACAAAATACATTAAACACTACAACAATAAAAGCCAAAGGAAACATAAATATTATCAAAATGTCAACCTATTAAAATCAAATTAAATTCATTCGCAAAAAGCTTCGTCAAATACAAAAATGGGAAATATAAACAACTGAAAACACAAAATCATTACGAGAATAAGCCGCCCTGGGACACATCCGACCCAAAGGTTCCCAATACGCTGGCAGCGTTACCTCGCTGCACTGCAAGGGAAATTCTTTGCATAAGATAGGCCCCAGAGCAGCAATCATAGCCACGGTCCCTCAAGCGACGACCTATCTCTCTCACAAAGACCTTTCCCTGCACTCCCCAGACCCCAGTTGTTTCTATTGCGAGAGGCACAAAAATGTACTGGCCCAAAAGCGCAGAATACTTCTGGACCTTCAACCTCGCAGCCTCTTCTGCCGCAGCGCCCGGGGTGGATACGGTAGAAGCTAAGTGAGAGGGGGCAAAAGTGCAGACACACGTAGCATCCCAAAGCAAGGAGCGCCCTCTCTCCCAGGGTATCATCGTCAGGCCATCCGGACGTTTCCCATCGGAACGACAATGTAATGTCTTTGGTAAAAAAATTAACTGTTACTACTAAATAAAAAATGTTACTACTACTAAAATTCGCAATTCTGACTCTTTTTGGCATTTCGCTCCACAATTTTTTTAGGATACCTTCCGAGTCCGGCACCTAAATTAAGGATGCAATTTTTTTTTTCTCGCCTACACCATAGTGTGGCGCATAGTTTGATTGGTCGTTTAAAAATATTGTAAGTATAGGATAACCGTTTTTACATTGAGGATGTTCAAGTGAATCCGGAATGAAGCTAATAATAAATATATAATAATATTTAACTATAACACAGGTTAGGGCGGGAAAGACTTTATAAGTATGACTAATGATGATTATTTTAATAACAATTATTTAAAATATAAGTTGCAATATCATTCGCTAACGGTGAAGGAAAAAATCGCGGGGAAACTTGAGTGTCTAAGGTGTGCATACCTCAGCGCTTAAAATTGCCAATCCCCGGTGGGCACGCGTGGTAATTAAGCCCATACTCTCTCTCTGAGCGAAGGCCTGTGCCCTGCAGTGGGACGTATATAGGCAACATAAAAAAAGCATATTGACACGTTCTGTTATTATTTCATACTAAGTGTTAGTAACAGGTTTGCTAAATACTACTCTACTTAATTTTCTCTCTTACAAATCTACAGTCTAGGGCCCGCCAACCATTGACAAGAGGCTCTACTTTAAAGACTGAAGAATCCGACAACTTTTCCAGCGGGTAATCAAGTCGAATTCCAGCCCCGATGCAGAGATCGATTTTATTTCAAGTCCCGATTAAAAGTTATAGAAAGAAAGAGTTCCTTACCTTTCAATCGGGACTTAAAATTGATTTTAAGAGTGTCATTTCTCTGTCGTAAGATAAAATCAAATGAAATGCAAAACAATTTATAAACACTCAGAATGACATATTGGGTATAATACACATTATTTTCACCCAAACTAAGATACAGCAAATAATAATAATAGCTTTCCGGGAGCGGCTAACAAGTAAAAAAAAATTGAATTACCTACTTATGTATTTGAAAAATAAAAAATAATAAAATTATAATAAAAAATAATAAGCAAATTAGAACACTATAAGAGTAGAATCTTGTCTTATTTGGGAGAAATGTCCCTTTCAAACTTTAAGCCCGACAACTGGCCCGTGCGTAGCGTTTGAATCGTTCGTAAGTGAGTGACCGATTCAAACGCTTCGCTACAATTGATATAAAAAAAATGGACATATCGGCCGCGAGCTAGTTTTTGTGTGGACGAGATGCCCCCTAACCCGTTTGTCGAAATACTTAAGAGCCTTGAATCGGGCTGATTGGATTCCGATCAATCCGCGCGACTCGGTCGAGGCATTCCGATCGGGGCGTAATTAAAACTGCCACGTCTTTCAACTGATATCCTCCACCTGGACTGCCGGTAGGCCGGGAGCGTACAGGGAAATTTCCCTATCAAGTTAAACGATTTACGATACTTATAAAAACATGATTTTATAGTTAACAAGTATTAATTTGTAAGTATTTATAAGTATTACGTATAATTTTATTGTACAAATTTATATATGATAGTTATGCGTTTATTTTCCTTTATAGTAGATTTAACCTTCGGCCTAAATGGTTGATTGTAGCAACGTAAAAAAGTCAGTGCAGTATAATATAATGAACTTAAGGAAAACTATTACGGTTAAGTAGGTTTTACAAGTAAACAAGTAATAGGCGACCAACTTGTAAAATCGTACAAATTCCATCGAAAATTACATTGACGAAGTTGTTAGTTGTGTAAAGCAGGTAAAAGACCCCTCCTTCTACGGAACCCTACACTGCGCGTAGCCCGACACGCACTGCCGCAAACCGGCCGGTTTTTTAACTCATCTAAAAAGTTACATAGTACAGAGCCATGTTGTTTGGTTCCCGTGAAGTCAAGAACATCGATAGTTTACTTATCGCCTAGTTCCATTAAGGCCGGGTTCTCGGAGCGCAAGGATTTGTATGGCACTTATTGCGCAGCGCGAGCGAATAGTTGAGACAAAAGTAGGCATTTTTGAAATGACAGAAATACAAATCCTATAAATAGAATTTTGAAGAGCGACATCACTACACATGCAGTGAAAATTCAGTACAGCTCAAATAAAAACCATATCTAGTGATAATTAAGACTCATGTTCGCAATTTTTTGTGATGCCATAAAGTTTAAAAAAATCATAAATATAATGACTGACGGCCCTAGATAAGACATTGAAAAGTAATATACAATATTTATTTTAAATACTAACCATTAGAGAGTAAAATGTATTTTAAAATACCTGATTTAGAGGTAATTTCGGAAAACCCAGCCTTAAGTTCGCCTTGTCCTTTTAGTTTCCATGCGGGCGCTACTACGGTCCACTTTCCTGCAGTTTATTTGTTCTTTATACAGTCCTCAAACATCAGAGAGAAAACATCGTGTGGAAACCCAGATTTTTTTGGGTCAGCGATTTTTGTAGCAAAGTCACCTGTGATGTGACTGAGTTTAGTTTATGTATCAGTGGGAATGCTAGCGGATCAAACCATGCATTTTATTCCGAACCACCATAGCCTAAGAGCGGTGGTAGCAGGTGGGTAGAGCATTGTACTCGGAAGCGAGAGACCCAGCTTCGATTCCCGGTGCGGGCATGTACCGGGGTAGATTAATATAAATTATTATAAACCTATATAAATGATAATACATAAATAAAAAAAAAATACAACAATAACATGTACATACATATTGAACGTCGTGAGGAAACCTGTGTGTCTAAGCTATTCGCATACCTCAGCGGTGGGCACGCGTGGTGATTAAGCCCATGCTCTCTCACTGAGAGAAGGCCTGTGCCCTACAATGGGACGTATATAGGCTGCTTATGATTCCCTAAGGTTACGATTTTGAATTATTGCTCCGCTGATACAGTATAACGCTGATGTGTCGCTTCAGATAAAAAAAAATATAAAATAAAAAATAAAAACCGATTTCGAAACACTAACTCTTTAGTGCTGTAGTGTTTCGTAGTCGGTTTTTTTATTTGAATTTTGTTATTATTCAGTTTTTGTGGGGGAGCGGGAGAAAATCAAACAAGTCCCTTATAACCATAATTTACCGTACTTAATTCGTTGCTTTAAAATTTGATGTTCTCAATTTCCATCTCCGAAAGTCTTCATCAGAACATCACCAAATTAACTTGGGACTACTTTTACGCTATTTTATGAAACATACGGATATTACTAAAGGATGAGTCCCATTAGGCCCTGTTTACTGCTGTCCATTGATGAGTTCCGTACTCCATTTCTAAAAGTCTTCATCAGATCTTCACCAAATTAAAATGGGACCAATGGGACGTTATTAGAAGGTTATTGATTCGAACAAAAAAAGAATTGTCGAAACCGGTTTAGATTTGACGGAGTTATGCGAAAGCATAGCAAAAAAAATACGCTTCGAATTGATAACCTTCTCCTTTTTTGAAGTCGGTTAAAAATGCATCCATGGCATAGTAACCAAACGACAGCCCGACCGAAGTTAGAATGTACGCTTAAACGCGAAGTAATTAGAACAGCATTGCGCGCTCAATCACGCCGAACTTCTGTCGCGTATCTTCGGCACGTTTTCCATTTCTCTGTTCTTTCGTATGTAAATAACTAAATGAACGAATAAAACTATACGAAAAATAAACGCACAAACGTAAAATTACTGATCGGCATTCGAAATATTAAACTCAATAATAAACTTCTTGTTTCGAAGACTAGCTTAACTTTGCTGGGGCGATATTATCTTTCCATTCCTCTTTCTGTTTTTAAGTTGTTCATACATAGGTTATTTACTATTTATTTCGTTTAATGATAAAATGGCGCTTGCGTGTGGCGCCGGATTAAGAATAGCGTCACTCCATCTCCTCCCGTGGATGTCGTAGAAGGCGACTAAGGAAACCAGGAGACGGGCAGCAGCGTCTTCCTGAGATTCCAACCGCATACTGCGATCGCCAACCCGCCTGCCTGGCGGTTATGGCAAAACCCTTCGTGGTTAAAAACCATGAGGGAGGCCTGTGTCCTACAGTAGACGTCAAATGGCTGATGATGATGATGTTGATGAATGATAAAATGCATCGGAGAGAAAAGACTCGGAGTTTACTAAAAAATACACCTAACGAGATCAATTTATCGCCCCGAAACCTCAAACTCGTACGTAATAAAAATGCGAATTCAAATTCCATCGTTTATCACTTCATGTGGTACAAAATACCTTTCAATGTAAATAAACCCAAGAATAAACTCAAGATAAACCCTGTAAGGGTACTGCAACATAGTAGAAGATTTAGAACGAACAAATCGATCGATAAAGTTCGTTACATGGCTGATACCACGGGAATCGAACCCACGTCTTGGTTTGGTAGGTAGTCAAACGTTTTACCGCTAGACCAAATTCCTTCCTTATGAAGCTACTGGCTGTTGCCCGCGACTTCGTTCGCGTGGTAATTTTGATGGGTATTTTTCCGGGATAAAAAATAGCCTATGTGCTAATCCAGACTATAATCTATCTCTGTGCAAAATTTCATCGGGATCCGTTCGGCTGTTTTTGCGTAAAAGAGTAACAAACATCCATCCATACATACAGACTTTCGCGTTTATAATATTAAGTAAGGATAAGCAGTAAAAGCGTGGCGATTATGGCAAAACCCCTCATGGTTATGAAACCAGTGCCTGTGTCCTGCAGTGGGCGTCAAATGGCTGATGATGATGATGATGATGAAGCAGTAAAACGCATTATTCGTATGCAGCAAATAAGTATCGTCTAGCGTCTAGCCTATCATGTTCGGACTTGTTTCTCGAGGAATTTGGCTCTATCTCGAATAGTTGCCGGAACTCCGCAGGGATTTAAATGAAACGACAGTCTTGTATTTTGGGGGAAATACTGAGTTAATTTACCTCAGTATATTTACAACAGTATTTTTGAATCCAGGCAGTGATTACAGAGTTTCAGATAGAGAAATATGCTCGTTAATTGGTTCGGTGGAAGAGTTATTTCAAGTTTGATAGATTCCAGTTAAATGCCATTACAACTTATTTATTTATTAAGCACATTATAACTTATTTATGTACTAATTTATAACAATTATTTAAGTAAGAGTTATGTAACTTTATTATTAAGTTTAAGTACGTACTTTTCGTATTTGCACTAACACCCGTCTCCAGGTTGTCTGGAAGAAATTTCTGTTAGCAATCAGGCTGCCCATTGTACTTTTTCATTGTAACTTTCATATTTTATGTCTCTTGTTTGTTGTGTACAATAAAGAACATGCTTATCTTATCTGATCTTAAACTAAGGCAGCTATAGGTTTTATTTGATAGATTGTGCTTATCGTAAGCCAAAAGATTTTTTCCTTTTAATCTTGCGATCGGCACGAGACTTTTTGTGAATGATACGATAAATCGCATATTGTTGGTTTGTTATTAATTACGGATTTTGGTATCTGGTGTCACAAGGAATGATGTATTTATTGTCTACATTATATTAGGGGTTAAAGTATGAAATTGCCGTTTTATTGCAATAGGTTCTTTGAATTGACATAGAATCTTCATGGTTTGAGGTTTTCGAATGAAACTTTTTTCAAATGGTTTCTATGATGTTCTTTTTTTAAAAAATGTGAAACACTTGAATATCGACTTTCAATTGTTTTTGTTATTCAATTTAGACAAGAAAGATGGATACTGCGAAAATTCGAGTGATTATGAGGCACCCATTTTTCGTATTTTTTTATTTTATTGATTTGACGCAAGTGAGTCAATATTGTGGGTAAGGTAACGTTAAACCATGCCGCTAATTCATGGGTAGTTTGACTAGGGTCGGCTTCCACTATCTCTCTTAATTCATCGTTATTCACCTGTGTGGGCGGTATTCCTCGTGGCTCGTTCTTTAAGTCGAAATTTCCATCACGAAAGCGATTAAACCAAAATCGCACGGTGCGTTCATTATACCTAGTCCAACATAGGATGATCTCTGACAGCTTGTCACTGTGACTTTACTAGGCATGGGGATAATGTCGAAATAAATTATCGATATTCTAACCAAAGTTTCTGAATGTTTCAAGCAAATCAAACAAAAGGATGTTGTAACATGTTTTTATTCTTGTTAAATCGGTTCACAGCCCAAATCACTATCATCAAAGTCTGATTCTGACTCGCTGGAGCAGTCTTGTAGATTTATAATCAGTTCCTGGGTAGATTGGTCGAATCGTACGTTACGCTCCCAATCATCTTCCATAATTTTTCTTGTTCTGTCTATGTCTTTCTTCCAATTGTCCGATGTGACACTGTCACATGCATCCTTCAGTAACTTCAGCATTTTATTTGCTGTAAAAGGCGGTGTTGTATTATGTCTGGCTGCGTAACCTGTAACAAAGAAATAAAATACATATAAAACACACCATGGCTTGTTGGAAGAGATGTCTTAATAGCTAATCGATGTTTTATTAGCTAATTGATGTTTTATGAGATATTTTTACATTCTTATCTTCTATCAAAATGTATTTGATTATAATTTTATGTGAGTACAATAAATTAGAAATATTAATCTAATTGACTTTTTTTAAGCAAACGAGAGAAATGCGAGCGATGGTGAAAGAAACACATAAGCACGTTTACCTTTGACTTGAGCCCAGATCAGCTCTATCGGGTTGTACTGGCAGTGGTATGGAGGTAGCCGAATTACAGTATGGCCCTTTTCTTTTGCTATTTCATCCAAGATGTATGTTGGAGTACGGGGTTTGTGTATACGGACCAATCGTAGTAATTCAGTTTTCAACATCTTTTCGTTGGCCTCTATACCTTTGCTTTGCAGCCACGAAATTAAATCCAATTTCCGGTTGCTTGACGTTGGTGCTTTATCTCTTTGTACGGAGTGGTACGATGCATTGTCCATCACGATGGTATGCGGTTCTTTCAGGTTTTCCAAAAGAGTTAAAAACCACTTTTTGAATCTTTCGAAATCCATTTCTTCATGATATTCGGTGGTCTTTACTGATTTAAACGCCAGCAAACAATTCGGCACAAAGCCAGACGACGTCCCAGCATGTGTTATAATTAATCTTTGCCCTTTGCCTTCGGGCACTTTTGTAGTTGACTCAGCTGTGTCATCCGTCCAAGATCTTGAAACTGTGTGATTTGCGTTTAGCCACGTTTCGTCCAGAAAAACCACTTTGTCCCAGTTTGAGATCTCTTTAATTTTTCGGAGAAAATCAATTCTCTTGAGCGCAACATCTGTCCGCTCCATTAGTATTTTTCTTTTGTCACTTTTTTTGTAGCGGAACCCGATGCTTTTTAGTGTTTTGGCTAACGACGAGTGGCCACCTTTAAATAATTCAGCGTCTTCAAGAGATGTTTGTAGTTTTCTGAGTGTTGGTAACATTCCACGCGTGTAGTACCCATAAATATGGTTCCGGATTGCTGCGGCATCAAAATCGTCAATTTTTGATATTGGACACGTCCTCTTCCTTTTTTTATTTGGCGTCGACAGTTTTTGCTCTTCGTTTTCCTCTGTCGTCGTTGTCGCAGATGATTGCTCACCATACTTTTCTCTGCTGACACGAATCACTGTAGCAATCCCGATTCCCAGAGCATCAGCAACTCTGTTGCACGCTTGTGTTAATGGCAACAACGGTCCGCCATTTTGACTCTCGCGTTCAAAGTATTCGCGCAAGCGAATCACAAACTCCCGGCTTTCACTATTTAAAACAGTTTTCTTTGTTCTTTTTGGCATACTGTATCCAAAAACAGAACAAACTTAACAAACAAATAACAGCAAAACTCAACAAATTAATAACAATAACGATAACCGAATGGAGACTGAATGAAAACACGTGGCGTATACAAGGCGTTGGCACTCGTACTGAACAAGATGGCAGAATGGCAGATGCAATGCAATCAAACAAGATGGCGGCATGGCGCGGTGAAGCCCACTCTACACACTCACGCGCAAAGCCCGCGAAACATGCATGAATGGATGAATGGGATTTCATTATTGTTTCACGCGCGAGTGTGGAGCGCCCATGAAGCGCCACTCGTTAAAAATTCAGTTTGCTATTTTTTATCGTTGTTTTAATAGTATTTCTATTTCATTTACCTTGTTGTTTGCAATCTATTTTATTTACAAAATATCATCAATATTCTATTATATGTTTCGAGTCAAGATCGATAACTTGTCTTACGATAAGTGTAGCACGTCACTATTTGCCAATAAAGTATTTAAATTGTCTCTATACATTTTACCGTCGAAAAATACGATACTTCATAGGCGTGTTTTGACACTGACAGCTGTCAGAGATCATCCTATGTTGGACTAGGTATAGTAGACCTCTCTCCAAACGCAGCATTGATATTGCGGGCTGTTTCTGCCGCGTTAGTTCCGCGTCGGAACTCGTATTCAAAAATCACTCGAATTTTCGCAGTATCCATCTTTCTTGTCTAAATTGAATAACAAAAACAATTGAAAGTCGATATTCAAATGTTTCACATTTTTTAAAAAAAGAACATCATAGAAACCATTTGAAAAAAGTTTCATTCGGAAACCTCAAACCATGAAGATTCTATGTCAATTCAAAGAACCTATTGCAATAAAACGGCAATTTCATACTTTAACCCCTATTATTAAAATTTTGCAAACTTTAAAGGATGGGCAACAAATTGTCACGAAAATGTAAAACATTTTCTTTATTTTCCAGTTAATACGCCCTTTGAAACTTGAACGTAGATAAAATAAATGCCTCTTTGTACATGAGTATACCTACCATTTATTGGAGTTTTCGTAAAATCGTATTAAAAATATATTTTTTTTAAATAAAAGCCGACTTCGAAACACTACAGCATTAAAAGGTTAGAAATATTTTAAATAATTAGAAGTATGTACACATGTAGGTATTGTAGAAGTATGATTTGGAGTCGGTGCCCAAAATATATGTGCTGGTCATGAAACTGGGCACCGACTACAACATTCCTCAAATGAAGTTTAAATAATAATAACTTCCACATAACACAATCACTTGTCCTGGTCCCAAACTAAGTACTGTGGTAACCAGGCAAAGAAACCACAAACATGGAAATACACCAAGACTAAAGCTATTTGTACAAATCAAGTACGGCGGCCTCCAGTCGGAATCGAACCCATGACCTCTGTTTCGTAGTCAAGCGTGGTCTCAAATAGTCTGTGGCAAAGCTTTACCACAGACTATTTAAACTGCACTTGAAGAGTCATCATCATCATCATCAGCCATTTGACGCCCACTGCAGGACATAGGCCTCATGAGGGGTTTGGCCGTAATCGCCACGCTTGGCAGGCGGGTTGGCGATCGCAGTATGCGGTTGGAATCTCAGGAAGACGCTGCTGCCCGTCTCCTGGTAATTGATTTCCTTAGTCGCCTTTTCCACGGAAGGAAATGGAGTGACGTTATTCTTAATCCGGCGCCACACGGAATACGGCCACACGGCACTTGAAGAGTGTTTTAGAGGAATCGTGTTTCTTTTAATAAGACTGATACTCTCTTGCTTAGAGATGGCCTTTGCCCTGCAACCTGCAGTTGCACCTTTACGTAATACTGGCTGCGGTGACCGCCACTACGTTTGCGGGGTAAACGGATTAGTCTACAGCCTATTTAGAAGAAGAAGAAGAAGAAGAAGAAAGACATTTATTATACCAACAAGATAGATAGATAGAATATTCTTTATTGCATGTACACCAGGAATTACATATGAGAATTTAACAATAACAAGATACATCACAGAAACAAAATAAGCACATAAGTAACATAATATGCACAACAACAGAAAGAAAACTAAATACACAACAGACAAAACGAATAAATAAAACAGGACCATAGATGTAGCCTGTGGTGTATCTACATTGCCACAAAAGGCAGCTGACTCAGCGTTGTGCTGAGGAAGTGATCCCTCAGCGCTGATTTTCAGTCAGTGCCTACGGTAACCCATATTTGTACTACGGAGTGCATGCCGTGGTGCAGTTAAAGAATTAAGACAAATTCAATTGTATGTATGTTATACAATAAAGTAAAAAAATAAATAAAATATCGTCATAAAATACTTACATATATTATTAGTTTTAAATTAATGTGTGTGAAATATAGAGGAACACCATAATAAATTAAATTTCATAAGTAAATATAAGTGAAGGAGAAGAGAGGAGAGGAGAGATAGGAGGATACACACCAAAGTAAATAAATAAAAAGTAAATACATGCCCGACATAACGCAATGGTGGCCATTCCACCCATTCTAAATACAGGTGAAAGAATTTTTTTAAATTGGTTAAGTACTTTCGGAGATTACTTTCTACATAGCGGTGCTAGGTTAGTGGGTAGAAAATCGGACTTGGAAGCGGGAGACCCAGGTTCGATCCCCAGTGCGGGCATGTACCTATGACTTAGTTTTCTAAGTTTTGTACATTTGTAAAGTTACAGTAGCAATACCACTCGCTAACGGTGAAGGAAAACATCGCGAGGAAACCTGAGTGTCTGAGCTATTTACATACCTCAGCGCTTGAAATCGCCAATCCGCGGTGGGTACGCGTGGTGATTATATACCCATACTCTCTCCCTGAGAGCAGACCTGTGCCCTACAGTCGGACGTATATAGGCCGCTTATGTATACAAACTTACAAACATAGGTATAAACTTACAAACTTTTATCTATATTATATTATTATAGGTATATTATTAAGTGTAAGTGTGGACAGGTGGGAGCTTGCAATCAAAGTGCAAAAGATACAAAAACGAGTTGGCGTTGGCTTGAAATCGGTTCGGAAGCAAACTTACCGGTAGATTTAGAATCAATCAAAGCAAGCTCGGCTAGAAGTTAACTTTAACTTAACTCAATGTTAAGCTAAGTAACTCCCCCTTATCCTAATGCGCTCGCTAATGGCCCAAGTTTGAACTCGAAATGCGAATCGAGTTTAATTAACTGGGTAAGTTATGCGATTTCTGTTGTTAACTAGTTATTGTCCAACTAACGGTGTATTTTACAGGTGGAGTCAGAAGTTAAGTTGTTGTAATGTTAGACTCATAAGTTTAAAGATAAGCATATCAATCTTTAGACGTTCACGCGACGACACTTTCCGCTAGTTTCTCGTACATTAACAGTCTGTCAAAAATTAAAACTATGAATTATACATCCGAAAACACATCAAGATAAATCACCACACACACATGCACACACACACACATACACACACACACACACACACACACTCACACACACACACACACACACACACACACACACACACACACACACACACACACACACACCCACACACACACATACACAACCCTTAATACTTTTGATCAATAAAATTGTCAAGAAAAGTCTTTATCTTTATCAAAAACTAAGTATAAAATAAAAGTACTATAGTAAGTAGTACCCCTAGTTACTACAGCACGGGGTATCCTAGTTTGGGACCAGGGTAAGTGATTGTATTGTGTGGAAGTTGTTATTCATTATTAACTTCTATGTTATAACTTTTGTTGTATGTTGTATAGCACATATTCACAAATGTACGTAACTTGGAAAACAAGTTAATATGTAGTTAACCTTCCGAATGTTCTAACGGAAACAAATACAAAATGAACACTCAAACCATGGGAAATTTACCTACTAAAGTAATTGATCGCTACCACGTGAAAAACAAATGAAGGCGCATTAGCTTTAGCTAAGTGGATTGAAATCCAAATGCATTTTTTATTAAATCCGGTTTAAACCAATTGGACTTGAGAAACCGCAATGTTGATACAGAAGATCTGCTTCTATATTACGCGCACCAAATGCTGAACTATTCCAATCGTCCAGCTGTCAAATTACATGCCAATTGCTATCGCAAATGTCAGAATATTTTAGTATTATCTTACCATCTAACATGACATTATTAACCTGAAAATTGTGGCTTCTTATGAAAGTAGTTCAAATAGAGTACTAGAGAAAGTGTTTGGTTTAAATCCGTGTTAGCCATTTTGCTTGCTAGGCTTCGTTAAGAAAAAGCACGTGAAGGTATTACTAGGTTCCCATTCAACTGAGTTTCGAATTCTGATATTAGATGGTAAAACGTCTCTAGCAGTAATCAAGTCCCGGATCCCGAAACTTCGCAATTCGTAATACAAATCCAGGTATAATCTTAGCCTACATTCCAGTGAATTAGGCTAAAGATGGTGTGACGGGTCGCTGACTAAGCTCCGTCTGAATTCTTGGAGCAACTCTCTACTTTTATCCGAATTTGTGGATTTAATTAATTCACGACTGACTTCCTCTCCGTTACATAGTAACTTTTTTGTGACAAGTGGTGATTTAAATCAGACAGTGATTTTAACAGTTCGGAGTCCGTCCATGCGGACGGTCGTAAATCCAGATTTATTTACAATTCTCGACACTCCTGTCAAGCCGAGTTTGAATCCAAAAGAGCAACGCAAGTTAGTTTTTGTGAATATTTATTCGAAATATTTCAGCCTACGTTTGACTGCACTATCTGTCATAATGTATCTACTTTATTAACTCACTTGTATTTTTTTAAATAAATTAAATTGATAATTGACGTAACGTAACGCCACGTCACGTAACGTAACGTAATGGCGGCCAAATATCATAATATATCATAGTCTTACTTGCTCACTCATGAAAAAGCGTCACTAATTCCAGGTTACAAATTTAAAAAATAGGTCATTGGGAATATAACGAAAGGAAAAGACAGAACACCGATCATTAGAGGTACATGAGTATGAGTTTGTTGCAGTAAAAATCATTAAAGTGACTGATGCGGTTTGCCTTACACAAACAGTAGGGAGCAAAGTGCATGAAAATAGTAAAAAACTGTAAAAGGTGACTTAAAGTTTTCTAAAATAAAAATATGTCTAATTCTTTCAATACAATTAAACAGCTATAGAAAACAATGACGTATTTGTACGTTTCTGCAGTTATAACAAGAAAGCTTCATAACACTTAGCATTTATTTAGATCGCAATTTATTTATACATATTCTTTGTACGAATCTCAGGCCCTTTTACTTATATATGTCTCAAAAGAGCCCAGATATTCATAATTACAAATACATAGAACCTCTTCAATAAAAAAAAAAACAGCAGCAACTGAAATAACAGAGAGTAGGTAGCTGTACGTCTTATTGGTTATTTATCAAACTCCACAATCAACATTTCACTCATTATTACTGAAGCAACAAATCTATTAAGGCGAGGCAGCCCAGAGCGTAATAGGTACATAAATCAATTAAGTTGAACAAGTGCCCCGTGCTGGGACCGCGATCCTATTTTGGGACATTGAGCCCGTCGCACTGTTCCTGCTGAGTCCGACCGCTTACAGCCCTTTTCGCGGCATTCACGGCGCCAGTAGCAGGCAGACAGCCACTGTTTGATGTATATCGAAAAGTAATTTTATTGAGACATAAAAAAACGATAAAATTTTGCGAAACGGCGTTCTTAGAGTGAAAAGCGATGGTTTTCGGATAGCCTCAGTCTAGGCTAGGTCTCCGGGGTACAGGCGTGAATTTGTGTATTTCTGTCATCGTCCTGAATGAAAATCCAGCCGGCAACATCAAACTGTCTCCAGCCGTAGGTCAAATGGCAGGCATTCTCACGCTGCGTTTGCCAGTTCGTAGTCAACTCTCAAGAATCACTTCCTGAACTTAGCTCTGCAGCGGTGTACTAAAGTGGACTGATGAATTAGATTTGAATACTTTTCTAAACCGCCATCAAAATTTATCCGTCTACAGATGTAGCTTCGTACTGGTTATATGCAGATCAAAATGGGATTAAATCTAAGGACACAAAGGCAGCAAATTCAGCCTATTCCATGAGACATCTAGCCGGTGGCGGCAAGGGAAATGTCTCCGTTTTAATTCGAATATAACTTGTAGAATTGGAAGCCTGTGGCCATGCAATTGTGACCCTAATTCGGTTCCTGATTGAGGAGGTGTTCAATTGTCGGTCTAATGGATCGGGCTTCGTGATTTTATGTTTATTTGCTGAATTTTATTCAATTTCTCTATGCTTTTCTGCCTCGGAGTAGCTATGTAGTACTCACCTAGTGAATGATTGCGTGGGACTAGCAAAACATGCAAAAGCGGCAAGTTATTTTAATGCAAACCGAAGTGGCCAACTTTTGTCATACTAGTTTAGCTTCATCATCATCAGCCATTTGACGCCCACTGCAGCACATAGGCCTCCCTCATGGTTTTGCCATGATCGCCACGCTTGGCAGGTGGGTTGGCGATCGCAGTAAGCGGTTGGAATCTCAGGAAGACGCTGCTGCCCGTCTGCTGGTAATTTATTTCCTTAATTGCCTTCTACGACATCCACGGAATGAAATGGGGTGATGCTATTCTCAATCTGGCACCACACGGAAGCTTTAGCTTAGCAGCCAGCAAACGCCGAAAATTTAATAGTTTGTTTTTTTTATTATAGGTTAAAAAAACACTGTGAATATTATTAAATTATGATTGTAACTAAATATTACTCATGTTTTCACAAAGTATCTTTAAATTTATTTTATTTATTTAGAAAATATTTATCATTTTTTTTAATAAGTATTTTTTTAATTGGTTTAAAACAGGATGAGATTTACATAAGAGAGATTTATAAGACATTTCACATAAAAATAATCATATAATAAAATACACAAGTGAATAGGTAAGGTAAATTAACACAGTCCCTATACTATCTCACTGTGAACACAACTGATTGCTAATTACAAAGAGCAATTTGTTTTGCGACAAGCTGGGCTCCCATGTCATAGAACTACAATTCACGGCTCTCAATGAGAATTCAATGCACATTCCAATGCCGGTTAACCCACAGAATAACGAGTAGGAAAATTCAGCCACGCGACGCACATCGAACCGCCCCAAACATTTTGGGAAGCATTTACTTATTTTGGGAAGCCTTTCGTATCTAGCTGTAAATTTTATTTATCAAGCGTGAATTTATTCACCGACTAGGTTAGAATTTCTTTTGCTAAGCGTTTAAATAATACCCAAACGACAGTAGGGACCTATCTGTGTCCCTTGGTTCTCGGTCGGTATTACTGAGGCTGCTGGAACCGATGAGCTGCACCAAAACAGACTTAAAACGTTGTATAACCTCGTAAAAGTCCACCGGAATCGCCGGAAACCGCCCGTTCCATGGCCCCACAGCGTCGCTGGGGCTATATTTACATAAAACCAATTACAATGGTCGCCGTTACGATCACGGTGTGCTCCGTCAAACTGAACAACAAGTTTCGCAGGATATCGCTCCAAATAAGAATATGCTAAGCGGGTTTGATCTGCGAGATTAGGTGGGACACCCGCTTGGTACCTTGGTGTATACTACTGACCTGCCCCTTGATTATCTAACTTTTAACGCATGCATCTGTCAGCGAATACGATATATCTACTGGACTTTGTCGTATAATTTCTCACTGTGTCTCAATATCACTGTCACGCCTCAGATATCCACCCAAATGCGACATCCAGTATGTGTGATACATAGGTATTACGTTTCATATCTGTACGGCAGAGCTAAGTAAACATTTTTGCACCAGTGTACACTTTAAAATTATATATTCAAGGCGCAGGACCGCGTTTCATTAAATTACCTTACATAGTTTATTGTATAATTCGATGTACATTGCGTAGCCGAGTTTTCCTACTTGTTAATCTGTGGGTTGAGCGACTTGTACATCCAATTGTCATAGTAAACCATGAGTTGTAGTTCTATGGTATACAGGGTGACTTTGAATTCGATTGACAATTTTAAGGGGACGTTCTAACGATGATTTGGAAATGAAACACATGGCGCTAGTTTGCAAAAAAATGGGGGGGGGGTCAGAAAATTTTTTTTAGTTACCCTAAATTACTTCACTTAAGCATAGACAAACAATATCAGGACAAAAATTTATAAAAATAAAAAAAATACGATGGGTCGAGCGTCTTATGGTCGGCGCCTGCCAACTCAATTGTTCTTTTAACTGTTTACACATATCCGAGGAAAGACTCTTATACATTAAAAAAAACATTAGAATAAAATTTTCTTCTAATGTTTTTTTTAATGTATAAGTCTTTCCTCGGATATGTGTACCACCTTCCTACCACTTGGATTCACAATTTCGAGCAGGGTCGGAAATCAAGAATATTTACAAATACCGATAAATCATCATGTTTTTCTCAATAAAAAGAACATTGTCTCAAAATATAGCTAACGATTTTAAAATCACCCTTTAGAGTCCAGAGAGCTAACTCTCTTGAGGCTGCTGTTACGTTTGGCATACATCTCGCATATCATTATCATCATCAGCCATTTGACGCCCACTGCAGGACATAGGACTCCTTCGTGGTTTTCATAACCATGAGGGGTTTTGCCACAATCGCCACGCTTGGCAGGCGGGTTGGCGGGTTGGAATCTCAGGAAGACGCTGCTGCCCGTCTCCTGGTAGTTGATTTCCTTAGTCGCCTTCTACGACATCCACGGAAGGAAATAGAGTGACGCTGTTCTTAATCCGGCGCCACATGGACAGTAATTATTTTACAATAATAACCAGGACCAGGTCAAGTGATTGTTCTGTGGGGAAGTTATTATTATTATTTTATGACGTCGATGAATTATTGTGGTCAGATTTTTCTTAGTCCAAACGCAAGCTAGAATGAGTAGAGCTGGCTGCGACAGGATTTCTGATCGATAAAGAAAAATAGCAACAAGTGAAAGTGTCGGAAGAAGTTAGCAGTCCACTGTCGGATGTTTTTTATTTGGTTTGCCAACTGAATTATTCATCGAAGGTTTTCGCAACATTATTATACCGTCTTCAGTGAAAGGTTATCGGTGCCATTTATTTTTTGCTCGGCTAGCTAAGTCAGTAATAAATCATGACAGGCAATCTTAGATAGGTATCCTCGATGCCTTGGTATCTTTCTACGAATCCCGCTAATAGATTGATAGAGTCCGGCCTTTGCTACGAAGTACCATTGTTTTATTACAAACTAGCTGTTCCGGCGAACTTCGTACCGCCCCACGAAATCCGTTTATACGATCTTGCACAATGCCATCTATTTTTAAAACACAGCGTTCGCTCGCACAACGCCATCTGTTTTAAACTTAAAATAAATATTATCCCACGGGAACGCGTTACCGGGATATCAAGTATGCATGTTTAAATTCAGGTCTTTGTCTATCTGTACGCCAAGTTTCATGTAAATCCGTTCAGCTGTTATTGCGTGATTGAGTAAGAAACATCCAAACATCTTCACAAACTTTCACATCTATAATATTAGCAGGATTAGTAGAATATTTGATATAATAATGCATGTTAGCCAGAGATTTTTTTTATCCTATTGTATCCTAATCAGTAAGGTCATTCATAGGTGATGAATTGCCACAATCTCTAAAACAACTGACTTTTGTAAAGATATAGAAGCCTCAAATTTCAATGTTCATATCTCGAAAATTACATCGCGCTCATTTCCTTTCTACCCTACAGGAAAACAAATTTAAAACTTTTTCTTTGCGCTCTCCCAAGATAAATGAAACTGTTGTGTAAACTTTTACGCTTCTACACACATCGGTTTAGGTTGTGATTTATCTGCCGAATCTGTCAATTATCTGTCAGTGCCCGTGAGCATCTCACTCAGAAAAGATGTGGTGGGGATTAAATTTAATTTAACACTCGTGTTATTAAGGCAAAGTAAATATATAAACAATCGCTCGTAGCCCCGGCTGCCTGAGTGATCTTAAACGATCACGAAGGTTAAGCAACACAGGGCGCGTTCAGTGCATGGATGGGTCGCCGTCTATGCCTAACGCTAGTGGCATTTTCCCGAGCGGTTCCGTGCTTCGCAAGGCACGTTATGCTGTTGGTGCCGGCTGCCGTCGATAGATGGCAGTCGTTAAGCCAAGTCAGAGGCCTTAGGGCGGCTTGACAACTTCTGACAGTAGACGAGCCACTAGTCTACAAGCCTCCACCAATCCGGACTTGGCCCCCGTGGTGGAGTATGGCCTATACCTTCCTCAGGGAAGAGACCCGTGCCCCTCGGTGGGGACATAATGGGTTGATGATGAAGAAATATATAAAAAAATATTCAAATCTCGGTCAAGCCATTTTTGACTTTTTGCGAATATTATGGCCATTAGTTTATATGTATAAAGATCTGAAATGTACCTGTTTCACTGATTTTCAGGGTTTCCTCCACTCAGATAATGTACCAGTCAACCGCAGGAGGTAGAAGAAAGAGTACATTGTTACCCTAGGAGTGAAAGTAAGTCTTTTACCCGAGGTAAACACTGTGCTTTTCATTACAAATATAAGAAAAGTAAAAATAAAAACATGAATTAGCTAAAATGTCAATACATCTCTGCTATACGGAAGTACAAACAAAACCCTACAACTCAAAAAAACAAATGAAGATCGGATTGCCGCTTTCCCGCCTTTTTTTCTCGTCGCTGGCTAGCTGAAATTTAAAGAGTTGGAATATGGTTCAACAGAAATTTAAAAATAGAACTATTTTTTTTAATAATTTTTCATTACTCATACTCTGAAAGGGGGTCATTGTTCATCCAGGCACCGTGCTGAAAGTGGTACATGCCTGCTCTAAAGCAGAAAAGTATTAAAAAAAATGAATCGTAGTTTATATTGAACAACGCAATGGTAGTAACCTATACAGCCATAAAACGATTAATTCTTCATTTATTAGTTTTGTTGACATTTAAATTCTTTTTGGTGTTTATAATTAATATAATGTCCTTATGTATTTATTAGTCACTTTCAAGGCGAGATGTGATTTGCGAAATAAATTAAAATATTGTTTAAGACACAGATAAAACCACCATCCGTCTGTTTCGGCGTGATTTCCTTAAGTTTTATATTTTTTTATTTTAACTGGCTTGTGTTTACTTTCCTCGTATTCGTAATGAAAAGTAGAGTGTTTTACTCGGGTGATAGCACCCATTTCTGCCTCGAACTATTGGCGCTCTCACTTCGTTCGAGCGCCAAAACATCTCGTCAGGAATGGGTGCCTTTCAGCCCTCGGTTAACAATCTACTATGACTGCTGCTTGAAAACGATTCTCCCTGGGACTGAAAAGTATTACTTTCAACCCGTTTCTCAGGCAACTTCAGAGCTACTTTCGGACTACGTGCAATGAAAAATACATTTAAATCAAGTTTAAAAACATACGGTGTAATTAAATGAACTTACACATTAATATACACTTACAAAGCCTGTAGGTATATCACTATAAAATACATATCATATCTACACACTATGAGAGAGCAGGGAAATACATATAATTTACCATACGTACGAAAAATAAATATACTTAATAGTGGGGGACGTACAACTGAAACACCAAAAACAAAGTACAATTATACATTATAAATGTATCTAATGTATATAAATGGCCTGAGGTGGCACAAGACAGAAACATCTGGTCTGAGTTGGGGGAGGCCTTTGCCCAGCAGTGGGACACAAACGAGGCTACGTAAAAAAAAAAAAAATGTATCTAAGAAGAGAAAGATATAAGATTGGCGTGCCAGCGTATTTCCAACTAGCACCAATAAACATCGCCGTAGACAATTATCCAGCTCCGATTGAGCCGCCGGGGGATGAGCGAGACGCCTCGTGAAGTATTATCGTGGTCGCACCCCGCGGCTGTGTCAGCGTGATGTATTAGTGCTCACAGCTATACGCCGTTGCCGAGAAGAAAGCTTCGTACTTATGAAGATTTGATAGCATCGCATTTTTTTACTTTTATTTCATTTCAATATAACCAGTTGTCCAATAACGACTTTTGCTTATCTTCAGCCATTAGCACGCACTATGCATTTTATTATGTATGGTGTGCAATAGAGAGTTCAAATCTAATCTAATTAACCTCCTTTTGGGCTCCGCCGCAGTCGGGTATAAAATATACAAGGTTACATCTTTAGATCTTTAGATATAACCTTTCCCCAAATGATCTAGATTTTGAAACGGACACCTAGTTTCTCTTGTAACGTTCAATAATTCACAGTTTCTGTGTTACTTTGAGTAAAATTTTTTGACTTTGACTTGTCTTTGACTTTGATAATCTTGTATTTTTTTGCACGGTTAACTTCTCAGCAAAACCCGTATTATTGCTCGCATTGCACTATCAGAATACTGGATTGAAGGAGTACAGCGTAGACAATATCACACAATATCAAGAGATGAGTCTGGAAGGTAGATTAAAGCTTAGTAGGGATTATTATTGCAGTGCCGAACGAGTAGGACGCGAATAGTAACATAAGTACATTTATTTCTCAATTTTCAGCAATGAAAATAAAGTATCTGCCCCCATACAGGGTCATTTCTAAAGTGGGCAATTCCTGAAACACCCCAGGCAGAGTTTGTGTAATAACTTTTTTTTTGTATGACTTTTTCTCAGATTTACGTTTTTTTAAGTATCTTTGTTTATATAATAATATTAAATTTGCGTAGTCTTCAGTAAATTATTGTCTTAGATAGAATAATATTCATTGGATGTGACACATACGGTTATAAGAATATTCTTATCTTATCTTATAAGCATTATCCATCAAATTGTTTTTCATTCTTTTTTAAGACGCCGCCCCAAGACCATATTAAAATTGTCAGTAATTTCAAAGATGGTGTAATAATAACCTACAACTAAGTGTTATCACATTCGTTTAATGAATAAACGAATTTATTATTATATTATTGGCACCCAAATTCGGCGTGCGCGCATGCAACGACTACCACTTGAGTGGGACCAGTCCCACTTTAAATCTTTCGGGGCTGCAACGCGTCCGAAAATTTACTAAGTTTTCCAATTTCATACAGTTGTGTAAAAACCCAGCGCCCTCAAAAACAACAGACCTCTGCCTTATAATGACGTCCAAAAATGAACGGTGGTGTTTTCATAAGAACTAACACTCCCAAATATATCTATCTTGAAAATTTAATAAATTGGCCGCGGAAAATCCATTAGATCCGTAAAAATAGAGAAATGTTCATGATGGTGCCGAAAATTTTATTTACTGACATTTCAGCATCTGACATTGGATTCATTTCACTTCGAAATCTTAAATCAGCGCCCTCGAAAATGAAAGATTAAAAAATGAATTTTATAGTCCCCCAAATACCGACCGTTCCTGACTGTTTGATTTATTCTACCACCGCTCGCCAATTTTGCCACTTACACTAACTACAATCCTTGCAATTCACTTTTACCTGGCTGGCGACCGCGACTCCCCGAGTAAGACGTTGCGACCCCCTGGGGGTCACGACCCACAGATTAAAAAACACTGATCTCTCGTACAGCGCCATTGCGAAGCAGAGAAAAAACCGTTAAAACTTTTAAAAAACTAATATATTTAGAGGCTAAAAATTCCATATTCCATATATATCCAATTCCAATTCCTGGTGTACATACAATAAAGAATATTCTATCTATCTATCTATCCACCCATGCTTCTAAATAGCTTTTTAAAATTTTCCTCAGCACGGGTTAGTGCAACAAAAAGAATATAACTGTTAAAACTTTCCATTTTATTTCGAAGATATGTAAATTCTCAAAAGTCGTAGCACAAAATTGTTGTAAATGGCGACTCTATTGACATTGTTTCATGAATTGCGCTTTTAAGAAATAACCCTGAAAAAATTATACAGATATTTTAAATAATTAAAATATTAGAAAGTGCGAGCGAGGCGGCTGCCAAGCGTAACAACAGTCCTAAGTATTGCTATGTAAAATTTTCAAATAAAAAATTGGGGGTATGGCTGGTTATTGGGCGTTCATAAGGCGATAACGTATTCTTGACGAGCCCTAAGCTGAAAAAAAAAACCGTTCAAAATCCACCTTTTCCAGATCTTCTGATTCCAGTCTCTATCAGTTCATCCAATTAAGGTTCCTTTAGCACAATCATCCGCGAAAAGCCGAGATTCAAACCTGCAGCCTTTCATTTTAACTTAAATCGATTGATTTAATTCAAAACCTCTCGTTACCCATTTACTGTCGTACAAAAAGGCGCAGTTCGGCCAAAGGTTTAGGTCTAATGAAATCAACTTGGGCTGCGTTTCCATTTTTTTCGGCCGACTTTTCGAGATAATATCGAACTCTTTCTTGTCCGTACAACATGACTGAAATGTTTTGAGCGTCTGAAAAGCTTTATGTTACGTAGTAAAAAAGTTGGTGAATTATTAGTTAATGAATAACGAAAAAAACTGGATTATTACTACGTAAATCGTAGTATTTTTCGTGTAGATCTTTCAAATTATTGGATCTTTTGACACCTTTGTAGATTTCAGGCATTTTCATGATCGTAATTTACCACGGGCTAACAAACCAAAGCAATAGCACTATACTTGTCACCTTCTAAAAGTATGACAAAGTAATATAAATCGTGAGCGAACAAACCAAAGCAGTAGCACTATAGGTTTCGGCTTCTAAATGTCTGACAAAGCAATAATAAACGAGGACAGCCAAAATAATGCAGTCGATTTGTTAAAGATTAACAATGTAATATAAACAGTAGGCGACCAATCCAAAGTAGTAGGACTGTACGCTTTGGCTTCTAAAGGTGTGACAAAGTAATATATATCGCAGGTGACCAAGCCAAAGCAGTAGCACTGTACGCGTCGGCTTCTAAAAGTGTGACAAAGTAATATATACTGCAGGCGACCAAACCAAAGCAGTAGCACTGTACGCGTCTACTTCTAAACGTGTGACAAAGTAATATATACCACAGGTGACCAAACCAAAGCAGTAGTACTGTACGCATCGGCTTCTAAAAGTGTGACGAAGTAATATATACCGCAGGCGACCAAACCAACGCAGTAGTACTGTACGCATCGGCTTCTAAAAGTGTGACAAAGTAATATATACCTCAGGCGACCAAACCAAAGCAGTGGCACTAAACGCGTTGGCTTCTAAAAACGGATCACGTGCGAGTTGCTCTTTCATTACTTAATTTAAAGACGTAATTAATGTAAATCTTCCTTAGAAACGGCCCGGAGGTATTTCACTCGGAGTCCTTTGTGCTAACGGGAAATAGAACCATTCTTTTTCCGGGATATCTTTTGCCTTCTCTCGGTGGAGAGCTTTATCCCATAGCAAGTGGATGAATATAAAATAAATATTTTATTCACTTTGGCGAGGAGAAGTATGAAAACATACAATTTAAAATTATTAATATTTTTATAACTTAACAATGAGCCAGCGTCGTTGGGATTCTTAGCAGTGGAATGTTATCTTATGTTTAAATCTAGGAGGAAGTCAACATATTTCTGTAAGAGTCAAATTTAATTTAAATACGTGTAGACGTCAAACACAACTTCAAATAAAATAAAAATAATAAAAAGCCATGACAGAGGTTAGCCAGCCATAACATTGGTATCATAAAGGATGACCTAACAAAACAGGGTCAGACCGGTAACCATTATTATTATTATTAAAATTCTTCATTGCATTTAAACACATACTTTTGCATATAGACGAGCGACCTTAGTATGATTGAGAATGGCCACTTCTATATTTTTCCCCAAACGGATGTAATTTGGTCGCGAAAATTGAACGGCCTAGAAGCCCAACAAATGAATAGCAGCCTTCGATCCCTCTAAAGAACTAATATAGCAGCCTACGTAGCCGATTAATTCATGCATCTCGACAATACAGCGGCGGCCACGTGTAGGTTATGTGAAAATTATAATCATCATCATCATCATCATTCAGTCACAAGAAGTCCACTGCTGGACATAAGCTTCCTCCATGGATTTCTAAAAAGACCGGTTGGAAGCAGCCTGCATCCAGCGCCTTCCTGCCACTTGGATGAGGTCATCTGTCCATCTCGTGGCTGGTCGTCCTACGCTGCGCTTGCCGATATGTGGTCTCCATTCGAGAACTTTTCGGCCCCATCGGCCATCAGTTCTGCGTGCTATATAATAAATTATTATAAAAAATTATAATACCTATAACAAAATCTTACTTGTTTACTCCCCTAGCTCAGCGACCGAAGTGGGTTAGGTTTGGTTTAGTGGGTGGGTTGTGGCCTGCGATGCAAGAAGTCCTGCACGGTCGCTTGCGCGAGCGCACGCAGGTCCTTGGCCACTTCATCCTTCCAGCGATATCTGGGCCAAATGTCCCAAATTTGATTTTATAGTGCCGCCTTAAACCGCTCGTGAAATCTGCCCTCATTATGTTTATTATTCTATGTTATTTATTTAACAGAAATTCACAGCAACACAATTACAGTAAACAATAGGTTCTTAACAATTTCTACATGCAGCCATTAATGGATTTTAATATGTAGGTTTTAAAAATATAATATTGTACTTATTTTAATTAATTCTAAAAATCTATTCTATACTATATTTTTAATAGTAGCTTCCACACAGCACAATCACTTGCCCTGGTGTCAAACTAGGATACCCCATGCTATGGTAACCAGGCAAGGACATCACAAACATGGAAATACACCCAGACTGAGGCCATTTGTACAAACGTACAGCGCCCCCCAGTGGGAATCGAACCTCCGGCATGGTAATCGGACCTCAGACTTGCCTATAAATGCTGATAGCCTCCAACCAATATCAAAGCCCAAGTAATATTGATTTGAGTCAGAACTACTTTCGAAGGTGTTCAGTCCTGTAGGATTTGTAGCGTTTGATGGACTAACTCTAGAAAGAAAATGTCGTTACACAAAAAGTGTAGGCTTATGTTATTTCATACAAACATAAATAAAATCACGCCTGCATCCCGGAGGAGTGGACAGGCGAGTCTCTAACATGCATAGTTGTTAAATAGAGTCATATCAGTACTTTAATGGTTGTTTCATTAACAATATTGGTAGTACGGTAACCAATCGTATTCCAATGGCATAATCCATGCAACTTAACTCGGCGTCTCGCGCGATTTAATCTTCTTCACGAGAGATGGCCATGTAATTTGCACCGGTTATATCATTGGATTAATATTGTACTGCAATAGCTTAGTAGACTGCCAAATAAAGGGAAATGACAGCTGTTGACGTATTTATACCATTCTATTGAAAAACTGTGTGTATTAGACTCTAGGACCAGGGTCTGTCACTTGCCACAATATTGACAAACGTTTATTAACATTAACGATTAACATTACTTTTTAGGGTTCCGTACCCAAAGGGTAAAGTACCCTATTACTAAGACTCCACTGTCCGTCTGTCTGTCATTATCTGTCTTTTTGTCTATCATCAGGCTGTATCTCATGAATCATGATAGCTAGACAGTTGAAATTTTCACAGATGATGTATTTCTGTTGCCGCTATAACAACAAATACTAAAACAGAATTAAATAAATATTTAAGTGGCGCTCCCATACAACAAACCGTCTTGTTTAAAATATAGGTAATGTATAAGTGTGAAACATCTTTGTTCTCGGCAATAAATGGTTATTCATTCATTCATTCAAACGTGATTTTTTGCCGTTTTTTTGCTCGATATTAATAACGCCAACAGGTAGACGCCTGAAATATTCAAATGTGCGCGAGTTCAACTTGCACTTGGCTGATTTTATCTTTTGCCTTTCAAAACTACGAAATAAAAATTACCCCTAACGAGTTTAGAATCAATGTCTAACTACAGTAAGTAGATTATCTTTCCGCGATACTGGCAGCCGTATATTTGATTAAAGGGACGACAGAGTCTTCTAATAATGGATCGGGGATAATCTTATCTTGGGATAATGCCGGGGACATTTTTTGGAAAATTCCGCCCGCTGTCCAATTTCTGTGAGCGAAGTTGATGCCATTTTTAAGCCGGGATTTATTGATCTATATTCTATGGCCCATCTTCGTTACAACGGGCTGGCGACGTGCGGGGGGCACGATTTCAATCTAAAATGATCCTTAACTACTTATAAAGTTAGTGGCAACAATACAAGGACAAAAATACAGTCCCGTGACGTGCCCGTCGGCCGCATGAGGCCGGTATATTTTTTGAGCTAGTATTGTTTTCGAATCGCTCGTAGCCCCGGCTGCCTGAGTGATCTTAAACGATCACGAAGGTTAAGCAACACAGGGCGCGTTCAGTGCATGGATGGGTCGCCGTCTATGCCTTACGCTAGTGGCATTTTTCCGAGCGGTTCCGTGCTTCGCAAGGCACGTTAGGCTGTTGGTGCCGGCTGCCGTCGTTAGATGGCAGTCGTTAAGCCAAGTCAGAGGCCTTAGGGCGGCTTGACAACTTCTGACAGTAGACGAGCCACTAGTCTACAAGCCTCCACCAATCCGGACTTGGCCCCCGTGGTGAAGTATGGCCTATACCTTCCTCAGGAAAGAGACCCGTGCCCCTCGGTGGGGACATAATGGGTTGATGATGATGATGATTGTTTTCTCACACCTTAAAAATGACGCGTTGTGCAAAAAAATGCGATAGAAAACCTTAATTTCAAACCTCAATATGTCTTCTAAAGTAGACCTGAGATTTCTGCACTTAACCTCATAGTTGGGCCATTGTACGTAGCAAGCGCTGAGGTATGTTAACACTTCAGATACTAGGGTTTCCTCGCGATATTTGGCTTTACCGTTATCGAGGGGTATTGCTACTAGAACATCACAAATGTACGTAACTTAGAAAACAAAGTCATTGGTACATGCCGGGATGCGAACCCACGATCTCCCGAGTATGAGGCCGGCGATCTACTGTAGCGCTACCTCTCTTTCTATAGTCCTTTACCATATCACAGCGGTGGTAGAACAAGGAATCGGAAGCGAGAGACCCAGGTTCGATTCCGAGTGCGGGTATGTACCTATGAATTTGATTATTTTCAAAGTTACGTACATCTGCGAATTTTTAGTAGCAATGCCACACGCTAATTGTGAAGGAAAACATCGTGACGAAAACCGCGGCTTGGTTGGCTCGTCATGAATTGTCTTTCCTGTGGGCTAGGCCAACTAAACTGTCAGGATTGTATAGGTGCTGGACAAGCCTAATCCATCTAAAAAAAAAGACAATGTCCCAGGTGCTGCAGCGTCCAAGTGGTCCCTTCACCCATCTAGTGTGAGTGAAGGTGCCACTGGACGCTGTATAAATCATCTCATTACATAGATGCAAAAAGGCGAAAGTTTATCGTAGTTCCTTTGATAAAATAATGTTCGTATATCCATTCTTATGTGTGGTCGTGTGTCGCCGGATTAAGAATAGCGTCACTCCATGTCCTTCTGTGGATGTCGTAGAAGGCGACTAAGGAAATCAATTACCAGGAGACGGGCAGCAGCGTTTTCCTGAGATTCCAACCGTATACTACGATCGCCAACCCGCCTACCAAGCGGGGCGATTATGGGAAAACCCCTCATGGTTATGAAAACCATGAAGGAGGCCTGTGTCCTGCAGTGGGCGTCGAGTGGCTGATGATGATGATGATGATGATCGATTCTTATGTACAATAAAGTGTTCTCTAACTATCTATCTGCAGTGTTTGAGTTCAGGAAGAGAATCATGCCGATTTCACTGGCTTCCTAATTAACCCATTTTAATGATGCTGAGTTTACTCGGACTTCAGGAAGGTCCTTAGCTTACTAACTCCCGTGAAAGTTATTTATACGATAATAACCCCCGGTACAATTGTTACGATATACCATGGTAGAATCCAATCATGATCGATAAATGGAATGACTCTACCATCCTGTAAAGACGAGGAAACTGGAGTGTCTGTGTTCACATACTTGGAATTACCAATCCAAATCTAGGCTCTCGTGATGATTAAGCTCATTTCTCTCTCTCAACGAAGGCCCGTGCCCCGTAGTCGCTCGTTAGTTTGGCGGAAATGAGATTATTTAAAAATGTATGCACCTTTCACAGAATAAACAATTATTTATTTATTTATTATTATGATATAGGCCGCATAAGCGTATGCCTGTAAAAGTATTTCTATTCTCATGCTACAAGGCTAAAGAAGTGCCTACTTAAACCTATGCAATATCATGCGCATAATTATTATGTAAGCCAAGCCCACATACCATCGTACATAGAAAGCTTTGCCTGAACAATTTTAGTTCAGGACGCAGTTGACAATTATCAAATATCCACCATAAACAGGCACTTTAAAACCGGTCCTCCATCTCCTTTTACGTCCAAAATCTAAGGCTCGGAAGGGGAGTGGAAGTTCAAGTTATCTGGTCGAGAGCTACGTGTCTGAGCATGAATAATCATCGCGCAGAGCCGTCTGAGTTGTCTCGAGTTAATATCAATTAAAACAAGGTTTGACGAAACGCGCGATTCAGTACCAAGGGGGCTACCATGAGTGATTTTTATTAGATATTGAAAGGACTAAGTATTTGGTGCTGGAAAAAATACTAATCTTACGAGAACCAGCCAGAGGCTAGTAATATCAAAGATCGGTCTTGAGCCCTGGACTACAATGTAAAATATGACTGACCTCATGCTTTCACTTCAAGGTTCCTTTGGGTTCTACACACCGACTAAATTGAGTTCACAGTATACAATATTTAAGACACAGCAAAAACATACAATATTTCGTGCAACACGCATAAATTGATGTGCAAACATTTAATGACAACAAAACTCATTTAAATAGATAGCTATTGTTCATCGTCTATTTCTTGACGGTCAGTTCTCTAGACATTTCAACAAGTCACGGAGTATTTTCCGTTTTCGACTACGGATCAAGGCATGATATTGAACAATGAGTTGAAATACAAATACAAATTTTTTTATTAAAAAGAAAGACATTACACGCATTACAAAACTTCCTCTGATTAAAATACGAGGTTTAACACCCTCAGTAAAAACATTTAAAACGTGCCCACTCTGAGGCCTAAGTATGGGCCATCAGTTTGCGATAGCAATTAGAAAGGAATTTGACAGTTGGAATTGGAATTGGACGATTGGAATCGTTCAGCATTTGCTGCGCGTTATATAGGAGCAGATTGGTGACAATAGGTAGTTCAGTAACTGACGCCAAATTATGTGCACACAAACCTATCGGAATCCTGACATTTGCGGTAGCCATTAGTGTGGAATTTGACAGTTAACGGATTGGAATTCTTCAGGATTTAGGTCGCGTAATATAGGGGCAGCACATCAAATCCTGAATGATTCCAATCGTCTAACTGTCAAATTAGTATAGAATTTGGCATCTGATCATTGATCTACCCACTGCGCTATCACCGGATTCAACGCGGTTTGTATAGCGCTGATAATTTAAGAAATGGGCTGGATAACTGTTCGACTCTCGCTCATAAAATTCAGACGGCAATATTATATAATAATAATAATAATTGTTTATTTTGAACCAAAAAGTATATTAAAAATGACAACAATCGTTCGGTGCTAATCTATTGTACAATAGTATTGTCATTGCATCCTATCTCCTAAACTAGGCGAAAAAGCCTGAATCTTAGGAGAAGTAATATTGTATGAGAGAGAGGCAAACAGTCCCTGTATCTTTTTTAATTAACAGTATTATATGTCGGTTGTCATGGTAATCCTAAGTACAATGTTCCTGTACTTCTTCTTATTTCACAGCAACGCAGTCTTTATTGTAGCAAACAACGGAGAACCCACATTTTGCGTGTGTAATTCCACAAGATTACTCGGTAGTCCTTTCCGACATTTCAGAGTTGTTATTTTTAATTAAAGACCAATTTGTGAGTGCTGATGTTGTAAAGATTCAGTTGAAGGCTGAGTGGTGGCTTAGCATGCTTAGTGTTTACGCGATGGCGTGATGTAAATGAAACGTATTTTTGTAACATTAAATTATATAAACTCACACCTGTGTCCCGAATGGGTAGGCAGAGACCAGGGTCTGCCACTTGCCACGATCATGACAGATCTCTTTCGCTTCATCAACATTCATTAGTCATTGCATGCACGCACGACGGTTTCGGGTATTTTTATATTGCCTTTGCTAATACATCCCCTATTTTCTCGAAATGTGTCCGTCTGCGACGTCCCTTATCGGCCTTTCCACCCAAATTCGCTGAATATATTTCTTTCGTCAATCTTTCTACCGTCATCCTCTCCTCTCTCTTTAATGAGTCGTCTATAATAAAACACCCCACCTTTTCACAGTCTGATACAAAAAGGCTGACTGTACGAGTGCTCCATCCAGGGAAGCTACAAGTTGTTGCCGCTCCGACCGCAATTAAAACGGACCCCTATCAGTCGGATAGCTGGATAATTGACACGCGCGCGCCGGATTGCTTTCTAATGAGAAATCGGGCGGTAGCTCACTGGTCCGGACGGGAATCAACCCGGGAGACTACTCTGGGGCGCTACTATGTAATTCCTCTACTTCTCTGTGTTTCGTACAGGCAGCGACATCTGGCCGGAGCAATTTACATCACTTGCAGCCCCGACTAACCCACTTTGCAGTTAGGTTTTTACATAGGAATGATATCGCTGTACCTACATGATTATATACTTTTTGTTGCACTAACCCGTGCTGAGGACAAATGGCATGGGTGGAATTGTTAGCCTCTAAATAGGTTCGTAAAATTGTCCTCAGCACGGGTTAGTGCAGCAAAAAGAATATAAGTCCTCCACTGTTTGGAGTTATCCGATTTAACCTACTGCGAAATACCTATATATTTTGACATTTTAGAATCTTCAAAATGGTTAACCCATAGAGTACACAGTTACGTGATAGAAGGGTTGTGCAGAGAAAATATCGTAGGCACAGATTAATATTTTATATAATGGTGTAACGGTTTCACTTACTTTTATTAACCTCCAGTGACGGAGCTGTCCGCGCGGGCGCAGCGCTTGCAAGCCCGCAGTGAGAGATCGATGGTCGACCCTCCTCCACGATTAAGGCTTCCGGACGAGGTCGAAACTAGTCGGCTATCCCGACGTTGATAAAAGCACAGAGGAAAAAAGGAAATAAAAGTAAATTTCTGTTACACCAATATAAAAAATATATAATAATAATAAAAACTTTATTGATAATTACAGGGTTGATGTACATTAACTGTTTCAATATAAATAGAAAAACGAATACATAAAATGGTACAGATTAATGCTCCGAGATAGAGGATGTATGAGCGACAAATTAATGTTGGTTAAGCGATAATGGAATGGGACTTAAATATAAGTAAACGAGTTTTACGATAGTTTAACATTCTGATCTTTTGAATTCATTGAGCGTTGAAATGTCCAATTTGTTTTCGCAAAGAAAGCTCGAAAAATTCGGTAAGGTTCCTTGGTTGGAAATGAAAGTAGATGTATTTTTGCAAAACAATGCAATACAGATTGTGAACATTGAACCAAAAAGTTGTTTTCTGTCGGTTCTGTTAACGTAATACCTACTTGGGTAATCGATGCAATTGAAATGAGACAGAGTAGGTCCCCTGTTTAACGCTGTTGAGACTAGAGATTTGGCACAGTGAAAACGTGTCAGTGTGTGTGTGTAAACCTATTCAAGTTAAAATTGATCGTGCGTGTAGAGATTCAGCGTTTTAGATTCGAGGTTATGTAAATAGGTTTTATGTTAATATCCTCGGTAATGTTTGTCTTATGTCGTTGAATTTCTTAAATGGTCTGTTGGTTGGATGTGTACATAGAGTTGAGAATAGAGTCCTTATACCTTCTATGTGGCGATAAATAAGAAAAAAGAAAAGAAGAAATCGCTATTAGCAATAAGGCCACCAGTTGTATTCTTTCTTTTGTCATTGCTGTTTCTGTAACATTTTTCCGGTGTACAATAAGGAATATTCTTATCTTATCTTATCTTTAATAAATGTATTCTTATTCCTTTTTTTCTTACTCCACTGCTAGGTATAAGGCCTCTTCCCTGTATAACCAACTCAACACATTTCTATAATAAAATTGAAAATAAATTTGGGTATGGTAAGAGAAGCAAGAAAGTGGGATAACTACAGTAGAAATGAGGTCCTCGAGAAGTATGTCTGGTATTATTTTGAATGACAGGATATGCAGTAGTTTGATTAGAGAACATTGTGGAATGAAAGAGGATGTAGTGACTAGAATTGAGAATGGAATGTTGCGTTGGTTTGGACATGTGGAGAGGATGAAGGAGAAAGATTGACGAAACAAATATATCGAGCGAATGTGGGTAGAACAGCCGGTAAGGGACGTCCCAGGTGGACATAATTCGACCAAATAGGGGATGTATTAGCAAAGGGCAAGATAAAACGTACTCGAAACCGGCGTGCGTGCATGCAACGTCTAATAAATGTTGAGGAAGCGAAAGTGATCTGTCAGGATCGTGGCAAGTGGCAGTCCCTGGGCTCTGCCTACCACTCTGGGATACAGGCGTGAGTTTATACATGTGTGTATGTAAATTTAAGCTCTTGCCTAAAGAAAGAGCTTACCACTTTCCTTAGTTAAGATCTTATAATTCTAATATACAGAAGTTGGAAAAAAAAACTTTTAAGTTTTTTATATATCTATAACACGTTGTTTAAACCGTATTTGGCCAAATATTGAGGCTGCTGCCATCACGGACAAAAAGTGTCAACTTAATTGGACGGTACTGGTAATACAGTTTTTACTCGTAACTAGTACAGATGTCAATGACCCCCAATTTAATATTAGCGTATACATTTATTAAACTAAGCTAAGCCACTACTTTAACAACAGGACTGACTGGTTGTTATCGGCGCGATAAACGCTGGTTGTACCAGCGCAATAAACGCTGGTTGCTACCAGCGCAATAAACGCTGGTAACAACCATGGTAATGTACGCTGGTGGCTACCAGCGCAATATATGCTGGTGGCTACCAGCGCAATATACGTTGGTAGCAACCATCACAGCGTACGCTGGTTGATACTAGCGCAATAAACGCAGTTTGCTACCAGCGCAAAGAACGCTGGTTGCTACCAGCGCAATATGCGCTGGTTGTTACAGTAGTGTTATAAACGGCGCATTTGCTCACATCAGTTTCATTTACTCACAAGTCGTAAAATGCATATTTAAAAATTCATGCGAGAGAAGGAATAAAACAAATGTCGGCGAATATTATTCCGTGTTTCATCTCCGTAAAGCAGAACGGCTTCCTTACTCTCGATATCATTTTGCTCACGACATAAAAAAATTGCTAATCTCATTGGAGAAGCCACGTCAAAAAATCGTGGTAATTTTATTATGCACGACTAAAAACATCTATACATATAATACATCTGTAAATTTGGTCTCTGTCTGTTAAATGTCTGTCTCACTCTGTTTCTTTGTGCATGCGTCTCGCAAAAACCACTAAAGGGAATTAAATAAAACTTGCCATGATTATAGCTTAGATTCTCGTGTAACATTGAGACTATGTAATATCACGTGCGCAGGAGGCAATCACTATAAATATCTTCATAAACTGGTTAATTGTATCCGACACTGTAGAAAAACCAATATTCGATGACCTCTGAGCTTTCAGGGCTTAGATAAGATAAGATAAGATAAGAATATTCTTTATTGTATACCGGAAAAAAATGTTACAGAAACAGCAATGACAAAAGAAAAGATACAATTGGCGGCCTTATTGCTAATAGCAATTTCTTCCAGGCAACCTCATATTGGAGATTTGCCGAAGGAGAAATAGACACGGGTAGTCGGTGCAAAGACGAATATTTATACACATACATATACGTAATAATAATAATAAACTTACATATATCATACTTGAATACTATACATAACTACACGTACTTACATAAATAATGGCTTATAACAAGTGTGTGATCTGGACAACAAAAAGGTGATATACCTACAGATATATGAAGAGAAGTGAATAGACACTTACAGCAAAACTACTTAATTAGACAGAAAGAATTCTTTCACTCTGGCTTTAAATATGGCGGGAGATGGTGAGCGCCTTATCGAAACCGGAAGATCATTCCACAGCCGGGCGGCCTTTACAGTAAATGAGCTACTGAAGAACCTTGTCGTATGACTTGGTGTCTTCAGCGCTAGACTCTGGTCGGACCGTAGTGCCCGGCTGTGGGAGTCACTGAGGAAACTGAAGCGCTCTTTGAGATAAAGGGGAGTGGATGGATTGAACAGCACTGAGTACAGCAGCGAAAGGATGTGGGCATTCCTGCGGAGGCGGATGGTTTCCGTTAGCACTTAGTTTCATAACACTGCAATTTGTAGTTTATTATGACCATTCGAGGTACATCTTTCTGTTCTCAACCATCCTCATCCGGCTGATACCAGCAATCTGCCCGAGATCGTCGGTCCAGTGAGCTGGTGGGCGTGATACGCTGCGTTTGGTAATATTTCGCAAACACATCCAAATGTCTAATCACTGTATTATATTGAGCATTCTATTCCACCAGCATGGGTAGTAACATCGCATGGGCGAAACCACTGCTTGTGCCACCCCACGTGCACTCGGAAAGACTGCTGGATGTGGGTGGCCGAGTTCTGGGCCACTAAAAACTGGTTTGGTCACCGACATGATCAGAAGATTGGTAGTAAGACGACGAGAGTGAAGCGTTTTAAATGTTAAAAGTGCGTCTTTCCTTTTTATTTATTGTTAAATTCTGACGTCTTAGCGCTACAAAACGGGTGACTCATAATTTTGTACTGCCTATATTGTTATGAGTTTGAGCGGGCGACAAGCTGCGCCGACGTGAGATGGCGTGGTGAGGTAGGATAATAGTAGAATAATAAATTTAAAACAACCGCGAAAACGTCTCAAGGGTCGAAATTTAGAACAGAGATAGACCATGGCTTTGGTTAAGGGGTAAGGCCACTTCATTTTCTAATTCAACGCGAACGTAGTCGTGGGCATAGCTAGTAACACAATATAATAATAACTTCCACACAATACAATCACTTGTCACGTTCCAAGTGTTGGAACGATATCGCTCCACCACCTGTTAGGCAAACACAATCAAGAAATAGCTTTAAAAACAGCCACAAAAAAATTCTTCTTGACCTACCTATTCTCCTTAACATCTGTAACTATATAAAACCAAGACCAAATCATATTTACACTATGCCCTTATACATAGGTTCATATATATATATATCCATAAAATGGTTGAAATTAAATTAGTTGACATCAATAAATTTAATAATGTACAATTTTTATTTTTATTACTATTTTCACAAGTTATGTAATTACCGTAACTGATCCAATTCTATCCAATTTTATTTATCTGTAGACAATTTATGCTATTAATTTAACTGACATTCCGCTAACATTAATTCAGCAGTCAGCAGTCTACTTCGTTAATACGAAGTTGACTCGCGCGATGCTATACTCATACTACTTATCGTACTTGACTCGCTATCTCATATTATATTTATTTTAATCTTATTTACGTTTTTGAACTGGTTCGTACCATGTCTCCGAGCCCTGCACGCCGCGTTACGGGTGCTGACGCTGACGGAAGACCAGCGCTGGGGTACCATTATATCTCCAGCTTATGCTGAGTCAGAGCCCTTTTGCATTTGCCACACCCACAGTACTCACACCGGATAAGGCATTGCTGTGTGTCTCATTTGTTAATGTTTTTTTGTAATAATGTTTCATTGTGCTTTGTATGAGCTCTTACTACTGTATTATTGTTTTTATTGCGTGTGTGTGTAGATGCAAATAAATAATCCATCTACCTATCTATCTTGTCGTGGTCCCGAACTATGATAATAATATAATTTATCGAAAATAGCCTCAGTCACGTGGTACAAAAATGCGCCGTTTATTCAACAAACACACAAAAGTGTGTTTATTAAATAATGTTTTTTGTGCCAAAAATATTTTAAGAACATATAATGTGCTCTGTAAAAGCTCTCAAATGTGACACAACAAGGCAATATCGCCGTCAAGAGTAGAGTGGCAGAGCAGCAGCTACTTTTGGGAAATTTCTCGAGCGCAGGTATTCTAGCGAGCGTTGCTTAATCAAAAATAACGTGGCAACAAAATTCAATAAAAGGGGCTCATAAAACACGGCGTAATGAAAAATATTAAATTCCAGAGACAAAAAAACGTTTTTTTTTTTCAGGCGCGGCGCGGCGCGGACATAAATAATTTCATTTGCGCGGGAAACTTGCCGCTTTATTGTTCAAATGTCACTGAATTCGGGAACTTTGTGTGCTTCCACTAATGGTCTCGGTGCGTTTTTCTAATGCCACGTTATTTTGTTTTACGCTTTCAGGTAAAATTGTATACGTTGCAAAATCACCCGTGCAGCCTGGTACGTAAGTACGGGAACATTTTTCACTCAACCTAGATGTTCTTTTCGATAGGTTTACGTTAGGTTTAGAAATATAAATATAAATTGATAATGTGATAAAGAATCTAATTTGTTCTAAACTATATATGGATATTTCGAAATTCAATTATTTCGAAAACAAATATAGCATGTACGTGGTGGTTATGGGTTTTGTCCAGATCAGGCGCATAATATGCCACATTGAACTTCATTTTAAGAGTTCCTTAAGGTATGGTGTTCTATGAAAACAACAAACACTCAGTAACACCGTAACCAAACATTAACCACTGCAATAAGTGCGTAAGCTTAATGAAAATAACGATATCTAAGAGTTTTCTTCGTAAAAGATATATCATTGACTCCAAAGTACAGACAATATGAAATCTATCAACACAAATCAAGGCTACGCTAAACAACGCTACTACGGTTAATAGGCGCACAATTAAATCTAATGTAGAACAATCAATTACTATGGGCGAGACATCCTATTGACAGGTCGATAAGAAACTACGTCTATAGGGGTCTAGAAATTCCTCTGATTGATGGATGGCCCCTTCGACAGCTGAGAAAGCCCCCTTTGGAAAGACTAGAAAAGGATACAGAAGGTGCGACTTCCCGTAGGGAACGTTTCGGCATCGAAGAAACCCGATCTCGATCAAATAGTATCGTAAAGTTATGAACCTTAGATACACCACAGGCTACATCTATGGTCATGTTTTATTTATTCGTTTTGTCTGTTGTGTATTTAGTTTTCTTTCTGTTGTGCATATTATGTTACTTATCTGCTTATTTTGTTTCTGTGATGTATGTTGTTGGTATAGTAAATGTCTTTCTTCTTCTTCTTCTAATGAGACCGGGGAGCTTAGGCGCAGAATATGCAGAATATTCCCTAGACGCAAAATGACACATTCGCAAAATGCTCTGGTCGCAAAATTCCAGGGAACCTCTAAAAATGAACATTTTACTTCAGAACCTTCTATGAGGTTCATGAGCGCCACTTTGTAAAACAAATCATGTCTCCTTTTACAGATCGTTTTATTTCTCTCAATCACGTAAATAGATGTAAAATGTGTATAAAAGCAATTTTTTGATTCAGGGATCTCTTAGCGAAATATGAAGCTTTGGGGCGCAAAGTTTTGTTAGAGTCGAGCATCTCCTACTTTCCCGACCAAACGGTTCTTGGCTTTAGTTGCTATTACAAGTGAATGCTCTGGTTTATCAGCACCATCAGAAAAAACTTCTGCAATGTTCACAAAAAAAAACTCCTGCAATGTTCTTCTGCGTTTCATCAGCTGTGTTCAGTTCTGTGCAATAATCCCAGTTTCCAGCGAATATTTGTCAAATAGAAACGACACCTTGGGGAAATGATCCCCGTAAGTTTGACGTTATGTTTTTTTTCTATCTGCGGCCTTGCAAGTATCTCTTCCGGTCTGATACAGAATGATTGTCGGTTTGTGGAGGAGCAATTCTACTCATAAATTCAAAACTTCGTGAATCAGTAACGATGGGGATGGAAAATCCTAGAAGTCTGCAGTGAAAAGGCTCGAGTAGATTTGAAAAAATAGAAGCATTAATTAAGATAAGATAAGGATATTCTTTATTGTACCAGGAAAAACACAAAAATCAAATATTTACAAAGATGCCGTTCCATTGGCGGCCTTATTGCTCATAGAAATTTCTTTCAGGCAACCGACAGTGGAGAGTTGCTGAAGGAAAAGCGAGACGGGAAGTCGGTGCAAATATGAATATTGATTTACATACTTATACTTAATTAACCGCAAGACAAAGAAAAAACTAATACGGACCCTTACTGATTCCATATTCCAATGTCTGAAACCTGCACATTGACGGCACACGGCCGGAAAAAGATACGTTCAAAATGTACTGCTGGCAGAGAATGCTTCGTGGTGTAAACGCTGCACAATCTAGTCTATCCTGGAAGAACTTCAAGCCTCGTCTAGGCGTTCCGTATTTTACACCCAACGCATCCTGAAGTTCTCCGGTCATACCGTCCAGCGTGGGCTAGATAGTCTAGAAAATCTCATTATCACTGGCCGCGCAAACGGGAATAGAAGCAGAGGATGTGTGCCAATGTGGTGGACGGATACCCCAAGTGAAGCTAGGGGAGGGATTTTAGAAGCGCCCATGTATCTGGCGCATAATCGGATAGAGAAATGCGTTGGAGACGAAAGCTGCCCCATAGTCACGTCCCTCAGTTATGAGGCTAAGACCAAAAAGAGAGAGAGTTGCAAGAGGACAATATTGAGTTTAATGAGTTTGGGCATAATAAACCCACCCGGGGCGTTGGTAGCCTAGTGGGTAGAACATCGGACTCGGAAGCGAGAAACCCAGGTTCGATCCCAAGTGCGGGCATGTGCCTATGACTTGGTTTTCTATGTTATGTACATTGTGAAGTTATAGTAGCAATACCACACACTAACGGTGAAGGAAAACATCGTGAGGAAACCTGAGTGTCTGGGCTATTCACATACCTCAGCGTTTGAAATCGCCAATCCACGGTGGGCACGCGAGGTGATTAAGCCCATTCTCTCTCCTTGAGAGAAGGCCTGTGCCCTACAGTGGGACGCATATAGGCTTGTTATAAACCCACTGTAAGATAGGAAAAAAAATATTAATCAAAGAAGACTACATTGTATGTTTCCTACAGCTAAAAACTTGAATTTAACGCATGCATAACTCGCATAAAAATGCGTGCGGTTGGTATGGGAAATTAAATCCAACAAATCTTCTTACAAATAGTGGAATACGTCAAAGATTCACGTTGAAAGTGACGTTATAGTTCCAAAAAAACGATCCACGTCACTATATAAGACTTAAAGATTATATTGTTTTCCCTTTCGTTTTTACGATGCGAAAAATATACCAAGTCGTTTCCACTCAATGAGCAACATTTCACAGCGTTCGAACTCTCAAGTTCAGACACAAAAAGACTAAAGGAAAAAGATCAAAGATGGCGAAATATATTACCAGAGAGCTGAAGCCGGGTTTTTCGAAACTGATGTTGTTACAACGCCAGGCGTTGCAACTTAGGGGTTTTCTTCCCAAAAGGGGTTAGATAGGTGGCACGGGAAGTTTTAGAGGTTTTGTTATTTTAGGGGTACGATTTTGTGATTTTTACTCATAGCCGTACTTTGTACAACTTGTAAGGGCAATATAAAAAGTACCTGTATCCGGAGAGCGTGCATCTAGCGACTTATTTAATGTTGACGAAGAGAAAAAGATTTGACAGAATCGTCTTAAGTGCCAATGTTATTCTCTGCCTACATAAAATGTATTGTACATAATTGTGGTAAAGATTCGGAAAGGAACAATCCAATCGCCCCTCGTCAGAATGAATACGAAATGATTGCAGTCAATGCACTACGAATATCTTGAGTGAACTCGCTGATTTGCATGCACTTAAAACGTACCTAAAATATCAGCGACGGCGGGAGAGCCATTTGGCTTAATTTATTGACTTACTCGGATGCTGTGGGTGCTACACTGTGTTAAGGGAAAAAAGGGTTGCTACAGAAATTCAAAGATGAAGAAAGAAAACGCGTGTGCGTTGTATCGTGAATGTTATGTAAAAACAAAAATAACATTTATGTAAATTTGGCAGAAACCAGAGTTTGCCGCTTGTCACAATACTAGCAAACCTCTTCGACATCATCAGCATTTATTAGTAGTAGGTGTGCCGATTTTGTTTAAGATACAAGCCCCTGGCTAATACATTATTTTATGTGACGTGAAACGTCTTTCAGTTCGGTAGTAGTGTGTCACTTGCTAAAAACGCATGCAACGAAAGCTGTCGCCGAGTCAACGGCTGTAACTCTGTAACTACGTGTCGCGTGCAATTCATTTATATGCAATTCATTTATGTCGTTTAGTAGACCAAAATAGCGATTACTCAGATCTTATTGACTCGTGCCGCGAAATGGCGCCAGTGCCGCGTAACACCTTGCGCAATTTGAGCTAAAAATTAACGCTTACTTATAGACTTTTCACGTTGAACCAACGGCCATGTCCGACACAGTCCCATCCGCTTTTTCCTGGTGTACAATTTATTTATTTATATTCTTTAGAATATTATTATTTTTATCCTCTTAACGATGTTCAGATTAAATTTGCAAACTTGCAAATATCTACAGCTCCGATAATTTACGTAGAAGTTCCACTTTTGTGGCATTCACTGTACATTACGAACAAACAACAGGGAAACTCTCAAGGCTGTTTACTTTTCGTTAGCCACTTATTATAGAATTGAAACTAGCGCCGAAGTTACGTTACAGAGTGGAAATAGTAAGAATTTGAAGCTAAAACTTTTGGTAGAGTTTCATCATCATTCATCATTCAGCCACAAGAAGTCCACTGCTGGACATAGGCCTCCTTCATCGATTTACAAAAATACTGGTTGGAAGCGGCTTGCATCCAGCGTCTTCCTGCTACTTGGATGAGATCGTCTGTCTATCTTGTGGCTGGTCGTCCTATACTGCGCTTGCCGATATGTGGTCTTCATTCGAAAACTTTTCGGCCCCATCGGCTATCAGTTCTGCGTGCTATGTGCCCCGCCCACTGCCACTTCAACTTACTAATCCGCTGGGCTATGTCCACGACTTTCGGTCATCTGCGGATCTCATCATTTCTGATTCTATCTCGTAGAGAAATTATAGCTCGTTGCGGTAGAGTTTATAAATGTGGAGTTTCTTTGTTAGCTCCTTCTCCACATAATCTATTAATTGTGAAAGTAACAGCTTTGACGTTCATTAAGTAAACATTTGGTTTTTATAGTGAATAAAAATTTTTGACTTTTGACTCTGACTTTTATTTTTACGTAAAATAAATTATCTAAAATGTACTGACAGTTTCAGAACTGTTCAACTTTTCCGTGGACGTTCTATTTGACTTTGAACTAGCTATGGGGATCATTCGATGTACGACGTCAGCGCTCATTTAGAATTTTTATATTCTTCTCACTATTAAGAAGCATTCTGAGAAATATTACATCCACAAGAAAAAAACTGCAATATCGCGCCTATAGTGTAACCATACGCAGTTCAGATATAAACGTACTTACAATATTAGTACCTCTTTTGTTTTTATGTTCCGTAAAACGAAATCATGTGAAATTTTGAGTTAAATTAAAATTTTACAGAAAAGTGTTGAATGTGAAATAAAATGAAGTAGGAAATGGATGAATTTTATTGGTACTTACATGTTTTAATGTATATCAAAGTATGTTAGCAAAATTATAGTTACGTTGTTATCGGCATTTTTTCGGTGATTAAGTGTAGAAATTGTAACGGCTGAAATGGTCAACCCTTTCTTTCGTAGAGTTTTTAGGAATATAATTCTAAAATCGATACAAGTAACGCCACCTGGTATGATCTCAAAGAACTATTTCACTTTAGGAGGGGGTTGATTTCAGTCCTAGGAAGTGACGCACCGCCTATATTGGGTGGGGCTGAAAATTCAAAAAATATAGAAGAATGAATCTTAAAACTTCACCAATAAGTACAAAGAAAAAACAAGTCGCACTAATGCATGAATACAACATAGGACAAGGTAAAGTCAGAGCGTCAGAGTGCAACACCAAACTCAATCTATAACACCAAACTGGACCAGGAGGAACTACGCCGACAACTGTCTAAACAATTCGGTTTACTAAATGGGTTTTCAAATTTTTGACGTTTTTATGCCAGTTTTGGTTTCATCCACTTCAGGGGCCTAATTATGCGCACCAAATCCTGAGCGATTCCAATCATCTAACTGTCAAATTCCATACCAAAAAACATATGTCATCGGAACGAGACTTTTATGACGATCCGCTGACCTTTTATGTTTTCTTTTTTCCACCGCTGCGGTCGGAAGGAGCGCATATCTACGACATCACATGATCATCATCATCATTATCCCAGGATTATTTTCGATATCACAGGATCATTAATGTATTTCATCGGGAACAGTTTCCTCACAGCTTAATGTTTATATTTTTAACTTTAGCTAGCGTCGTTCTCGAAGTTGTATGAACATTTTATGTGTTGCCGTCGTTTGAGATCTAGTAGCTTGAAGATCTTCACCGATGTACGGCTCAGCTGGATGGGTGTACTGGTCCTCTACGGCTAGCCGGAATCCCTATCTTAAAGAACGTGTGTAGGAAGAGAGCTTGTTCCATAGCCAGGTCAATGGGAAATACATCTGTGAAAATAATTTTCTCCTTTATTGTTTCGATCTATGATGAAGGTTCTCGCGGGTATATGGATGGGCTGGATGGGTGTATTTGTCTTCTACGGCTAGCCGGAATATGTCTTTGACTTGTGTAGAAAGGGAGCCTGTTCAATAGCTCGGAGGTCAATGGGAAAGATACTTGCGAGAACTGGGTAGCGCGTTTTGCGTTTTTAGAACTCCGGTGGTAGAAACGTGTGACGTATTACATTATCGGTGAATGTTGAATGTTGCGAGAAGGTTTGAATGTATTAGGGTGAAACATTGGGTCCCGATGGATTCTGTCGGACCGGACTTCTCGTAAGTTTTTGGGGGTAGGCGAAGCGTTGGAAGGGAGCTTTTCATAGTATCGTAGACATTTCTTCTAGATTGTTTCCTGAAAGTCTGGAATGCGTCCAATTTCATTTATTTACAGGAAGGAGAGTTACTGACTGCATGCTACGTTCATTGTCCCTGGCTTTCTTATACATTTTAAATATCATTTTATGTCATCATCAGACATTTGACGCCCACTGCAGGACATAGGCCCCCCTCATGGTTTTCTAAGCTTCATATAATATATAAACATAACATAAACATTTACATACAGGCACATACATTGCTTCTGGCCCCACACTAGGATACCCTGTGTCGTGGGAACCAGAAACAACGACATCACAAACATGTAAACATCCAAGACCTGGGGGTTTTTTTTTTGTCCCTAGCCGGGATTCGAACCCGGGACCTCTCGCATGGTATGCAGATGCACTACCGCTGCGCCACGAGGTCGTAACTTTGTTCTCTGTGTGATAATTTGTGTGATTATTCACGAGTGAAACGGGCTAGGTACGCGTGTTAAGTCATGCTAGAGCAGCAAATTCTCACTCTCTCGCTAGTCGCGGGCATTGAGGCTGACCGAGTCTCGATGCTTATCTCTCTGGGGCGCTCATGATTACTGACCGAAGCTATTTTGTATATTCCGTTACACGAAATATTATTTCATACCTTTGTCTTTGTTACATTTCTCTTGCTTATTAATTCACAACACAGCACATGGGTATTTATTATTTAACTGGACGATTACGATTATTTTCTTTGGCCAATTAATTTTCATAAAATTCTCAATCCTTCACGTTTATTTTGTTTACATTTTATTAATGCGGGGAGGTGGCATCTCGTTATAAAGTGCACCTTCCTTTTACAAAGTGTACATTAAAGCCATTAATTAATTTAAAAAAGAGTGTTTTTATCAATATACTACATTTTTGTGACCTGTTCGATTAGTTTATTTTTGTTCCCGTGTAATTTGTCATAAAAAATATGAGATGAAAATCACTAGCCAGCATTTTAAAGGCGAGGCCAGTAAAAAAGTTATAACCTCCACACCGGCAAAGAGATGCCCCACGTCATGACGTCATTCCTTATAATATCCACGCGTTCTACGGATTGCATTATTTTATTACGAATCGTTTCTTTTGACGCAGTTTACAAGCTGAAGCGGAAAATGGGCAAATAGTACGAATGGTATAAACCCTTCGGTGCGCGAGTTCGCCATATATTTGGCTGGCATTTGTACACGTTACACTATATGGATCGCATTATGGTCTCACCAAGTTTGACACATGTGTGGGTGTTATTCCATGTTTGTGTCTGGTTACCATATCACAGGGTACCCTTGTTTGAGACTAGCTCTACGATTATGTTGTGTGGACGTTATTTATTTATTAGCATCTATTATAATATGATAGATAGATGGATAAGGTAGATAAATTATTTATTTGCACTTGCACATATAGGTACATACAGATAACAATAAAATGAAGCTTGTAAACAGTAAGAAGCAAGCACTTTTTAATGCAGCGTTTAAGCGTGCACTCACTTATTTACGTTACGGGTGACTACCACAAAAACGAGTCGGGTAGGACCTGCTTCATAGAACCACATCCCGCTGCTCACTATGACAATTCGACGTACATTGCCAATTCGGTTAACTCATAAAATAAAAAGCAGGAAGACTCTGCCTACGCAATGTACTCCGAACTGACACAACAAACCATGAATCATACCTCCACGAAACGCGGCCAGAAAGCACAGTGCAATTGGACACGCAGTAATATTAACAAACAACAATATTATAACATTCAATGCACAGATTAGGATGGGGGTGGCAAAAGGGCTCTAACTCAGCATGTGCTGGAGAGCAGTACACTCCAGCGCTGATCTTTCCCTAGTGCCCGTCAGTACGGGCACTAGCGGAAGATCAGCGGAAGATCAATATTTACGACATCCGAAAAAATATACAAAATAGACGGTTCACATTTCATGTCAACCGCAACGAACTCTTTGTGAGCATTTCAAATATCGAAATGCACCTGATGCGGCGCGGTTTAGTGAGCGAAGAGCTTCAAAGAATTCTAAAATTATTTTCGTTCGGTGCAGTTAGGTACGAGTTCATTTTAAGAAGTAAGAAGCATAAGACTTGAGACTTACATTTAGACCAGGAACTGCCAACGTCAGAGAAAGAAACGTGGCTTATCGGCAAAGGTTGAATTCAAATTGACAGACGCGACGTGGCGGGTTTATGGCTTACCCTGAGGGCTGCTTTGGTGAATAGGCGTTTTATATCTATGTTATACGATTTATACACTTTTTATAGCATCTACACTAGATAGGTGTTATCTCGCAGGCACTGTCCGGTGACTGAAGTGCCTGGCATATATTTTCCTCTACGCGATTTAGGTGATATAATTTTTTTTTCCGGTACCGGGCTTTTTAATCGACGCATCTACCGTTGTCAACACCGCTTGATGCAAAAAAAAATTCTATGCAGATAGCAACTAGACAACAGATAAGATAAGACAAGAATATTTCTTTTTGTACACTAGAGCCCATGACATAAAAATTGGCAAAAATACACAGTACAATTGGCAGCCTTATTGCTACAAGCAATAAGCAATGTCTTCCAAACAACCCTATGATGGAAAGTTGCTGAAGGAAAAATGAGGTGTCAATATAAATTTTTAGTGATAATATTTACCTACCTGCAAATATATTCTATGTTCTAGCTTAGCTTAAGTATAGTATGCGCATGAAATGTGGTCATGCTCAAAGTAGCCCTAGCATTACTTTATTTTAAGTCGTAGGTAGTAGATATGTAAAGGTATAATTGAAATTATGAGTTATTCATATTTTTAAAAGTTTAAAAGTTTAAAAAGGCGTGTAGCTTAAAAACAATTAAATATAGTTTTTATTGCATGTCCCATTTTTAGAATAATTTTATGTTAATCACCCTTTTTTATGCGGTCTATATCGTCACACTGGAGGGTACAGGCCATCTCTCAGAGAGAGAGCACGGACTTAATTAAGACTCGTGCCCACTGCGGCTGTCAATTTCAAGCGCTAAGGTATGTGAATACCTCAGACACTCAGTTTCCTCACGAAGTTTTCCTTCACAGTTAGCGAGTGGTATTGCCACTACACAAATATACGTAACTTAGAAAACAAAGTCATTGGTACATGCCGGGATTCGAACCCATGACCTCCCGAATGTGAGGCCAGCGTTCTACCGCTCCTCTACTGCCGCTCACCTTTAAACATAAAAAAAATTAAAATTAGTTAATAGATTTTTTCCATATTTTATGCTGTATTTCTTCTCTTTTTATTTGTAAAAAGGCGGTAAATATGTGGCAAAAATATCATTAAAATTATTGCGTCTGTTGCTTTTATAGCGTCTTTTGTGACGTTGTCAAAATATGAAAGACTATTATTACGTCGAGTATGATCCTTGAAGAAGTAGTTAGGAGGAAGAAGGGTCCCTCAACAAGACATCAATTAGCGCGCATCACCCGAAAGGGTGGGCAGAGGCACGCCAAACACATGTAGCGCCGGTTAAGGAGGACCGACGTTACATTAACTCTTGTAAGACAAGAGGGGCCTTTGGGGGCTCGGAAAATGGCGGGTACTTTCTCGGCTAATTATTCGCTTTTGTGGTTTGAGAGCCATCGCAAAATGAACGTGCCTTAACAATAGCTATCGAATACCCTAGATTGTTTAAAAAAAAGGCACTTCCCAAAAATATCTCTGCATCCACCCGAATATTTGAGCTCCATTAATATTGACTGTGCGGTAAACATTCGGAGGTCTAGGTTTCGAAACGAATGAATTCGTTTTCTAATTTACGTACATTTCATCATCATCATCACCCACTGCAGGACATAGGCCTCCCTCATGGTTTTCATAACCATGAGCGGTTTTGCCATAATCGCCACGCTTGGCAGGCGGGTTGGCGATCGCAGTATGCGGTTCGAATCTCAGGAAGACGCTGCTGCCCGTCTCCTGGTAAATGATTTCCTTAGTCGCCTTCTACGACATCCACGGAAGGAAATGGAGTGACGTTATTCTTAATCTGGCGCCACACGGATATATATGTCGGATATACACACATTGCTATATACGTACATTTGTGAAGTTATAATAGCAATATCACTCGCTAACATTGAAGGAAAACGTGATGAGGAAACATGAGTGTCTGACGTGTTGAAATACCTAAGTGCTTGAAATGGCCGATCCGCGGGGGGCATGCATACTCTTTCTTTCTGAGAGACGGCCTGTGCCCTGCAGTGGGCCGTATATAAACTACGTAAGCGGAATATATACGTCCCACTGTAGGGCACAGGCCTTCTCTCAGGGAGAGAGTAGAGAGAGTGTCATTAATAAGTCATTAATTATTCTCTATAAATTACTGGTGTGCAGTAAAGTGTTATCTATCTTTCTAAAAATAAAAACGAAGTAATTTTTTTATTACGAGAGATCGTTACGAGAATTAAACATCGACCAATTCAAATTTAAATTGAATCAAATGCTGTTAGATAAATGTTTTTTTAATTTAATGGAATTCCTGGCTGAATGAATATATATTCTCCGACATTAGCAATGAATTTATTGACCTTGTGTGTACTAAATAATCTTGACTTTAAAACTGTTTTATTAAGACAGGCATTTATTACTATCTTCTGACTGATCTTGGACTTACTGATGATTATTATCTCATTTTTGACATAAATGTAGTGGAAGGTTTGTAATATTGATCCATTTGAAAGACAACTTATCTCTCAACTTACTCTCTCAAAGATTTTGTAGGTCCCCATGGACAAAACCTGCATAGGACACATTTACTTTAATATAACAGCCTTTTAACTCATGTTTGACAAATAAATAATCTTTATCTTTATTAATTTATCTACTGTGAGTCGTACTTTGCTTGTGACACTTGTCGCTACTCTCGTGGCCCAACAATCAAAAGGGTCGTGTATTTAACTGTGAAGGGTGTCGTAACTCGCTAATGTGTAGCCTTAGGGTGACCTTGATTAATCCGACCCCTTACATCTGTCTTCGGAAGCACCGGCCTTTACAGTCGGTATGCAAGGGTCCGACACTCACGAGTAACTTTAATATGCGCGTTTTAACGAAAGGAGGCTTTCTATTGTTTTTTCAGAGGGAAAGAGGTATCTCCTCTCTTCTCCTTCACTTATATTTACTTATTAAATTTAGTTTATTATGGTGTTCCTCTATATTTTACACATATTAATTTAAAACTAATAATATGAGTATATGTAAGTATTTTATGACGATATTTTATTTATTTTTTTACTTTATTGTATGTATGTTATTGAATTTGACTTAATTCTTTAACTGCATCACGGCACGTACTCCGTAGTACAATTATGGGTTACCGTAGGAACTGACTGAAAATCAGCGCTGAGGGATCACTTCCTCAGCACAACGCTGAGTCAGCTGCCTTTTGTGGCAACGTAGATACACCACAGGCTACATCTATGGTCCTGTTTTATTTATTCATTTTGTCTGTTGTGTATTAAGTTTTCTTTCTGTTGTTGTGCATAATATTATGTTACTTATTTGCTTATTTTGTTTCTGTGATGTATCTTGTTGGTATAATAAATGTCTTTCTTCTTCTTCTTATAATTTTTTGCTTGCGATAAATTTTAAACCAACTAACTTTTTTTTAACTACGTTCCACACTACACAATCACTTGTCTTCGTCCAAAACTAGGATACCCTGTGCTATGGTAACCAGACAAGGACACCACAATCATGGAAATACACCCAGACTGAGGCCAGTTGTACAAGTGTACGGCGGCCCCCAGTGGGGATTGAACCCACGACCTGCAGCATGGTAATCAGACCGCTCGGCCAACGAGGCAGTCATTCATGTAGAGCTCAACCGACATAGAATATGCGGGATGGGCTTCATGGTGTTTTAAGTAGTTATCATAAGTAAAAGCGTACGACACCAGTTAAAATAACTTGTTGAGGTGTCAAGTGAAAATTATTGACGGCGGTCGTTAGTTCCACATTATTAGTAAAACGTCATTAATAACATTTAAATAAAAAAAAAACTTGTTAAGTACTGCCTCAGGGATATAGGCATTAGTTTACGCCTGTCTCCTGTGAGGAACAACAATGCTAGCATTAATAATCTTGCCGATCACATTTTAGAGGTTCCATTACCGTAGGTAGACCACATAGCTAACTGAGGCCGGCTGGCGCAAACGCTATCTGAGAACACTATCTATCTATTTATCCGAGGTAAGCTCTAACCAGTGAATAAGATCAAATCTTTGGCGCCATAACATTCGCAGTGCTATCCATCGATAAATTGTATGGCTGACAACTGTGTCAATCTTCATTCGCTTAACTCTGGATACGTATTTGTCTATTTATGTACTTAAATATCTATCGAATTGACGCAAAACACTCTTAATATCGTAGCAACACGTTATTTAAAAAACCGGTCAAGAGCGTGTCGGGCCACGTGCAGTGTAGGTAGTTTTAGCCAGCAGAGGGGGGGGGAGGACGCCCTACTCGGACAAAAATTTGCACTTTAAAGCTTAATATTTCGCAAACGGAACCCTAAATAAAAAAATGATCAACCTAGTAATCCAACGATACCCCATACTATGGTGTAGGCGAGAAAAGAAACTGCATCCCTACCGTTTTATGTCCATGCCAAATTTCAGATTTCTCGTACTAATCCGCCGAAGAGACTACGGAACCCTGAAAAGGGCGCTAAGTATTCCTTCTGTCTATTTGTTGGCAATCAATCTAAATCGTCAATGTCCATGGCGGGTGCGGTATTATCTCTTATCGCGTCATCGTAGCCAAGTGATGCATCTACACAAACAGGAGACGAGGATCGATGGGGTGACCCACAGAGCTGGATTTAGGCGAAAGTAATTTAATTTTAGAAGGATTTTTACTGACATACATACATATATAAACTCACTTCTGTATCCCAGAGGCGTAGGCAGAGACCGGGGACTGCCAATTGCCACGATCCTGACAGATCACTTTTGCTTCCTCAACATTCACCCACATTCGCTCGATATATTTGTTTCGTCAATCTTTCTTCCTTCATCCTCTCCACATATCCAAACCAACGCAACATTCCTTCCTCAATTCCAGTCACTACATCCTCTTCCACAAAACGTTGTGTAGAGAACGCTCTAATCGAGCTATTGCATATCCTGTCATTCAAAGTAACACCAGACATACTTAACAACTGGCAAGTTGGACTAATTCATAGTTGCTAATAAACTGTGTGTGTATTTTCTCCAAATAACTACTGTTAACCGTAGATTAACAGTGTAACGGGATTTAGAATTAACGAGAGTCAGAATTGACAATCCATACGTGTGACGAATGTTACCGACCGAGACATTAATAGACCAACGCAACAAAGTTGAATCTGCACTTTGTTGCTATAACACGTTGTTTTAGCTGATTAATGCCCGAGACACACAGATGGGACGTGTCACAGACCAAGAGCGACCGCAGAGCAAGGACTGTGGTCTGTGACTCTATACATCTTACCGCGCCCTCGCCCCACGTCCCATCTGTGTGTCTCGCGCCTAAAGGAGCGACGCTACAAAGTGACGACGATAAACGACAAAAAATATTTACCATTACAGTCGCGTCCGATAATTAAACATTTTGAATAGAAAATAAACTGACATAAAAATCCATAAAAGTTTGCTTAAACAAAAAGTACATTGTGATACATTGAAGACTAACTGTCCACATTCTGAAAATAAACCCGTAACTATAATTCAAAGCCACAATATTCTATTTCCGACTTTTTTACAACCTTCAGCCAACCTTCAAGCTATCTTTATGCCTGTTTAATAGTAAAAAACTTATTAAACAGGCATAAAGAAGGCCTAATACGAACCTATTATTCATAAGGACTGATCTGATTATGAATAATCAAAGGGTAGGTAGGTAAATTAATACGAATATGCCTAATTATTACAAGAAAACCTAAGTGGTATTCTTTTCATGTATTTTTCTCCACTACAACTTGACCCGAAAACAGCGATAACGTTGTTATATTCAACAGACAGAATGTGAATTGTTTTCCTTTGAAATACATTTCTGATTTCATACCTCAACCCTAAGCGCTTGAAATCGCCAATTCGCGGCGGGCAGAGAAGGCCTGTGTTACATATATAGACAGCGTCATGGCACTATTATTTATATGCACTGAAACTCTGCAAATAAAGATCTATTTCATTTACCTATGTTCATGAGTAACCGATACTTTACAAAATTTTATAATATTAACCCTTGTGTCCTCCTAACTAGGAAACCTTTATCTGAATTGACTCCCTAACAAGTATTCACTGGCGGCATTAATTACAATATATAATTTTTGTTTACGATCCGTTTTAAAAAGTGACAAATAGAAGTAATTTTTTACGTGTGTGCTTCGGTTGCAATGTAAATAAATGGTCGCTTTTTTTCTTATAATTATTTTTTCTGGTTGTGCAATAAAGTGTACTCCATCTATCTATCTATGTAATAAATTAATCAAGAACAATTCAAAAATTTATAAAACCAACAGAAGGACCAAGAATGTAATGGTGTTATTTATAAAAAACACAATTCCTCTGAAATACTCCTCGGAGGCAGTTTAAATCATCTGTGGTTGCGTCTTTCCTTTAACCATAGACTATTTAAACTGCCTCTGAGGAGTGTTTTAAGGAATTGCATTCTATATATAAGTCCGCTAGAATCGGCCGTTTTTGGTAACAATACTCCGAGCGTCTGTTGGTGAAACAGAAATAACTGCCAAATAATCCACCCTAATAACGAGTTAAAACTTAAAAGTCAGCGAAATCGGGCTATCTAACCACACATTTGGCTGGAATTTGCCTATAATTTGTGCGCTTGTCTCGTACATGAGCCTAGTTAAAAGAGTTACCCCCGATTTCTCGTATACTAACAATCTAGTTAGTCTACTGTTAAGAGCTGTCAGTTGTTTTTTATACACTTTGGCCACCTGACAGCTATTAAAAAAAATGTCCCTGGGATAAACAGTTACACTCAATAATACTGATAGTTTAATTTGAAAGTTAAACTTGGTACTTATACGTAAATGCCTTACAAATTATAAATTAAAGAAGAAGAGGAGGAGGAAGAAGAAAGACATTTATTATACCAACAAGATACAATGACATCACAGAAACAAAACAAGCAGATAACTTACGTAATATGTACAACAACAGAAAGAAAACTAAATACACAACAGACAAAACGAATAAATAAAAAAAGGATTATAGCTGTAGCCTGTGGTGTATCTAAGTTGCCACAAAAGGCAGCCAATGAGAAATTCAGTTAACTACAATGCTTTCAATGACTCCTTTAGAAATGCGAAAATGAGGTAAACGAGGAAAGTAATTTTCTTTAAGTTGTTTATCGTTCTTTTTTCATCGATTAAACCTTGTCTTTGGTAATTAAACACATTATTTGACATAGGTGATCCTGTTCCATATGACCAAAAATTAAGAAGAGAGAAAAATGTCGCAAGAAGTATGTAAGTTTTCTTGCAAATTCTCCGTATAAAAAAGCATAATATGTACTCGTAAATTAAACAGACATTTTGCAAATAGAGCTTTGCTCTTCTCATAGGTATATTTGACTGGACTGATCCTTAGTATCCATTGCTGTGGAGTGTAATTCACAAAAACCAAAGTCAATCAATCAATCAACCCGTACTGGTCCAACACACAGCACTTCTCTCTGTCCTCGGCCATCCTCGTCCAGCCGTTACCAGCAACCTGCTTCAGATCATCAGTCCAGCGAGCTAGTGGTTGTATGCTGCATTTACCAGTTCATGGGCTCCACTCGAGAACCTTTGAGCCCCTAAGATGAAAGTATTTCGATGTTATGACGACCTTGTGGCGCAGCGGTAGTGCATCTGCATACCATGCGAGAGGTCCCGGGTTCGAATCCCGGCTGGGGACAAAAAAAAACCCCCAGGTCTTGGATGTTTACATATGTTTGTGATGTCGCTGTTTCTGGTTCCCACGACACAGGGTATCCTAGTGTGGGGCCAGAAGCAGTGTATGTGCCTGTATGTAAATGTTAATGTTTAAAATGTTTAATGTTTTAATGTGTTATCCGTTTCCACCATTCGGATCGCTAGCATCGTGACGCACGGTTCCCGATACGCCCTCAAAAAAACCCACCAAGCAGAATCCGTTGCTGGCGCGCGTATGTTTCACAATTTGATCCTCTCGGATCAGTATGTCCGTCGGACAAGGGTCCGCGACGGATAGATCCCGGCTCCAGCCTCTAACGTAACAAATTGGGCAACTTATATTTTCGGAGGGACCGTATGCCGCGCGCGTGCCCCGCGGATCGCGTATGGAGATTTCGGGCGTAATTGAAATGCCTGGGTTGAAATGTTGTGTACTGAGGCTGTTTATTGTAGTAATTAAAGAGACAAGAATAGTGGAGAATACCGTGTATACTTGTCTTGGCCGGGATACCAACAGGGTGTCGTATTTTTATAATGTGGTGTGGTCTCGCTGTGTTTTTTCTTTGGCCGGGCAAATTAATCGACAGAGCTGTATTTGTACGGTAGGGATTGTTTTAGTTTGTATCGTTTGGATCGGATAGATCTTTAAGCTATGTTACCTATCCGTGTGGCGCTGGATTAAGAATATCGTCACTCCATTTCCTTCCATGGATGTCGTAGAAGGCGACTAAGAAAATCACTTACCAGGAGACGGGCAGCAGCGTCTTCCTGAGATTCCAACCGCATACTGCGATCGCCAACCCGCCTGCCAAGCGTGGCGATTATGGCAAAACCCGTCATGGTTACGAAAACCACGAAGGAGGCCTATGTCCTACAGTGGGCGTCAAATGGCTGATGATGACCTATCTACCTTCCATCCAAAGACGCTTCGAGACAAAATAACAATGGTTTAACGAAGCACTGATCGAATAAAATGAGTATTTTCTTCATATATGATTTAATAATAGATGGTGTTTATTATTACAGTATAGTAAAGATACTGCAAAAATTGGTGAGGGTTGGCAAAATCCGAATAACAACACTGCGCTCCAGAACCATGATGGTCGATGTCAGAGCTGCGGCCGCTAAGCTGAAGTGGATTGGGCGGGCCACGTGGTTCGTATAGGTAGGGTTCCGATAACTTCTTGGAACCAATACAGGACGTTTTCTGTTCCGACGACCAAAACTCACAAAAAATCACAGTTTTTATTCCAAATGTTACATGTTTATTTATAATTTTAATTGCGCCGGCATGATGGGTGGATCTATATTTTTGTATTTTGTCGGAGTACGGGAAAAATACGGGATATGCAGTAATATTTTATTTTTATTTTATTTTATTGAGTCTACAAAACAGAATACAGTCGATTGTTATACAAAATAAACTTAGAAATAAACTAGACTGTAGTCCAAGGTATGTAAACATAGAAGTTTGCCAAAATGGAAGTGGGATATGCAGTACTTAATCTAAAACATTAAGCCTAAATTGAACATAAAGTAGATAATTTAGAACTGAAGCAGCTTTAATTATTTAATTAATGGGTAAAGCGTTGGACGAAGACGGGTTAGATATTATAAAACTAATAATTTTGATGAATTTTCAAATACGGGACGGGACGGTCAAATACGGTGACAGTCCCGTATATACGGGACGTATGGCAACCCTAAGTATAGGCCCAGATAGGTAGGCAAAAATTGCCACTGACTGGGTTCCATGCGACCATAGAACAATTTTTTTGATCTGTGCATGCGACGGTGATCGCAAATGTGGATGACGCCAACGGAGATAACGGGATGACCTCAGTACCTTTTAAAATTTTATTTTATCTTCCTGAAATATTTTAGTTCTTTTTCGGGAAGTCTGAAGAATAATCTGTAGGGCATTGGCCTTCTCTCAGAGAGAGAGTATGGGCTTAATCACCACGCGTTCTCACCGCGGATGGCGATTTCAAGCGCTGAGATCTCAGACCCTCAGGTTTCCTTACGATGTTATCCTTCAATGTTAGCGAGTGGTATTGCTACTATAACTTCAAAAATGTACATAACTCAGAAAACAAAGTCATATGTGCATGCCCGCCCTGGGAATCGATCCTGGGTCTCTCGCTTCCGAGTCCAATGTTCTACCCTACCATCTAGGCTACCACCGCCGCATTATCCGCAACATCTCGTTTAGGAATCCGGCGGATGAACATATAACGCTACCTAAGAATGACCTAAGTTGAGCCATATCTCTTAAATATTAGGCACAAACAAAATTAGAAAAAACTGTACAAAAATTACGTAACTAGCACAGAAAAACAAAACCGAAAAAAGAAATAATCCTAAGGAACAACTAACAGTTTACGCACAACTCGGTAAGCAAAAGTTCTGAAGTGTCAACTGCGGCTGGTCAATAAACAGTGGGACCTAAAACGTCAACTCGGCATTGACTTGCTATGTTTCTATCATTTATGTAGGCTTCTGTGCAGACTTTCCTTAAGGTCCACTTGGCCTAGGCCTAGAGAGGCTGATATTAGTGGAGGCCAATCGCGGAAGAACTCTGACTTCATCATCATTAACCCATTATGTCACCAACGAGGGGCACGGGGCTCTTTCCTGAGGAAGGTATAGGCCATACTCCACCACGGGGGTCAAGTTCGGATTGGTGGAGGCTTGTAGACTAGTGGCTCGTCTACTGTCAGAAGTTGTCAAGCCGCCCTAAGGCCTCTGACTTGGCTTAACGACTGCCATCTATCGACGGCAGCCGGCACCAACAGCTTAACGTGCCTTGCGAAGCACGGAACCGCTCGGGAAAATGCCACTAGCGTTAGGCATAGACGGCGACCCATCCATGCACTGAACGCGCCCTGTGTTGCTTAACCTTCGTGATCGTTTAAGATCACTCAGGCAGCCGGGGCTACGAGCGAACCCTGACTTGCGAGGGATGATTTAAAAAAATATATATTTATAGTAATACATGTTTCTCGAAAACAAATCATTCGCTAAACTGCGTATTATTCGGATTATACAAGAACGGAAAATTATAAGATGCTCCGGATAACAGGATAACATAGACATATAAGCCTTATAATGTATTTTGTTTTCCGGTGTGTACAATAAAGTGTTCTAATCTAATCTAATACAGAAAATTCATGGTTTATCATATAGCTCAGCCAATAAGAGAGGTGGGCAGCTAGTACTACGGAGCTGAGCGGCCAATACTGCGAATCTGCTTCTGCTTCTGTCGCGTCTATGATATTTATGAAAGATATTTATTTCTCAAAAGAACTTTTACTCAATTTCACTTAGCCTCATAGTTAGCCTTTAGTACATAGCAAGCAATAATATCTGTGAATTTGTGACACCTTCCTTCTGGTTCCCTCACAATTTATTTCCCTGTGATAACTCACACTGTGACTACAAACGTAGGTAACATAGAAAACCCTGCATTGTATACGGCAAAACTTAGACATGTAAGGCTTTTAATATATATTTTTTTAAATATGCAGGAACAGAACCCACGGCCGCTTGGATTTGAGGCAGCGTCCCACCACTGTCGCGCTCAACACTATTTGCCAAAAGCATTCGCATTGACCTTCTGTTCCTTCATTTGGCGGCAAAAATTCCGAAGAGTCGACCGAGGGTTCACAAAAAAGCATCGCGACCCGATTGTAAAGGCTCTCTTTTCTTCTCTTTTTAATTCGCGCGAAAACAATGCTGGCCGGACGGAATTTCAGCCAAAGGGTGAGACGAGACGATAACAAGTTGGGGAAGAAGAAAAACCGCGAATAACGGCCAGGCCTGAATATTTATAGAAAACTCTTGGCTGTTAGGATTGATATATTTCGCGATTTCAGGGATTTATGGATTACTAGTTTTGAACCGCAACTTTGTTTGCGTGGACGTAAAAAAAGATCAAAGCGCCTTATTGACTGTAAAAAAAATATATAAGTGGTATTCTTCCTAGGAACTTGGAAGCAAGCAAGAATTGTGGCTTTATTTTCAAAAATCGTTTTTGAATATTTCTTTTTTTTCACTCAGTAAGTTTTTAAAACATCACATCATCAATTTCATTTCATAGACCCATCGGATCATCCGGTGCCATTATTTAAATTTAATAAACTTTCACCCCTCTTCAGCCCCCTTAGGGGATGAATTTTCAAAAATCCTTACATGCGTGAGGTAATGCATGCAGCAATGACTTAGTTTTAACTTAGACTTAGTACATTTGTTCATATACAAGCTGATCCAGCAAACGTTGTTTAGCCATATCAACCTATTCTCAGATTGCCGAAACGTCAGGAATCAAAGGTAATTAAATTTTACTTAATAAATAATCGCGGTTAGACCCGTTTAATCTATAACTATTTTCGGAAGTACCAAATATACACAAAAAAATTATCAAAATCGTTGAAGCTGCTTCAGAGGAGTTCGATAACAAACACTGCGACACGAAATTTATATATATTAGATTTAAGTAGCACTTCCACTTGCCAACGGTTAGGAGACCATTGTGAAGAAGTCAGAATAGGTACTCTCTATCTGAGATAAGGCCTGCGCTATGCAGTAGGGTTTTATGCTGCCCAAGCAGCAGTGTTGCTAACAGCTTGTGCTATTACGTGTGGGTTAACATTTTATTACAAATGTATACATTTGAGAGGAATAAAAAAATATTAAGCATTGTTACAAATTCACTTACTCCATTTTTCGTCGGAACACCCGAATCAAGTATATATTGTATATACAGTGCTTACAAAAGTTTAAATTCAGAAACATCTGTAGTAATAATGCTCGTTTATTAATTTCACAATTGGGTATTTGACAAAATATCAAATGAGTTACTTTTAAAACGGAATTTTGTATGAAAATACTGGCTTATGACGTCACATTTCAGAGCACTCTTTTTATGTTTAATCTATTTAAAAATTGTAATAACTAGTAATTGACTAAAAGAGATACATTTTCCGAGATATTTTGTAATTTTTGTTTTAATCGAGCATATGAAATTATTTATTGTTGATCGTGTCAAATACCGTATTATTCGACGTTTCGGTTTTTGTAATTTTTGCCGAGGGTAGTAAACTAACGCTTTCAAAAAGCTTTCAAAAAGACGCCTATCATCTCAGTCTACCGAGATCACGGCACTTGCAAAAGTACCGAAACGTCGGAAAATTGTAAAATGAAAATAAACCAGTAAATATCCGTGCAAATTCAGTTTTTATTATGTCTAGTGCTCGTGTTAACCTTAGAAAATACAATAATAACTTTAATTAACGTGAGTCAATCATACAAAAAGTCCAGGTGATTGATAAGCAATGTTCTCTGTCCGGGATGAACATAGTTATTTTAGAACCGAGGCCAACAAAAAATAATTGCGAGAATATGTATAATTTTCACAAAACAATACCTAAAATTTCACCCCGAAACTAAATTTCTCTGCTCCCATGACAATAAAACAAAAATATTTCATCCTCAGCATTACAATTACTGTCCAAAGTTTAGACCGAACAGTGGTAGGCCCAAACGTTAGGTCTAACATAAACAAAGGTCCTTAGTCTCCCCAGGGAACTATAAAGCTGGTGACTGTTTTCACAGAATAGCGAGTATGAAAGTACGCTTTGGCCACCGTAACCAGGCGTCAGATCATTTGGTGGGGGCCTGCCCACGCTGCGTCGCGACGTCCGGTCCGCGGTCGCCAGGTCAGAACTTTCTCGCCCCAACAGCCATCAGTTCTCCTAGCTATATGCCCCGCCCACGGCCATTGCAGCTGAGCAATCCTTCGAGCTATATCGAAGATATACTCGGGTTTATCTGCGGATCTCCTCATTCCTGATTCGATCACACAGTGATACTCCTAACATAGTTGCTCGTTGGGCGACCTTGAGCCTTCTTATGACAAAAGCATAGACAAGCATACACAGCATAATAGTACCTATACCGTAGATAACCTTAAAATACTATCGTGAAATACGTATTTGACACGATCAACAATAAATTATTTCATACGCTCGATTAAAACAAAAATTACAAAATATCTCGGAAAATGTATCTCTTTTAGTCAATTACTCGTTATTACAATTTTTAAATAGATTAAAGATAAAAAGAGTGCTCTGAAATGTGACGTCATAAGCAAATATTTTCATACAAAATTCCATTTTAAAAGTAACTCATTTGATATTTTGTCAAATACCCTATTACAGTTTGCGTCTTACAGTTTTTTGCCATATTGCCATTTTCTGAAATACCAGAGCTTAGATCATATAATAAAAATGCGGCCTATATAAGTTTCACCGCTCAGAAGGCCTCAGCGCTTACATTTTTTCTAGTGGCCTCTTCTATGGCCTCCTCTGTGTTCTGTGGTCTCTGCTGGGCACAGGCCCCCTCAAACTCGGGCTAGATATTTCTGTCCTAGGCCATCTCAGACTAGTGTGTCGGTCCAGGCCGTTTTCAGGTTTCCGCGAGAAGACCATTTTTTTATTTACCCTAAACGCCGCGGCTGGATGAGGATGACCGAGGATAGAGAAAAATGGCGCGACTTGGGGGATGCCTCTGTTCAGTAGTGGACTATTTTAGCCTAGTCTTTGATGCAATCTCCGATCACGTTATTGTTAGTTACGACACATACATATACTCACGCCTGTATCGCAGAGGGGCAGGCAGAGACGAGGGACTGCCACTTGCCACGATCCTGACAGATCACTTTCGCTTCCTCGACATTCATTAGTAGTTGTATGCAGGCACGCCGGTTTCGGGTATTTATTACCTTGCCTTTTGCTAATACATCTCCTATTTGGTCGAAGTATGTCCGCCTGGGACACACTTCGACCTCTTACCGGCCCTTACCGGCCCTCCATCGCACACATTAGGCTATCTAATTTCTCGATATGTTAAGATAATTTTTATCAAAAGCATGTTGATTTACGCATAACATCTATTCTACTATCTATCACTGGTGTCATCACTGGAAACCTGAGCGTCTGAGCTATTCACATACCTACCTACCTCAGCGCTAGAAATTGTCAATTCACGGTGGGCACGCGTGGTGATTAAGCCCATGCTCTCTCTCTGAGAAAAGGCCTGTGCCCTACAGTGGGACGTATATAGGCTGCTTATGGTGATATTTTGTGATGTGATATAAAGATATCTGACTGTTAAAAGTAACTTCATGTCGTGGAGGGGTCATACCAGGAATAACATGGAGATTTAACTGTATAAGTCATGATTTAGTTAGATAATGTTTTAAACAGGCTTGAACTCTGCATGAAGAGCGGTTTAGTGGAATCGACGTTTTTATACAAACGACTGTTAGTTTATTACGTTATCGTATCGTAGGACCTTCTGCAACAGATGCAATTCTATGCTGTCCTCTCGACAATTAATCTTGGGGCGCGGGCGGATCGAAGTGGTCGTCTCCATTATAATGATTTTAATCACGTTTTTTGAGAATAGAGTTCGTGAATTGTTTTTGGGATCTTTTGTGATTTTATAAAGCGTTTTCTTTTTTAAGTATAGTGGTAACTTCCACTGTTGTGATACTGAAAATTCTTTATTTCACAACAAAACATGGTGTACATAGTCGAGCTCAATAATAATAAGTGTATAGAGATATTCGTGCAGAAGGTCGGGATAAAGTGAAACGAATAAATCAATGAATGAATGAATGTGTATCTGTATTATATATTTATTATTATAGACAAAATAAATATATCGAGCGAATGTGAATGGAAGGGCCGGTAAGGGACGACCCAGACGGACATATTTCGACCAAATAGGGGATGTATTAGCAAAGGGCAAGATAAAAAGTACCCGAAACCGGCGTGCGTGCACGCAACGACTAATGAATGTTGAGGAAGCGAAAGTGATCTGTCAGGATCGTAGCAAGTGGCAGTCCCTGGTCTCTGCCTACCCCTCTGGAATACAGGCGTGAGTTTATGTTATGTTAAATATATAATACAGTTACACAGTTATAATATATATTACTGTATTAGAGTATATATTTCTTCACCTTCTAATAAAACAAAACAAAATTAAATGAAACGATAAATTAAACCTCATTACGTCAAATCATGTCTCGTTACGAGTTATTAAATTGGGTCTGATCACGATTATTTATCAGATGATGAATGAATGTTGAGGAAGCGAAAGTGATCTGTCAGGATCGTGGCAAGTGGCAGTCCCTGGAATCCGCCTACCCCTCTGGGATACAGGCGTGAGTTTATGTATGTGTATGTATGTATGTATTTTCATCTAATAAATAATCGGCGCTGGAAATTGACAATCCGCGTGGTAATTAACGCTGTTATTACTGTTCTTACTCGCACAGCTAAACATTTTTAATATTTTAAAAATATGAGTAAACTTTTGACAAAATGTGGTTTGAGATTTTGATGTATAATAAAATTGCGGACATTTTAAATATGTTATTGTTTCCCTATAAATAGTCTAAATTATTAATTTTGGAATCAAATTTTCTCAATCGAAAACTTTGTACATGATAAGAAATATGTTAATATACACCTTCATCATCATTTGATGGCCACTGCAGGACAGGCCTCCTTCGTGGTTTTCATAACCATTTGCCATAATCGCCACACCTTGAATATTCGTAATTTTATTTTCTATCAAACGCTCAGTTATTACAAGTATGCTCATTTTATTAAAATCCCAAAAATATTTTGTTCGGTATTTGACACGATCAACAATAAACTATTTCATATGCTCGATTAGAACAAAAATTACAAAATGTCTCGGAAAATGTATCTCTTTTAGTCAATTACTAGTTATTACAATTTTTAAATAGATTAAACATAAAAAGAGTGCTCTGAAATGTGACGTCATAAGCCAGTATTTTCATACAAAATTCCGTTTTAAAAGTAACTCATTTGATATTTGGTCAAATACCCAATTGTGCGAGCGAGACAGAATGCTCGACGTAACAGCAGCTTTAAGTGCGAAGACTAGGAGCGAAGGCCAGTACGTCCCCTGGAGTGGGAAGTATATAAGCTAAATAAAAAAAAAATCGCGAATAGACCCCTTATAACCGTCGCTTTTTTGTCATAGGTATAACTATGTATGATCGTCGCGAGTCTTTAAAATAAGAGATTTGATTGTCCAGTCACATGTCTGTTACGTGGATAAGAGAGATTTCAGAATGTAAATAAGTGTATTCTTTCTATAGAAAAATTGTTGTCATATATTTTGCAACAGTAGCAATAGCATTGGACGTACTTTTTGGGTTCCGCAATAGTAGGGTAGTCATTAGATGAGATTTTTTTTTAAATTTATTTCATGTTTTAAATCTTGACACGTATGCTGAAAGTAAGACTGCCTTAGATAGTTATCTATATAGAACTCAGATATTGGGGTGTCCACGCGTTGGTCAAAAATATTGTAATTTCTCTAAATCAACTGGCCTCTAGACTCGCATTCGTATGATACAATTACATCTTAAGAATTTCCTGCTAATTATTATATTCTGTTTGTTGCACTGACCCGTATTGAGGACAATTTTATAAACCTGCAAATGCACAAGAAAACAAACATAAACCCAAACATAAACATTTACATACAGGCACATACATTGCTTCTGGCCCCACACTAGTATATCCTGTGTCGTGGGAACCACATCACAAACATGTAAACATCCAAGACCTGGGTTTTTTTTGTCCCCAGCCGGGATCATGAGCAAATATCTGTGAGCTAAACTGACCGGGTTGAGTGCCCAAATATAGGTTGCCCAGGTTAACTCTGCATTTTGTTGTACCCAAGCGAGCCGCCGTGACAAATCGAGAAGCGAAAGTATTTACTTATTCTAATTGGCATTCAGAGACATAGGTCCGGCACCAGGCCGGACGTGTAGCGTGTGGAATGTTTAATCTGTGTCCGAGTCCGTGCATTCCAGCGATGGGTTACCTAGGCGTGGGCTTCACAGAAGGGACGTGGGGCGAGGGCGCGGAAAAGACGCGACGCATTTTATAGAGTTACAGACTACACTATTGGTTCTGTGGTCGCTCTGTGGTCTGTGACTCTATGCAACGCGTCGCGTTTTTTCGCCCCCTCACCCCACGGCCTTTCTGTATGGCCCACGCCTTACGCCACGTTTACACTGCGCACGTCCATCTTGTGTATTTCGTACTAGTAGAATTTGGTTGATGTACGCAAACCGTTGAGGTGGTAGCGCTTGCCTCATATTGGAGAGGTCCTGGGTTCGTTTCCGACGTGCCATTACTTTTTTCGTTATTCACTGTTCATACTGAAGTTAAAAGCTTAAAACGCATTGCAATGTTGCACATAAAATCCAATCAATCAGTCCCTCACTGCCAAGGATCGCGGCCGATGTCACGAGGGTGGATGTAAAATGCTTTCCTTCTGGGCCAAGTTTCATAAAACTACAATTTGTAGCTTATTATGACAATTTGATTGATTTGAAGATTTTTATTCACCGTAGCGCAGCGGTAGTGCATCTGCATACCATGCGAGAGGTCCCTGGTTCGAATCCCGGCTGGGGACAAAAAAAAAAAACCCCAGGTCTTGGATGTTTACATGTTTGTGATGTCGTTGTTTCTGGTTCCCACGACACAGGGTATCCTAGTGTGGGGCCAGAAGCAATGTATGTGCCTGTATGTAAATAAAAAAAAAAAAAAAAAAAAAAAAAAAATACAGAAAAATACATAAGTGGTCTGTCAAATTGCATAACAGTTGGTTGGCAGATGCTCGTGAATTCGACGTACATTGCGTAGCGTAGTCTAATTGTTAATCTCTGGGTTAATCGACTTTGCAATGTAATAATAATATCTATCTATCTATAATCTAATAAAAAGTTGCTTAAAAATAATGCATCCGTAAATGTAATTTTATCCTAACATATTTTACATCTTCAGGCATGGTTTTTTACCTTTTCACTTGTCCACCGCTCTAAGCAAATCTTATTAATTAAGAAAGTAAGCACATTGTATCTGGCTATAAGCGGATTTCAGTAAACAAGGCACAAACAGATGGGGTTCTTACTCGGTACTTACTCGCCCGAGAGTAAATAACCATAAATACACGTTTCTATTCAGTATTTATACAAATCTGACAGTAAATATTTTTAATTGCTTTTTAACGTTTCGAGTTTGATCTTATTTGATCGGTATTGATGAGATTTTTGGTCAAACATGGTGACCATAGTCTGATGATGGCGCTGGAAGGTGCATATGGGATCTCCTCAAAGGTAAACCGTTCGAGTTTGAACTTATTCGATAAGTATTTATGATATCTTTGTAGAAACTTGGTGATAAGTTCTGACGATGGCACAGAAAGGTACCCAAAGGTATCATACACGAGATCTTCTCAACGGATAATAGGAAACTTTTCGAGTTTCAGATTATTTAATCGCACTTTGTGACTAGGATCTGACGATGGCAAAGAAAGGTGGTCAGTTAGTGGGACCTGAGAAAAGGAGTTTGGTTACGGGATATCCTCAACTAATAACAGTAGACCGTTCGAGTTTCGGCTTCTTTAATCGATATTTATGAAATCTTTGGTGGAACTTGGGGAGCAGGGTCTGATGATAACAACAGAACATGGTTACGAGATCTCCTCAACGGAAAACGGAGGAACGTTCAAGTTTGTGCCTTCTTGATTGATGTTGAAGACTCCTTGGAATCATATTTAATGATAACGTTTTTATATTTTTCCTTTATTGACTTTTCTATCTCATGTCACTCATTTTTGAAATATTCTTGCTGTCACTATGTCATTGCCCATTTATTCTGCTATTTTCTATTATACTTCGTTTTACCCCTTTGCATCAGTTTTCTTTCATTATACAGTCCATTGCTAAACAATTGGCATTGATAAGATCTTCAGTGAAGGGTCTAATAATATAACTGGAAGGTAGGCATAAGATTTCTGCAACATATAATAAATCGTTCGAGTTTGTGCTTATTTGATTGGTATTGGTGAGGAATGGTGAGACTTGAAGGCACTAAAATGTGGATACGGGATCATCTCAACAAATACAGATTTGCAAAGCAAATATGTTACTGGTATTCACTTTTCAGCGAATGATGATATTTATTTTCTGATACAAAAGTACGTTGCTGAGCTAATTACGGTTGTGGACATAAGTCAGAACTTAGAATCAAAGACGTGGAACAATTTAGTCGTGGATTCTAGATTTAGATTAATCAATCTACCCGAAACAGGTAAATTGGAATTACATACATACTCGTACACACATAAACTCACGCTTGTATCCCAGAGGGGTAGACAGAAACCAGGGACTGCCACTTGCCACGATCCTGATAACTTCGCTTCATCAACATTCGTTAGTCGTTGCATGCACGCACGCCGGTTTCGGATACTTTTTATCTTTTTAAATACTTTTTACTATTTACTGACCGCCCATCTGCACAACATATACAAACGAAAGTACTTACAGCTTCTTTGAAGCTGAATATGCGTGGGAGGGAATCCAAACAAGAATACCTATTAACTATACAAAAAAAAAACATAACATAAACTCACGCTTGTTCCCGGAGGAGTATCCTGTGCTATGGTAACCAAGCAAAATATGTAGTTATATATATAACTATATTTATATATATATTTATTAGGCTATTAGGCTTTGCGTTCCTCTAGTTACACAAAGTAAGACTTTATCAACGAGACGATGTCCACAATGTTAAAGTTGTCGTATGTAATAAAGGAACGTTCCTAAATCGGTTTAACTAATGTTTGACAAAAAACGTATGACAAATGATCATTTAAAATTTTCCAAACGTAGTTTTATAAATGATCATTTGACAAATACACATTTCGCAAATGTTTTACTCTGCAAATGCGTCGGCTGTTAAAACTATAACTTGTAAATTTGTATTTGACCACATATTTCGTTTGTCAAATTCGCGATTTTACAAATTGTTTAGATATGGGATGTTTCAACCATGTTTTACATAATGACGAACTGAGTTTGTGTACATTTGTGTAGTTTAACATTCTGGGACGCCTCGCTCCGTTCCGCTTCGCTCGGCTTTGGATTTTTTATCATCATGGAACCTAACGTAACTTAACACTCCTTCTCGCCGCACCTATATTTCTCTATTCGCCTTGGAGATCTTCAACTGTGTAGGAAGGATTTCCGCAAAATGCATTTTGTTAAAAGTTTTATAAATGATTTGTATGTCAAATGATGTTTTGTAAAATAATAATTTGTTTGATAATTATTTGTCTAATGAGTTATTCACAGCAACAATATTTTGTATAAATACCAATTGGAGAAGCATAATTTTGTCAATCGTTATTTGTCAGATGAAAATTTGTATTTTGTATTTTGTTTAATGACGGGACACCTCCTAAATCAAATGAATGTACGGAACCTAGGATAAAAGGCGAATTATTTTCGTCGAAACCCAGATTTAGTCTTCTATTGAACAAACACACTTATATTACTCAAGCAAGCTTTTGTTCCTTCCCACGAAGATGTCGGCGGTAACAATGATCATTGACGGATATGCCTCGCAGATTTAATTACCGTCTGTCGCTGGGGTTTCTTAATTAATCTCTTAACCTCAATTCCATCGTCGAAATTAAACGGTTGTAATTCAATTCGTTACTAACCTCCGGTTTTTCATTTGTTGTTTTATAGAATTCCGCACACAAAGTGTAGTAAAGACACCTTATAACTAAGCCTACGCTGTTTGTTCTTTTGTACTTTTAAAAGGCTGTATCTCTTGAATATAACTTTCACACAATTAACTTCCACACAACACAATCACTTGACCTGGGTGTTCCCACTAGTTCCATTGGTTAGTTCCATGATGGAACAGGTGAGAACTTTTCTTCTCGGTAGTTCCATGGGACTCGTGAATGGAACCTCTGCAACTATTTTCTTCTCACTAGTTCCATTAAATTATAATACGTGTGGTAGGTACTTTATGCACACGTACTATCCTCATCATCATCATCCTAATGATGATAGTACGTGCGGCACTTGCGAAATTTTCATGAGTGTCAAATCATAAGGAGGTAAAAAAACTTAGAATTATTTTACGAAAATAATGTTATACTTGGCATAAAGTAATTTTCATTAGGTTACGTTGGTTACATTAATAAAATATGAGATACAAATATACAATAGACTTACGGTAAGTGCCTACCTATTTACATTTTGATTCATAGTTGTTAAAGGGGTTAGTCTTCTAGAAGAATCTAGCGTAACTTGTCCAAGAAATGTGGTACGGTTGCCTGGAAGAAATTGCTGTTAGCAATAAGGCCGCCAATTGTACTTCTACTTTTATCACTATAATTAATTTTGTAATTGTTTAATGTGCAATAAAGAATATTCTTGTCTTATCTTATCTTACGTTTATCTTACCACTTATCAACTCCAACTGCGTATCTCTTACAAAATCATCGAGATGCACTTGCAAAATTTTCATTTAATCATAAGAAGACAAAAGGACTTATTTTCTACTTATTATTTTAATAACGGCAATTTTATAAAATTTTCTTACTACCCTCAACATGTATAATCTCACAAATAGTAATAAAGCGATATTGACAGTGGGTTTCGAGTGTTAAAATGAGCAATATATTTGAAAGAGGGAGAGGAAAAGTGTTATTGTTTTCTGGTTATCAATTTTACAAACACACTGATTACAAGAAGGGTTCTAGTATCTGGCGATGCCAAGCATACAAAAAGACGAAATGCGCGGGATCTGTAACAATTGACACAGTAAGTAATTTAACTTTATTAAACTTACATTTTTAATAGGTGGTCAATGGAACCTATTTTTACGATAAGATGATAAATTTATAACTAATAACCATAAATATGTAACTCGCTGAGTAGGCATGATATCATCATCATCATCATATCAGCCGACAGACGCCCACTGCTGGGCATAGGCCTCCCCCAAGGATTTCCACGACGACCGGTCCTGCGCACTCCGCATCCAGCGAGTTCCGGCAGCCTTCACCAGGTCGTCGGTCCAGGCATATAATAATAATATATAAGCGGGAATCCTGGGCCTGTGCCTTCGAGCGAGAAATTATGCGATATGTGATACGTATTATAGATGGATACATAATAGATATGAATATACTTTGTAAGCAAGTTTAGGCACAGTTCCTAGGTAGAGAGAGAGAGAGAGGGAGAGAACACTTTATTGTACACAAAAAAGAACATTACAAAAAGTTATTACTTAATCTAAGGTGGCGGTCTTATCACTAATAGTGATCTTTTCCAGACAACCTTTGGATAGACATAGAAGTAATTTTATATAGTAGATTTGTTGATAGGTATAATTTTACTAAGTATAATTTTACTCTGGATTTTTTTTACTGTTCTGCTATCTATTGTTTCTCAGGACCAACGTACCATACTAGCACAAAAAGACCATAACATTAATTGCTTGCCCAATGAAACTCAAAACCTGATCGATAAATCATTGAGCGAAACGTGTAAACAAGCAGCCAAAGGCGAAGAATGTGCGCCAAAAGTTTACAAAAGAGGGTTGAAACGTTTAAGGGAGAGTGGATTGGATTTAGCTTCAAGTGTTCCCGTACCTACATTCGATCAAAAAAAATCTTCAATTTATAGAAAAAGAAATAAGGAAGCTGATGTACAAAAAATATGTAGGCAAACTTTAGACGAAGTTGAAATACCTGCTGCCTTTCGACAGTTTGTCATAGCGGATTATAACGATGGAGAGATCAGGATAATAGTGTTTTGCACTCAGGAGCAAAAGGAGCAAATGAAACAAATCAAGCATTTTTTTGTAGATGGAACATTCAAATGCTGCCCACAGCCCTTTTCACAAGTATACTCCATTCACGGCGACTCAGAAAGCACTAGCACAAAAACAACTGTACTACCGTTACTATATGCATTTATGTCGCACAAATCTGTAAAAGCGTACAGTATATTGTGGGATTTGATACATTCTCAAATTCCTGAATGGACACCGCAGAAAGTTAATATGGACTTTGAAGAGGCTGCAATATTGGCATTACTTCAATTTCATCATGGTGTACAAATTAACGGCTGTCATTATCACTATACGAATTGTTTATGGCGTAAAGCAAAACAATTGCAAATTAACTTGAAAAAAAAAAGCTCAACAGAAGAATAATTTCTCTTTGCTGCAACTTAGCCCATTTACCCATTGAAAAAATTAACGAAGGTTGGGATTATATAAAAACACAAATACCAGAGGATCCCAAGTTCCAAAAATTTCAAACTTATTTTGAAAGTTTTTGGATGAAAGATAAGCTGCAGAATATATGGTGCGTATTTGGTGAGCGCCATCGGACGAATAATACAGTTGAAGGGTGGCATCATGGCATCAATAAGGACGTTCCTAAAAATGAAACAAACATATTGATGGCGCTCAATATTTTGTTTGAAGATGCCAATATGTCAAATTTTCATTTAAGTCAGATTAAAAGCTATTCCAACAGCCCAAAAAGAAAACGACAGAGCCATTTCATTATTCATGATGATTTTGTAAGAGATACGCAGTTGGAGTTGATAAGTGGAGAGATAAACGTACCACATTTCTTGGACAAGTTACGCTAGATTCTATTGTCTATAGTCTATTGTATATTTGTATCTCATATTTTATTAATGTAACCAACGTAACCTAATGAAAATTACTTTATGCCAAGTATAACATTATTTTCGTAAAATAATTCTAAGTTTTTTTACCTCCTTATGATTTGACACTCATGAAAATTTCGCAAGTGCCGCACGTACTATCATCATTAGGATGATGATGATGAGGATAGTACGTGTGCATAAAGTACCTACCACACGTATTATAATTTAATGGAACTAGTGAGAAGAAAATAGTTGCAGAGGTTCCATTCACGAGTCCCATGGAACTACCGAGAAGAAAAGTTCTCACCTGTTCCATCATGGAACTAACCAATGGAACTAGTGGGAACATTCGTCCCCAACTAGGATACCCTGTGCTATGGTAACCAGGCAAGGACATCACAAACATGGAAATACACCCAGACTGAGGCCAGTTGTGCAAATGTACCACGAACTCTATCTTCAAGTGGCAAGCAATGAAAGTGCGTTGTAGTTACAGGAATATGAATATGTACTAACACTAGAATAAGATCACTAACAACTTTATATGATTTTTTTATATTGGAAATAAAATGAATTGAATTGATTCTTGGTAGTAAGCGCCTTAACAGCTAGTCCAACGAGGCAGTCATAATCAAGTCAAGAAATATGACACGGTTTGGTTATCGTATGACACGATCAAAGATGGAAGACAAACTTTCATATTACATAGGTACAATTATATATACAGCAGATAACAAATATAGAAGATTTCTATTTACTTAGATATAAGAAATCATATTTTGTAATTCTTGTTTCTGGTTGTGGAATAAAGTGTTTTCTATCTATCTATTTTCTGTTATGTTCGCTCTAGCTATCTATTTATTTTCTGTTATGTTCGCTGTATCTATTTATCTATTTTCTGTTATGTTCCCTGTAAATATCTATCAATTTTCTGTTACGTTCGATGTTTTTGTTATTTGTAAATTGATGCGTATGTCATTACGATTATATTTATTTCTCTATCTCGCCATACTTCTAACATAGAATTCAATGCAAAGCACCACATAATGTCAGACTCGCACAAAAAATCACGTACAACTTTTTGCACCACGAACCCAATACGGAAAAAGGTCGAATCTGTTTGAAAAAGCACAATAATCGCTCAATAGACTACCGAAAGATATAATAGATTCAGATTCATTTACAAAATTTAAGTTCCGACTAAGAGGCCACATCAAAGAAAAATATAAAATTTAAAATTTAAGGCTGTACTTACGTGAATCATGCTTTCACGCTCGCACCATTTAACATTTTTAATTATTGTAATAAAATGAGTAAACTTTTGATAAATGTGGTTTGATGCATAATTAAATTACGGTCATTTTAAACATATTTTTGTTTTCTATACCTAGTTCTTAATCAAAAACTTAGTAGTACAGAATAAGAAAAATATGCCTCGAATATTTGCAATTTGATTATCAACCAACGTATCAATCACGCTAACGGCGAAGGAAAACATCGTGAGGGAACTCCGCGGCTTGGTTGGCTCCGCACGTATACGTCTTTCCTGTGGGCTAGGCTGACTAAGCTGTCAGGATGGTACAGGTGCTGGACAAGCCTACTCCATCTAAAAAACAATGTCCCAGGCACTGCGGCATCCGAGTGGTCTCTTTACCCATCTAGTGTGACTGAAGGTGCCACTGGACGGTGTATAAATCATCTCATTACGTAGATGCAAAAAGGAAAAAGTTTACCATATGTAGTTCCTTTGAGAAAATAATTCGTATTTCCATTCTTATGTACAATTGTACAATAAAGTGTTCTCTATCTATCTATCTACAGTGTTTGAGTTCAGGAAGACAGTCATGTCCATTTCACCGGCTTCCTACTTAACCTATTTTAATGATACTGATTTTACGCGGACTTCAGGAAGGTCCTTAGCTTACTAACTTTCCTTAAAGTTATACGATAATAACTCACGGTATTTGCCAAAGTTTTTTTAATTATCAAATAAACCTTCAGACTAAACCCTCAGAAAAGCATGCTCATAATAGAATTAGCGAATATAATAAATATTAAAATCTAAACCTACTTCTGACGACTTGTAATAATAATTGGCATAGGCAGGCCTATGTCCTGCAGTGGGCGTCAAAGGGCTGATGATGATGATGATGAAACGAACTCATGAAATTTGGTGTACTCTGTTATTTAAAAAAAAACGAAAAAAAAGGGCATGGGGCTGTGTCGGGTTACACGGCCATTGGTTTTTTTTTTTTTTTTAGCCCTAAAAAGGGCACCCTCCGGAGGACACGGGGGAGGGAGGTGGTGAATGCTCATGCATAACAGCACGGACCCGGCCGTGCTGCCAATGTGGGACTCACAGGAAGTGCGCCTACCCACTAAACACCACCTGGGGGCTGGTTTGGTCCTAAGGACCCCTAAACCTACGTCATGAGCGACCCACCTCGAAGCCGAGGAGGGCGCGCAGCGGAGCTCCTTAAGGGAGCGTCCGCTTGGGACGGCTCGTCACATCGTGACCGCGGCTAGGAGGGAGAGGTAGGGACGCCGGCGGGGACACCGGCGGGGGCGGGAGCGGGGGCTACGTCTGACTGGGACTGGGCCTCTAGTAGGCGGTCCAGGTCAGATGAAAGTATATCGGGGGGGTCGACGAGGGCGTTCCTGGGCCTGCGCACCAGGTAACGGGGGTTCGTCGTGGGGGGAGTGTAGTCCGCTGCTTGGCGGATAAGGGGGTTGGGGTGCACTTCGGCCGTGCTAAAGAAAGTCTCTGAGAGAGATTTAATAAATTGTTGGATGGTTGGAATCTCCATATCCCGATGGAGGTCGGCATTTCTGACACACCAGTGGGCGTTCAGAGCTCTACAGATGAAAAGATTTTGAACTTTCTGAAGTTCGTACAGGGCTTTGGGAGACGCGTGGGCGAAGACGGGTGCCGCGTAAGTCAGCATGGGACGAATGCAAACCTTATAGAGTGTTCGCTTGTTCCTAGGGGACATCCTACTGTGTCGGCCTATCATGGAGGATAGGCGGCCTAGGTAGAAACGGGCGGTCCGGGTCACCTTCCGGATGTGAGGCCTAAATGTCAGTCTGCTGTTCAGGGTGACACCTAGGTATTTGGCGGTGGATCGCCAGGGGACTGGGGTACCTAGCATACGGATAGGTCGGTCGGAGAGACCGCGGCGGACCTTATGGTCGAAGCGGATCGCGGTGCTCTTTTCCGGGTTGACCTCGATTCGCCAGAGCCTGAACCAGGCACCTAGCTCATCGACCGCGGATTGGAGCCTATTGAGAATGACTGACATTTTCTGACTCTTGCAGTAGAGTGCGGTGTCGTCAGCGGAAAGTGACAGTTGGACCCCATTGCGGGGGATGGGGATGTCGTTAGTGTACGAAATGTACAGGAGGGGGGAGAGCACGGAGCCTTGCGGGACCCCGGCTCTGAGGGGGCGGAGGGAAGAGAGAATGCCCTCATGTCTAAAGCGGAAGGAGCGGTCCTTCAGAAAGGAAGCTAAGATGCGGACAAGTCGGTCGGGGAGACCCAGCTCGTACAACTTGAAAATGAGCCCTGCATGCCAGACCTTATCGAAGGCCTTGGCGACATCGAATAAGACGGCTACCGTCTTTTCGCGTTTGGGGAAAAACCCGCCTAGAATGAACTCTACTATGCGGTGGACTTGTTGAGGGCAAGAGTGAATTGCCCGAAAGCCAAATTGGTGAGGGATGATGAGGGGGGGGCCCTCTGAGGGGAAGAGGTGATTCCTCATACGAGTGAGGATGACTCTCTCGAAGAGTTTGCCCATGGCCTTGAGGAGGCTGATGGGGCGATGGCTAGAGGGGAGGTTGAGGGGCTTTCCCGGCTTGGGGATGCCTATGACCGTCGCCTCCTTCCACGCGGGTGGGAAGTGGCAGTGGTCAAAACAGGCATTGAAAATGACTGCTAACAGGGTTAGCACCTGGGTGGGGAACATCTTGAGCGCTAGGTTGGCAATACCATCCGCTCCTGGGGCCTTTTTACGTTTCAGTCTTTTGATGAAAGACTGAATTTCGTCCGTGGAAACCGCAATGGGATTTTCGTCGGTTGGAAGAGGGAGGGAGGTCTTTTTACGGACCTCCTCCTCGACCATACCGACGTGAGCTGGGTCGCACTGCTGAGTGCTGGGCGAGCATTGGGACTCAATGCTGTCGGCGAAACACTCGGCCTTCTCAACGTCCTCGAAGGCTGTAGAGCCATCGGGGCGGGCCATAGGTGGTGTGTGAGTGATCGCGTCTGCCCGGAGGGCCCTGGCTACTCTATAGTAAGCCTGGTGGGAGGGGGAGATGGTCTCCATGAGATCGCCCCATTGGCCGTTGTTAAAATCTGAGAGACGGGACCTGACTTGCCGCTGGAGATCATTTGCGCGTTTCCTGTAGGCAGGAGTTGGGTAGAGGGAGGCCCTCCGGAGGGCGGCTCTTTTGGCCCTAATCAGGTTCTTGATAGCGAGAGGCAGTTTCCGGTCGTGGACCGGTACTACACGCTCGCCCTCACGAATTGCTGATTGGACCAAAATAGTGAGGGACTCTACGGCGCTATCTATCTTGTCTGTGCTGTCGAAGTGGCCAGGGGAGAGCGCATAAGGCGAGTCGGGGGCTTCAAAGGTGGTGACTAAGGAGCTTCTGACACTGTCCCAATTAGTAATGGTTTTGGTGGAGAGTGTGGAGGGTGACGGTGGGGGACCTAGCTGAAGGGACACCGGTCGGTGGTCGGAACCTAGGTCGTCGAGAGTCTCGATCGCCCTGAGGTTGAGATTGACACCCCTTACTAGAGCGAAATCTAGTACGTCGGGGGCGTGGTCTATGATATCGGGGTAATGAGTGGGGGAGTAGGGACATAAGACGTCCAATTCTAACGCCTCGGTTATGCCGAGGAGGGCAGTACCGCCGGGGTTCGTCTGTAGGCAGGTCCAATCCGTATGTTTGGAGTTAAAATCCCCGAACATAACGGTGTGGGCGCCTAGAGCGAGGATGGCTTCGAAATCACTCCTTAGGGGTAGTGTTCCGCTGGGTATGTAAATAGAGGCTATGACTAAGGACGGATGACCCGTCAGAGCTAATCTACAGATAGTAGCCTCCATGTTAGTGAGGGCTGGAGTGGGGACGGGGGAGCAATGGAGGGACTTCCTAAAATAAATGGCAGTGCCACCGCCTCTACGGCCGTCGGCTCTGTCGTTCCTAACGAGAGAAAACTTGGGAATACTCAGGCCCTTGGTATGGGGTTTGAGCCAAGTTTCCTGCACTAGCAACAGATCGACTTCGAGTTCTTTGACGAACTCTCTAAGTTCAGGAACGTTGCTGCGGAGGCCGCGAGCATTGTACGAAATGAGCGAGACACTCCTAGGCTTGATGCGACCCGCGCTGACGGGAGACTGGGTGGTCTGAGGGACCGGGGGGCGCGACATTAACTCACTTATATAAGGGAGAGCAGATGGCTGTGTTCGGCCACAGCCATCAAACGCGCGGTGGGGGAGGTTGCGGCGCGCAGTTTGCGCGCCAGGACCGATATTTCGGCTAAATTAATATTGGCGATTGCGGCGCTGACCGTCAAGAGGTCATCCGCGATCTGGGAGTGAGGGGCGCCCGAGGGGGCGGGGCGCCCGAGGGGGCGGGGCGCGGAGCGGGGGGGGGGGGGACTGGGTCGGCGCTACAGGCCCGGCTGTAGCGGCGAGGGAGGGGCGGGGGGCCCACGCGGGGGCCTGGGGGGGGGTTGGGATTGGTGGTGGTGGGGCGGCCGCGGCGGCCGAGGGAGGGGAAGTTGGACGGGGTGTTAGCCGGCGGTGGGGCTGGTCTCCTCTGAGGAGGGGGCTGAGACGCCTTTGTGGCCTTAAGGGCCTTAGGGGGGGAGGAGCGGGGGGCACGCGGGCACCCCCGGTAGTTGGCCGGATGGCCGGGCTGCTTGCACAGCACGCAAGACGGAGGACCCTCCGACTCGCGAGTGCGCAAGCAGTCCCCGGTGGCGTGAGGCTCTAGGCACTTCACGCACCTAGGGGGGGCGGAGCAGTTGGCGGATGCGTGGCCATAGAGTTGGCAACGGTGGCATTGGCCAGGGTGGCCGCGCCTGTGGGGCTTCTCTACTTTTATGCAAGAGAGCCCACAGACGGTGAGCTCTCCTGAGAAGATTGACTTCGCGGAGGGGGTGTTGGTGAGAATCACCAGGGAGAGCGGAAATATTTTACCGCGGGAGCTGTGCATAGGATGCACAGCCTCTACGGGGTGACCTTGTGCTAAAAGGTCATCCTTTATGGAGTTTAAGGGGAGTTCGGAGGGAACTCCTCTAAGAACTGCCCGTACCTTGCGCTCCTCGGGGAGCGCGTATGTATGGTACGGGACCTTATTTTGAGTAAGGAGCCTAGTAAGGCTCCTGAAGTGGTCTATCGAGGGGACCTCAATTTTGATGGAATCGCCCCAATTTTGGGCCTTTGTGTACTGGAACGGCCATTGGTTTAACGTGAAACTTATATAAGTAAGCGTTAATTTTTAGCTCAAACTGCGCAATGTATTAGGCGGCACTGGCGCCATCTAGCGGCACGAGTCCAGAGGATCTGACTTATCGCTACTCTGCTCAAATCAACGACACATAAATAAAATGCACACGACACGTAGTTACAGACTTAAACCTCTCGCAGGTGTGTTTTCGTTACATGCGGTCTTAGCAAATGACCCCGTAATACTGAGCTGACAACGTTTCAGGTCAAAACTCATTATCAGAACCAAAGTTACATCACATTGAACTCTGATTGACGTGGTTCGAGAATTGCGCATTTTAAAATATAATTACGCGTAGCAAATAAAGGAATAATATAAAATGTTTATACCGAATGCAGTCAGATTTACAGTATATATTAAACAGGAAAGTTCATTAACTATTTATTACACAAAATATCGGCTTAACGTCAGTCAATTAGGCTGACAGGCTTCAATAAGGCCGTAACGTTTAATAATTAGTTTGATTCCCAACCTTTGTATTTGTTGCATTTATTATTTAAAACCAACGGGCTTTTGCGCATTCGACAGATTCTATCACGTCGAATTAATGAGGTTTTAGAATATTTATATAAATTCTGTAAATTAAGGACTTGAAAAGACTAAGTTTGGAGTTTTTTTGTCCATTTTTTCTCCAATGATCTAGATTTTGAAATGGACACCTAGTTTAACTTGTAACGTTCATTAAGTCGCAGTTTTTGTGCTACTTTGAATAAGTTTTGTTTTATTTTATTTTATTGATTTGATTTTATGCGATTGTCAACGAACCCACGATCTCCCAAATGAGAAGCCGGCGTTCTACCGCTCCGCCACCACCGCTGCAAAAGAAAAAATATAAAAAATTAGAAATAGGTATGTTAAAAAAATTTAAAATGTAATATAAAAGGATTTAGTGAATTTTTCAACATAAGTCGAATGTTTGACTACATTTAATATTTTTTCTGGCTTTTGGGGGTACCAAAAAATACAACAAATCACGTTACTTTAATAACAAGAAACATATTAGATTTCGTGTTTCATTGAATTCCAACAGTTTTCTAAAAAGGGTGTAGATGTAAAAAAACGTTATTTTACGAGATATTACTTCGTATTACTTGCAATTATTGTGTCCTCCTGAGTACAGGTGTTAGGGCACGGCGGGCGCCACGAAAGATGGTCCATCGTCTGAGAAGTGCCGCACAGACAGTTCAGCGTCACAAAGTTCTGGACCACAACTGTATAATAAAGACTTTAATAAAATTTGTTGGCCATCGAAACGCTACGAAGAGAAGACTCGAAAATTGATAAACGCTCCATATATTATAAAGCGTTAAGTTCAAGTTGTGATGTCATAGTTTGGGTCCGATTTGTGCAACGCGTTTTTGTACCACGTGACTAGACTGACTTTTCGACAGGCCATTATGAAAATTATTACTCGTACAGAAAAAAATAACCAAGTTTATTTATCTTTTGACATGGCCTCTCCGAATGGAGACCACATATCGGCAAGCGCAGCGTAGGACGACCAGCCACAAAATGGAGAGGAGACCTCATCCAAGTGGTAGGAAGACGCTGGACGCAAGCCGCTTCCAAGTGGTCTTTTTGGAAATCCGTGGAGGAGGCCTATGTCCAGCAGTAGACTTCTTGTTGCTGAATTATGATGATGGCCTCTCCGATTATATTAAAACATTTTTTTGTGTTTGATCTCCATTAGCTAAGCCCTACGTTATTTATTACGCTTATATTTTTTGTATGTTTTTAATGTGTGGCGCCGGATTAAGAATAGCGTCACTCCATTTCCTCCCGTGGATGTCGTAGAAGGCGACTAAGGAAATAAATTACCAGGAGACGGGCAGCAGCGTCTTCCTGGGATTCCAACTGCATGCTGCGATCGCCAACCCGCCTGCCAGGCGTGGCGATTATGGAAAAACCCCTCATGGTTATGAAAGCCATGAGGGAGGCCTATGTCTTGCAGTGGGCGTCGAATGGCTGATGATGATGTTTTTAAGGTTCCATAGCTCAAAAGAAAAAAACGGGACCCTTATAGGATCACTTTGTTGTCCGTCCGTCCGTCCGTCTGTCTGTCAAGACCCTTTATCTCGCGTAGAGTTATCGAATTGGAATTGAAACCACATGCTCAAGTCTATAGTCCCGTGAAGCTGTGAAAAAATCAAACTTCTAAGTTAACGCAAAAAATGATACGGCCGTTTATGCCGCGAAAAAACGTATATTTTGACACTAAAGGGAATCAAAATTTATAGGGTACTTTCTGTTGACCTAAAACTATGAAATTTGGTAAGTAATATCATCTTATACTACAAGTACAGGGAAGAATCTGAAAAATATACATTTGTAATTAAGTCATAAAAATAATAAAAAGTGTATTATTTTTTTGGTGCACTAACCTGTGCTGAGGACAAAAAGGTTTTTAAAATAATAAATCACTGCGGCCAGATGTCGCTGCCTGTACGTAATATAGAGAAGTTTGTAAAGAGGCTCGAAATGTCGCCGATGCCTGCACTTGCCCATTAGCTCAGTTGGGAGAGCGCTGGTACGGTCAGCCAGAGGTCGCGGGTTCAAGTCCTGGCATGGGTGGATTTTTAGCCTTTAAATAGGATTTTAAAATTGTCCTCAGCACGAGTTACTGCAACAAAAATAATATAAAAATAATAGTCTTTGAAGATCGGGAAAAGCTCGGAAAAAAACTGCGAGACTCGATTCGTGAACTATTTATATTATGTAAGTACCTAAAAATTTGTACGGAACCCTAGGTGGGCGAGTCCGACTCTCACTTGTCCGGTTTTTTTCTTGTTACGTACTGTTACAGTAAAATTCTTTTCTTTCTTTCAAAATGAGGTTTTAAAAATCTGAGTACCTATTTGGTTTCCATCGAGAAATATAAATAGGCCTTCAATCGCATAAGCTATACGGTATCATAATAACCCCTTCACTTAATAGCGAACGGTCCAATGCAGACCCTCCTTACCAGGTTAACCCTTAAGGTTGCAGAGAACACGACAAGGCTTTCAACCCATCGGTCACACAGGCCTTTCCGATGAAACCACTAAATATGTACTCCCAGAAGGCTCACCAGGGTAATGGTAGCCCAACCAGCCCCTTTATATCAATGAAAGTATTGGTAAACAGGTGCAAGTGATCATCATCATCAGCCATTTGACGCCTACTGCAGGGTATACTATTATTATTAATACGTTTATTGCAGCTAAGTAAAAAGTAATGAATATTGAGGAAGCGAAAGTGATCTATCAGGATCGTGGAAAGTGGCAGCCCCTGGTCTCTGGTCTCTGGGATACAGGCGTGAGTTGAGTATGTTTGTAAGTAAAAAATACAATGGCAATGTGGCGGACTTAATGCTATAAGCATTTTCTACCAGTCAACCACAGGTGGTGCAAGAAATTAACTGGTAGGCATACGAAATAGACGGATAAGACGATTTACTTCCACTAAAATTAGATAAGCTGACAAATACTCAAAAATGAATAAGTAAATATTTATACTATAAACTTATAATACATAATATAAACAGATATATTTACAATATACACAAGTAAACTGTAGCAACATAAGTAGATATAAATAAATAAAAAAGAAAGATAGTGAGATTGCAATTACACAGCTGAGATCCTCCTTGCGGGGGCTCAGGGGGGCTCGGGATAACACATGTCGAGAAAGTTTTTGCGGACAAGGGCTTTGAAAGCATTCCGAGATGAGGCTTTACGAATGCTTTTTGGAAGGTCATTCCAGAGACGAACAGCTGTAACAGAAAACGAATTTGAGAAAAAACCGGAGCGGTGAGAAGGGGTACTAAGGAGATGATTCTGAGAAGATCGGAGTGGTCTGCTATGAGTGCTAGACAAGAAATCAAATTGGGACTTTAAATATTTAGGATGATAGAAAATTAAGTATGGTCTACTCTCCGATCGCGAATGGGGAGCCATCTTAGCCTGGCGCGAAATGCCGACACATGGTCGTATTTGCGCAAGCCGAAGATAAAACGGATACTGGTATTCTGCAAGCGATCGAGTTTTTTAAGAAGCTCCTGTGAAAGGTCATCTTAATGTTAATCGGGAGAAAGTTTTTCAGACGGAGTAAGGGGTGGAGGGAAGCATAGAATTTCTGCGAAACCGCCTTAGTCTGCGCATTTCAACAGAGCTTCTGAACGATAATGAGGCCCAGATGAGTTACCGTTGGCAGGAATGGTATAGGGCACCCATTAAAAACCGAAGAATTGAGAGAAGCAGAATCCACCTTGGCAAGCTGCCTCGAGCTCCCAACTATGATCGCTTGGCATTTAGAGGCATATACGGCGACGCTGAAACGATTAGACCACTTCTGAATCCGTCTCAGATCTTCTTTGAGACCAGAGACGGCTTGACAAAGATCGCTTGAACTGGATAAACTATAAAGTTGTAGGTCAGACAAGAGAGATTGGGAGTGATTAAATTTATGAATATTGAAAATAATAAAGGGGAGAGAATGCTGCCTGCGGGACGCCCCAGGATTTAAGTCGATCAAGTCGGATTGGTCCTGGCCGAGTTGCACCGCTTGTCGGCGTCCTCCCTCATGGTTTTCCAAGCTTCCCGGTCTTGTACCGCCCGCATCAGCAACTCCCCGGCACCGTAACCAGGGCCTCGATTCTGTTAGTGTATTGTAGTATAATGACAGATACACTGTCGGGTCACGTGACGTGTTTTTTCATACCATTGACGCCTAGAAGGTTTGATACGCGTGCCCGCGGAGACTTAAAGCAGCCATGAAATGAAATTGCCGTGTTCATGCAGTTGTCATGATACTACAATGCATTAACAGAATCTAGGCCCTGGTCGTCAGACCATATAGTGGGGGGCCTGCCCACGCTCCCACGATTGAGATACATGATTTTTTTTAACCTAGTTCAAGCATAAATAGGTTTAAGCCAACCGGCAACTACTCGGATTATAATAAGTATTGGTATAATAAATGTCTTTCTTTTAGTTTGTTCTGAAATTCCATAGATTTCGGCCAGTCCCACGCATTATCATACACCTCCTGCGGTTGACTGGTCGAAAATGGCTGTAGCATTACGTCCGTCGCATTGACATCGTAAAGTTTATTTATTGCACATAAATTGCAACGTATTAATAATAATAATACTCTATTGGACCACAGTTGTCAAATCGCACTTCAGAACTCACTAAATCATCTCATAAATGCATAGAACTATTGAACTAATGAGTGTTAATAGCACGGGATTCACAAAATTCGTCGGTATGTCTATTGAGAACTTACTGAGTCTTTTATTAAATGCACAATTTGTCCAAAAAAGTGATAATACCACGATAATGGCTGATTTCGTTTGCATAGTAACTACGAATTGTGCAGACGTTTTGGTAAGTTCTGAAATTCCATTGAATTCCATTACTTCCGTGCTATTATGACTTTATTCGACAACTATTTTCCAACAGTTACTATGCATTTAGTGGACTTGAAGCCGCAGGCCTAAGGACAAGTAACACCTGCAATTGCAACTGACGGGTATTCTGTACCAGGCTATTTATGGTGGCCTTTCAGATGGAAGTGGCCACTTACCTCGTCAAACGCCAATCCGGTTGCGATATTATAAGGGGGTTGGGGAGGTGTTATGCCCCGATGGTTAGCGATAACGAGTAGTTTAGAGTAGACGTGGTAAAAGGAAAAAAAAGAATCAAAAATACCCGATAGTTACAGTTTGCTAATGCAATCTTACTAGCAGATAAGCAGATTGCACTGATTCTGTCAGATCTCTGCCCTTTTTTTACGCTCAAAATGGTATTTCCCGGTTTACTCATATTATTTTGTTTCTACATATTTCCATCGTATTCTTCGTGATAATTGACGAGTTTTCAATATTTTTCTAATTTCCCGTATTGGTGAGCATTTGGAATATTTTTTCTTAATTCTTCTCAGTCTTAATTATCTTTTCTACGCCATTTGTAAAACATGAATCGGGTATAACTGCATTATTGTTCATGTAAGTTTCTACTTCAATATTTTGAGTCAACACAATTAATACTGTCTATTCCGCAACGCTAATTTATCTATGACCAAAATTAATGGAGCACTTCGGTGGAAATATGATACTTGAAACAATTTGAGCCTAGAAGCATTCCCATAACCACTTTGAAATGGAATGGCTTAAAATAAATCTTTACACGTACAATATCTACGTTCTCCAACAGATTGTTATAACAAAAATCTTATCGATAATAGAAATTGACTTGTTTTAACTACAAGGCAATTGTCGCGTTATATATTGTCAACAAAATGAAACTTTTGGGGCTTGTGCTACTCATTGTTAGCAAAAAGTTATGTGTAGCGTTTGTCGATATCGAAGAAATAATCAACAACACTGTGGTGCGGTTTCCACTGGACTTTTCTTTAGCTATTAAAGACATGGCGGAAGGTCTGCCTTGTAAAACGATTACTGTTGTTAGAGGAAACTCGACTAACATACGGCAAGTTGTAACTTAAGATCTGTAATAACAATCACAATGAACAATTTTATTCGCAGTGAAACAAAATTGTCACATAAATAATTAAATGAGAAACCTGTATTGATATTAAAAGATTCAGGATTAAGTAACAGAGAAGAAGCTGACAAAGAAAAAATCCTATTTTTTGTGCACCATTAACTAGTGTCATCAAGGTGCAATACAAGATAATTAAATTTCAACCTAATGAACAGTTTTTTTTTGGCACTGCTGAACTCTAGAAAGCATTATCTTCTAAACAAATTTATGTGGTGTTAAATACCAAAAATTTTTGTCTTCTTAGTAATTCTCAACAACATGTCATCGATAATACGCTGAACCAGAAAACTGTTTCTTCAGCAACGTAAGAAGCAACGTTCTAAACTTCAACCGCGTTTAGTTTCAAGATAGTATGAAATAATAAAATGGGGAATGAAACATTTGCTTATTGGAAGAGTTTTAATTATTGAATCTGTAGAAACGGTATACGGTATTTCCTTATTTCAATAACAAGTCACTGTAGACTTTTGGTGGAGGTAAATTTAATATTAATCTTTAGGAATATACACAAAGTAAGATCAACTCATTCATTAATTGCCAATGGAAGCGTTAACACTACATTATTTGAATTGAATTCGAATGGATAGGGTCAAGTGTTAAAATGCCATTTAGTCTGCCCGAAGCTCTATCGAATATACTGAAAACATTTTTGTCATTTATAGATCTTCCGACATCTATGAGCTGTTTGGTATTCTGAGTAAGCATAACGTTCAAGTCATGAATTTGGATATGAAGACCAAGGAAAATAAAGAAAAGGTAATGTTAATAACTTATTGATATTACAATATTATATTATTGCCCTTATGATAAATGTAATAGTGGAAAAACTAAAATTGACACTTTTGCGATGAGCCAAACAAAATAGAAATACTATACACGCTGAAATCTGAGTGGTTTAAAAACCGCGGTTATGTAATAAAAAATTGCATCTATTTAGACTATTCCTATTAAGTTTAGACGTAAAAAAAAAAGAGAAATCTTGTTTCAAGTTAAGAAACCCTGTTTCGAAAAGTTCGAGTATAATTTTATTATTACCGCCTCTCCGTCTATCATAACAATGTCCGCGGATCCACGGAGCGCACGCACCGCTCTGGCTGGTTTTTGAGATTCGAGTTTGCATCGAGATACTTTTAGAAGGTGCCTTTTTTAAAAAACAAACTAGCGTATTCAATCGTAACTGTTCAATCTGATATGGCTCGCAAATCATCCAAAATTCATAGTGTATACTCTAAAGACCTGTCTAACTTTGTTTGTTTCTTGAGACATTATTCTCAGCGATAAGGCAGCTAATTGTACATACATAGATAAACTCACGTCTGCATCCCAGAGGGGTAGGCAGAGACCAGGGACTAGGGTCTCCCACTTGCCACTCGCTGATGCCTGCACTTGACCATTAGCTCAGTTGGGAGAGCGCTGGCACGGTTAGCCAGAGGTCGCGGGTTCAAGTCCCGGAATGGGTGGATTTTTTAGCCTCTAAATAGATTTTAAAAATTGTCCTCAGCACGGGTTAGTGCAACAAAAAGAATATAATTTTGTTTGATTGTAGTTGCATAGTTGTATTCCACCAGTCTTAGCTTAAAACGTATTTCTATGTCTTGTTGAATATGTAACTTAGTTTGATTCAATAAATAATTAATCTTTACATGCTAAGCCGTCCACCAGAATGCAATCCAATATGACTATTTTTTCAAGTAACCATAGCACAGGTTCATTCTAGTTTGGTTACTTCTGTGATCCATGTCGCGTAAATTCACATTAATAAAGATATTTGTATATAAAAGGAAATATTAGCCATCGTTTCCCATTCACCATCGTCGCTGTGAGAATATTAAACCGGTTTTCTGAGAAACGAGAAGCGGTATAATATTCTCACAGTAACTGTAGCAAAATATTTATTTTCCAGTACTACGGATATCTGAAGAAAGCTCTAGACATATCTGAAGAAAGAACCAGCTTAATACTTTGCGAGCCATACGAATGTGAAACAATACTTCAAGAGGTAAATTAAGGCGATATTAGATAGTTCAATCACACTGAAGCAATGCCATTGAAATGCATTATTATTATTATTATTATTAATTCTTTATTGCACAAAGGCAGTGTAAGTCAATGCTAATGGCATTACACATTGGACATTGAACGACTTTACCTATTTACACGGTTCAATCAAATTGAAGCAATCCCATTGAAAAGCATTGAACATGAAAAATGCGCCTGATCCTTCAATCTCCGTGTTTACATTTTTCAATCGCATTGAATGATAATCTGCGTCAATCGCATTGAAAGCGTTCGCCGCGATTTAGCTTTCAATGAAATTGTGCAATGGCATTTCAGTGTATTTAGACGTTTCAATACCATTGAAGCAATGAAATTGAAAGAAATATTGAACCAAAATTGAACCGTGTAATATATACTTGACGTCTCAATGCGATTGAAGCAATGAAATGGAAACCGCCTTCCTCTTTTTACTATTCTTTTTCTGAGTCTCTCGCTTCCGAGTCCATTGCTCTACAAACTACCACCCGGATCGATACCCAGTGCGGGCATATACCTATGACTTTATATATTTTCAAAGTTACATACATCTGCAACTTTGTGGTAGCAATACCACACGCTAACGGTGAAGAAAAACATCGTGAGGAAACCCGCAAATTGGTTGTCTCCGCACGTATTGACTTGTCTTTCCTGTGGGCTAGGCCGACTAAGCTGTCAGGATGGTATAGGTGCTGGGCAAGCCTACTTCATCTAAACAATGTCCCAGGCACTGCAGCGTCCGAGTGGTCCTTTCACCCGTCCCGTGTGAGTGAAGGTGCTGGACGCTATATAAATCATCTCATCACGTAGATGCAAAGACCACATTTTTTTTAATGTGTTCCATATTTGCAGGTTTCATTCACGTCGACTCAATGGTCGGTACAGTTTGATGGCCATGTTGTAATCTGTCCAACATAATCAGAAATCAAGGGGAAACTATGAATCGTAAAATATTGTAAAATGAGTTCTTTTAAGATTTAAGAGTTGCATAAACAAGTTAAATTACAGCGTAGTTGGCCGGTATCGACTATAGGACGCTTGAAATATATTTTATATACACTAATGTTGTAACATTCTACTTATGTTTTCAATACTTGACTTATAATTACTACTGTTATAGCGCAGACAACAAAACACTCAATTTAAGCAATTTCACATGACGGTATAATATTCACATCGATATCGTAATAGTACATTACGATACTAGTGCGAAAAGTAGGAAATTCGCAACGAGTGGCGATAAATTAAAACACGACCGAAGGGAGTGTTTTATATCGACACGAGTTACGAATTACCTATTCGCACGTGTATCGTACAACGTTTTATAGTATATATGGCCCTTTGAAGTTTCGACATAGGCACGTAAAGTGCTCATTATCGCACTAGTGCGGTAATGTAGCACCATATGTACTATAAAATCTCATTATAACATCAATAAAACGCGACCAACTTGATTGCAGGGCCAATCAGGTTGGTCGCGTTTTATTGAAGCGCGCAGCTGCGCTCTCATTGGTTAAATTTTAATGGCGGCAAAATCACTGTGATTATACACGTACGCGTGAATTTAATTTTTAATTGCATTAGTGAAGATAAAGTAGTGTATGCAACTGCATATAACACGGGTATTAAAACACTCGTTACTATTATGAAACTCCCTGCGCTCGTTTCATAAACTCGTGTTTTAATACCCTTCATTATATGACAGTTGCATAAACTACTATTATTTATAACTTTTTGTGCCGTCATGGGTTGTTTATGATAAAATAAAGTAATTTTTGGCATAAGGGTTCTAAATCATGGTCAATGATTGAATCAACCAATCAATCAGCGTGTACTTGTCCACTGCTGTACATAGGCCTCCCCCAAGGCTGACCACTTCCTTCTGTCCTCAGCCATCCTCATCCAGCCACGGCCAGCAACCTGCCTCAGATCGTCGGTTCAGCGAGCTGGTGGGCGTCCTACGCTGCGTTCACCAGTTCGTGTACCGCACTCGAGAATCTTTGCACGATTTGGTCATTATGATCCCTTAAAAAAAATGTAACATACATATTATTAGCTACGAGGTGACGAGGTAGACAGATAAAGCTATCGCGGACGCTGTAGTCTTAGGACATATTTTGAATTGGAGTAAGCTTGAGTACCTACACAGGGAAAATATATGCTTTCAGCTGACTGACAACAGTCTGATCCACCGGACGATAGTGTACCTGTTCTTCTGGCTAAGCGAGCTGGTGACCAAAAAGTTTCTCTCCATCATCAAGGAGGCCATGAGGGTGGCTGTCATCACCAATCCGAGGGCTAGTGTGTAAGTCTGTAGTGGTATTATTTAAAGACTCGCGAGGTTCATACCTAGGTATACATTTAACAGGTCTAATCGCGATTGTGATTCATAACCGAGTTCTCCTATTAATCAATCACGATTGGACCCGTTAAACTTATAACTAAGATGCCACGTACATCTATAAACGGGAGGTTTCTCGACATCATCACTTAATCCTGGTTTGATTCAACGAATATTTCTATATGTGCTTGAGCAACACAGTAGACGTACATCTATATACCTCAATATGTTTATGTAATATTCATTAACCGATGTAAGTCGGCTCTATAAAATAAATTAAATGCACTAGTTATAAAATTGGCACATTAATCCTTTTTATTCGACGATTAACGAGGAATTATCGATAAACAACGAGAACTGACGGTCGTCGTGTCCCATGAATCACCGAAATCAAATTAAGTACTCGGGGCCAGGAAATTGGGGACCTTACTGTTTATTTTACATTGATATATATATATATCATTAGCATTGTTCTAAAATAAATTAAGTGCTGTTTTTATTTTTTTTTCGAGTAAATAGGTAATTTTGAGAGCTTGGGCTGTACATTAAGATTTGAGTTACTTCAATTAATTTTTAACGCAACAAAGAAGAACCAGAGTCTACGAAACCGGAAGTACACCATGCACGGAAGTACGTCATCAACTGAGATTCTACGAGCTGTCAGTTTCTAGTTATACCATGACTCGATACACGAACTCTTTAAATAAACAAAACTAAGAAGACTACTAATCTGCGCAGACGTAAAAGAGGTCATATTTGTTTTTTTTACTGAATACCGAGATGTCAATATCTTGGCGTTTTTTATTCAAACATATTAAACCACGTTTGAGAGTATTCATTCACATGTGAAACGATGGTCGTATTAGTTACACACTTATTCAAAAGTATACAAGAAATCAGTCAATATGATTAAACTTGAGAATGAAGTATAATTTTTAACTATTGTCAATATTTAGGGCAATGCCCATTGTAAGAGTTTGTTTGTTTATACGAGATATTGAAACTTAAAGGGTTATGTTATTTGTTAACCCATCAACGCAATTTGTGCTGTGAGACCAACTTAGAAATTACGAGATTGTTACAATATTAAGATTGTTTGTGCGAATAAGAGGTATGCCAAAATCGAGCAAGAAGGATTTAACGAGTAATAATTTTCACAATCATGATTGTAATTTTAAATTGAAAACTCTGTTAATTAAGTTAAAAACTTTTTAAAAGGAATGAATATGTTTTTTTCTCTGCAAGATTCTTCTCCACATAGTCTGTTAAACTAACAACTTTGTAAGTAAAAATTTTATTTTTATAATGAATAAAATAGTTGAATTCGATTTAGAATGACCTAAGAGAGCATCGATATTTCAGCTCTTAATTAAATCAATGAATCGGACCATACTCGTCCACTGTTGGGCAATATAGGCCACCTCCAAGGCACGCCACTTCTTTCCGTCCTCGGTCATCCTCAACTAGTCGTTGACAGCAATCGGCCTCAGATCGTTGGTTCAGTCAGCTGGTGGGTGTCCCACGCTGCGCTTGCTGGGTTCATGTTTTCCCCGCGAGAACCTTAATAGAGACTCAATGGAGATTTTTTGTTCATTTGTTCTCCAAAATGATCTAGAATTTGAAATGGATACCTAGTTTTACTTGTAACGTTCATAATAAGTTACAGTTTCTGTGTAATTTTTAATCAAAACATTCTGAATTTGAATTTAGAATTTAAAAAGAAGCCAAATAATCAATCCAAATACCATATTAAATTATCCGGAGATTGCTGTTCCGAGTCTTCAGAACAAAAAAGCAATTTCTGAATAAGATAGTCTATATTTTACATGATAACGAAAATTTACAGAATTTGGTGCTGCGCGCGAGCAAGTGGTTTTTTGACAAATCGACCATAGACAATAAAAATAATATGAAGTGTTGGCAAGAAGCTTCTATAGTGTTAGGCATGGGGCGTAGACATCCACTATCCATCATGTTTAGAAATCAAAGCGCGAAAAGGGAACTTCATAACGTGACGTCATTTATTGTTGTCTTTTTTATACTTTGTGCAAATGGCACTAGGATACACACTCAAGTGCCATTTACGCTGTCGTCTTTTTGTACTTTTATTTCTAAGCATGATGGATGGGATCCTGCCTTTTCGCAGAAAATTGTTACGCTGATTATCACTTGCCAACCAACATTTCACCTATTTTTCACTTTGACAACAAACGATTTACAAATTTTTGTATGGCAACGTTTCATTTGGTAGGATTGTTGTTAAGCTGATTATTATAATGAAACAAAACGTTTTGGGTATTTATTATTTTTCAAATCTTTTACTAGGCCAAACAACTATTAGATGAATAACGTTTCGTCTGTGAAACAGTTCCCTTTTCGTAAATAGATATAATATATAAAAAAAAACTTGAATACAGTTTTTTTTTTGCAAACCTATAGGTTAGGTTAGGTTAGAACTGTGACCAACACACGCACGAGCCGAGCGAGCGAAGCGAGCGTGCCGCGGTAGCGGCCGGCGAGTGCTAGGAAAATTCTATCCATTTTACTAGGTTTTCCTAACCTTTAGGTTAATCTATAGGTTTGCTTAACGTAACTTAATGCAACATTTGGTATACAATAAACAACTGAATGAATATTACGCTAAGTAAAACATACGCTACTTAAAAGTTGGCATTTTGAAAAAATGTCATTATAAAAAGCAAACCAAACAAACAGTTGGCAACTGCGAGGTTGGGAAATAAAAAAAAATAATAAGAAAAGTTGGCAAATGATTATTCCGCAAAATAATATTCTTCGAAACGTTAGTTGCCAAATGAAAATCGGCCAAAAATGTTTCTGCAAAAAGGCAGAGAACCATGATGGATACATATAAAAAGTTGAAAGGTTTCTTTCTGATGCAAAATCGAGGTAATAATGCGACTAGTTGAATTTGCGATAGTCGTATTTGTCAGAACTATTGAAAACAAATAATAATAAATAATATAACCTAACCAAATAAATCGCTCCGAGCCACATCCGGCCAAAAAGTCCCCATGATACTGGCCGCATTGCCGCGCTGCACAGCGAGGGAAATACTTTGGCTCAGATATGCCCCGGAGCAAACGTCCATGCCACGGTCCCTCAGTCGGCGGCCCAGCTCCCGAATAAAAGCTCTGCCCTGAGACCCCACCAGTGTTTTTGATAGCCAGCGGCACAAAAATATAATTATTCATGAGCTGGCTAAATTGTAGACACACCGCTGGCTATATTTTGGGCACTTTGTCGGCTATTTTATACATCCCAAGCAAAGTTGCATTTTCGTGGCCACAACTTTCATACATCGGCAATGAGTGGCTTTGGTGTCAGCTAGATAGATGTCAGCGCAACTGAATTAAGTGACAATTGAGTGTCAGTTACCATAAAGCGACATTTGTGTACAATAAAGAGTTCTCTATCTTATATATAAAAATGAATTGCTGTTCGTTAGTCTCACTAAAACTCGAGAACGGCTGGGCCGATTTGGCTAATTGTTGTTTTTATATATTTGTGGAAGTCCAGGGAAGGTTTAAACGGTGAGAAGAAAAAAAAACGGTCGACGTCGGTGATACGAAGTTCACGGGGTCATCTAGTCTATCTATAAATACATTACAATTACTTATTAACTTTCTTACTTCATTAGTTTTTATCTTTCAATATCTGAATTGAATGTTTTTGTTCAGATAAGTTTAAACCGAAAAGACAAAATAACAGATATTAAAAAATATTTTTCTTATAAAACAGCCCATGCGGCGCCAGATTAAGAATGGCTTCACTCCATTTCCTTCCATGTATGTCGTAGAAGGCGACTAAGAAAATAAACTATCAGGAGACGGGCAGCAGCATCTTCCTAAGATTCCAACCGCATACTGCAATTGCGAACCCGCCTGCTAAGCGTGGCGATTATGGCAAAACTTCTCATGGTTAAGTTCGAAAACCATGAGGGAGCTCTATGTCCTGCAGTGGGTGTCAAATGGCTGATGATGATAAAACATCCAATTGTACTATATTAAATAATAAGTAAGTAAGCACTTAAGACTTCATAATAGCACGTTTTACATATTTATTTCCATGTAGTTATTTATGCAGGGTGTAACAAAATATATATCCGAAATTCTACTTGTCGACACGTTTTATTATAGGGAAAACTTCGATTAACAGATATTTCTGTCATGTTAATTTTTCTATGTATAAGAATAAAACACTGTGTCTGTTTAGCAGATTTAAAAAAATCAATGTGACAACTTGATAAGAAATCGTAGATTATAAAACAGGCCCCTTTTGTAAGACCATCAACATGCTGCGTGCTAAGCCGTAGCACTGCTGAGAACTACGCCGCGTAGCACACTTCAATGCTACGACGGCGTAGTTCAATTGTAGCGCCGAAACGGAATTTATCGCTAAAATAAAAATAGGTCGATTCCACATTTGGGGGCTTCAAATCTGTTAACTGACGTGTATCCAATATCAGTCAGCATATTTCTGGTCGTATATAAGCCTGGGATTAATGTATGTTAAATTTCTCCTCTTTTTTGCGAAACTTATTACAAATCATTGAAATACAGTGGCTACAGTCAACACCTGATCGAGTTTCATATTTTTTGGAAAAAGGTACGTTGAAAAATCGAGTAAACTTGATGCTCTTTGATTTTATTTTACTTTTGATACACGAAGAAACATTAACAAAGCTAATTGGGTATTTGACAAAATATCAAATGAGTTACTTTTAAAACGGAATTTTGTATGAAAAATCAAGTCATAATACTTGCTTATGACGTCACATTTTAGAGCACTCTTTTTATGTTTAATCTATTTAAAAAATATAATAACCAGTAATTGACTAAAAGAGATACATTTTCCGAGATATTTTGTAATTTTTGTTTTAATCGAGCATATGAAATAATTTATTGCTGATCGTGTCAAATACCGTATTAACTCTTTTTATGAATGTATGACGTCTAATTAAAATTTTATTCAGTTTTCCAACAAAAAACCTATTAAAGAAATTATTACAAAAGAAATTAAGTCATAAGCTAGTAAATATAACATCTGACGATATGTTATTTTCATAATAATAATGGATATAACCCCGTTCAGTAAAACAATAACAATCTCTTAAGCATCTTGTGGTAATTATAATAGAATTATTTATTTCATTGAAATTAAGTCTAAGCTTATAAATATAACATTTGACAATATATTCTTGTCATAATAATAAGGGATATAACCCCGTTCATTAAAATAACAATAATCCCTTAAGCATCTTGTGGTTATCATAATAGTATTATTTGTTTTCATTGATAGAGCGGTGGTAGCCTAGTGGGTAGAACATTGGACTCTGAAGCGTGAGAACCAGGTTCGATTCCCAGTGCGGGCATATACCTATGACTTTGTTTTCTAAGATATACATATATATTTGTGAACTTATAGTAGCAATACGACTCGCTAAGGTGAAGGAAAACCTCGTGAGGAAATCTGAGTGTCTGAGCTATTCACATACCTCAGCAATTGAAATCGCCAATCCGTGGTGGGCACGCGTGGTGATTAAGCCAATGCTCTCTCCCTGAGAGAAGGCCTATGCCCTACAGTGGGACTTATATAAGCTGCTTAAATATGTATGTTATGTATGATAGAACTTAATATACTTTAATAAACTTATGATATGATGTCTACTTTACTGCACACGAAACATTGAACAGGATATTACATAAGAAATAGCATGCATAAAGGCGAGCTTAATATATTTAGTATACATTTTGTTTAAAATAAATTAGATTAGTACAAAACTATTGATGCCTAAACTAATGGTTACTTTAATGTTTATCTTAGGCGTAGTTAGAATACTTTTAAAACCGACAGAATTTTTATACCGATCGAAAGGCTAAACAATAGTTACACAAACAAATTACCTTTACTATCGTTCCATAAATACGTGTATAAGTGGGTCGTCAAATAAAGAGATTATTACAGTTAAAATACCCAAGTCGGAAATGAACTCCGAGCTCAGGTTTAGTCTTTGGTTGAAAAAGACGCGGAGCGATATAATACTTTTCACCAAAACAAATTAACAAGATTTTGTGGAAGAGTATGCTTCGCGCCGTATATTTGCACCATATATTATGTTTCTGTACTAACTTCATTGCAATTCCAAAACCATATTATAAAATCCTCGAAAGGACTACAAAATTGTTCCACAAACCAACTCCACCGTAAGTCGCACGTACTTAGAGGCAAGTCGAATTGAGCCTCCTTAGCTCTTATCCCCCAAGACATAGAGGCTGTTATTGAGGCAAAGAGCGACGTGTAGGATGGATGAAATTTCCCAGTAGACCGCAAACACGGCTTCGATGAGGATTCCTGTTAAGGCCCCGGTACACTTGTTTAGCGGAGCTGAAACATGCTTGGAGAATTTATTTAGACTATAACAGTTGCTGTTCGTCTTTTTTAAGTTACCTTATATTTACGTTGTTAAGGCGAGTCCGTGTGGTGCCGGATTAAGAATAGCGTCACTCCATTTCATCCCGTGGATGTCGTAGAAGGCGACTAAGGAAATAAATTACCAGGAGACGGGCAGCAGCGCCTTCCTGAGATTCCAACCGCATACTGCGATCGCCAACCCGCCTGCCAAGCGTGACGATTATGGCAAAACCCTTTATGGTTAGGGAAAACCATGAGGGAGGCCTGTGTCCTGCAGTGGGCGTAAAAATGGCTGATGATGATGATGATGGTGATGAAGGCGACGAAAAAACATTAAATTTTGCCATTAAACATTAAACGTTTGGCCTCATTAGGAGACAGATTTTGTACGCAATTTAAGCGTATAATGATTTATTCATATGAACTTTACCACCCATCTTCTTCCCTTTAAGGGGCTTCGTAGAATAAAACTAAGGCCACCATGGGAAAAAATCATATATTTTTTACAGATCGTATTTGTAAACAGTGTCTGTACAATCTGTCAATAATTTTAATAGTGATTTTTAAGACCTATGGCCGTGAACCTAAGGCCGTTTTTGGCATAAATGCTATCCAGTCCCTGGTCCTTGATCCTAGATTCTCTGTCGTGGTCCCTAAAAATCACTATTAACATGATTGAGAGTTGGTACAGACGCTTTTTGCCAATATGATCTGTAAAAGAAGAAATGATTTTTTTTTCATTGGGGCTAGTTAGCATGGATTAAGAATGGAATTTTGAAAAATCTTTGGGAAACAAATTTAGGATCTTCATCCATTTTATGCCAATGGCGTTTATGCCACGTGTTCTTAAAATTCAATCTGCAAGGGTAGTACGATGGCACGAATCACGCGTTGTGTGACGCTAAGATGTCATCATTTGGCAGTTAATATATTGGAAAGTCGCGACTTTTGACATTTAAAACCCGCGACTTGCGTCGCCGTACTATGCAGGCCGGACTGCTATTACAACACGAGAAACGTTTGTTTCGGTAATTAAAAAAATTGACTGCTAAACGACAACAATTTCAATCTACATTCTCCAACCATCGGTTAACTTAAACTATTTTTCACACATCGCTCCGACACTCCGGCTCAACTCAGCGGGAGCCTTTCTCATTTTTCATGAGTCAGCTGTTAAATACCGAGTTCGAAACTCAACAAGAAGGGTTGTCTTTCACGGAACGTCCTTTCTTACATGACGTCGCTCCCGTCCGATGTGCATTCACCTCTCTACACTCGATGAGGAGGATTTCTCTAAAAATTACATTCCCCGCCGCGGTCGGCCAATAAAGCGTTCAAAGAAACACAACGCTCGGGCCAATCACGTACTTGCCTAATTCAATTTGTACCTCTCACGGCGATTGCGAATTGCCCGGGATATTTTTTTTATTGATAAATAAGTTGCCGGTACTTGCGCCAGGAAAAATATTATTTCGGCCAGGACAATGTTGCTCAAAGAGCGTCGAGCGCAAGGAGGTTGCTGTTGGTGTGTTTTAAAAAAGGTTTGATAATTTTACAACCACGTACTTGCCTCATTCGATTTGTACCTCGTACGGAAATGGACAGTGTCCTAAATATTGACAATAGTTACAAAATAATGCTTGATTTTAAAGGCGGAGGGTTAGTAAATAATAGGGGTTAAAGTATGAAATTGCCATTTTATTGCAATAGGTTCTTTGAATTGACATAGAATCTTCATGGTTTGAGGTTTTCGAATGAAACTTTTTTCAAATGGTTTCTATGATGTTCTTTTTTATAAAATGTGAAACATTTGAATATCGACTTTCAATTGTTTTTGTTATTAAATTTAGACAAGAAAGATGGATACTGCGAAAATTCGAGTGATTATGAGGCACCCGTTTTTCGTATTTTTTTATTTTATCGATTTGACGCAAGTGAGTCAATATTGTGGGTAAGGTAACGTTAAACCATGCCGCTAATTCCTGGGTAGTTTTTTTTATCAAAAATTACTTTTCTCGATAAACAACCGTTTGGGTTGTTTCTCGATAAACAACCCAAACTACTACGAAAAAATATGAAAATAAACAAAAACCGGCCAAGTGCGAGTCGGAATCGCACACAAAGGGTTCCGCACCATTATCTATACAACATTAGACAAAGATTGAAACTAGATAGATTAGGTACAGTCATCTGTAGAAACCAACAAGAAGCGTTTAATATTGACATTTAACGTCATGACATCGGCGCTGTGAAGGTTACATCAATCGCTGCTAGATGGCGAGCGCTGTCTTTAGACAACGATTGTTGTATGGGAGCCCCTCATAAATATTTTATTCTGTTTTTAATATTTGTTGTTATAGCCGCAACAGAAATATATCACCTGTGAAAATTTCAACTGTCTAGCTATCACGGTTCATGAGATAAAGCCTGGTGACAGGCAGACAGATAGCCGGACAGTGAAGTCTTATTAATAGTGTCCCGTTTGGCACGTTTTGGGTACGGAACCCTAAAAATGAATAAATAATCTCGCTTAGAACGCCCTTAAATTTGAGCCAACGAATTCGATTTCATGTTGTAGATTCCGCGTCTACTACAACCAGGCCAGTCCGAATCAGCTGAACCATCTGACGCTGGTAAACTGGTGGTCAGGTCGCCTGTACAAGTCACCTCTTCTTCCACCAGCTGACAAGGTCTACGAGGATTTCAAGGGACGTGTTTTTGACGTTCCAGTGTTGCATGTAAGTACATACATAAAGTCACCCCTGCATTTGTCTTACTATGGGCCAGTTTCTGAATTGAGAATTTCGCTAAGTAAATAGTTAACTGTAGTACTGTCTCTTCGAATTTCTCAGAAAAGAGCGTTACAGAAAGTTACTTAAGTAGTTACTTAGTGAAATACTCAATTCAGAAACAGGCCCTATGAGTCCGTTGTAAGATCCACGTTTTGGCGATATTGTTTTTAGGGTTCCGTACTCAAAGGGTAACGGACCCTATTACTAAGACTCCGGTGTCCGTCCGTCCTTCCGTCTGTCTGTCACCGTCTGTTAGACAGCTGAAATTTTCACAGATGATGTATTTCTATTACCGCTATAACAACAAATACTGAAAAGAGAATAAAATAAATGGGGGCTCACATTCAACAAACGTGATTAATTGCCGTCTTTTGCTCGATATTAATAACGGCAACAGGTAGACGCTTGAAAAATTCCAATATTGTATAGATAATGGTAGGGAACCCTTCGTGCGCGAGTATGACTCTAAGCACCCCTACTAAGACTGTCTGCTAAGACAGAGGTCAAGGGTTCAATGCCTACTAGAAGCTGTCATACTTTAGTTTGCACAAATGACCTCAGTCTGGGTGTACTTCCATGATTGTGATGTCCATATCTGGTCACAATATCACATGTCATAGTTTGGGACTGAGACAAGTGATTGTGTTGTGTGTCATTATTAAATTTATTAGGATTCATCCAGTTCATCTTTGCCCATTCAGGCTCCCCCTTGGCACTTCGTGAGGTTCCAGAATGACTCCTCAGTGAACGTGACAGGCGGTAGGGATGACAAACTGCTGAACCTGATTGCACACAAGCTGAACTTCAGGTAAGACGCACGAGACATGGTGTGGCGCGAACTGAGACTTACTTTGAGCTGCTTTTAAGACTATTCTATTATCTTTTCAAGTATGAAACTGACAAATTAATTCACATATATACATACATAAACTCACGCCTGTATCCCAGAGGGGTGGGTAGAGACGAGGGACTGCCACTTGCTTCCAACATTCATTAGTCGTTGCATGCACGCACGCCGGTTTCGGGTACTTTTTATCTTACCGTTTGCTAATACATCCCCTATTTGGTCGAAGTATGTCCACTGGGACGTCCCTTACCGGTCCTTCCACCCACATTCTCTCGTTATATTTGTTTCGTCAATCTTTCTTCCTTCATCCTCTTCACATGTCCAAACCAACGCAACATTCCTTTCTCAATCTTTCTCAAACCAAGTCGTTCTGTCGTAAATACCTACGTAATAAGTCAAGAAAATAGTTTTTGAAGTGAAATTTCTTTTAGCCGATTAATTTTGTGAACATACTTTTTCCGAATAGTGAAAACAGTCACGCTCGGATTCGTGACGCTGGATCGGGTGTACTCGGCTGTAGTCATCATCTGAGTTTCACATATTTTTAAAGTCAATAGAAGACTTTTGTCAAGTTTACATTAGTAGCACAGTTGAATATGCATGATTATAGTTACTCTCCGTAAAGTTACAGGAAATCTTTTATTTTAAAGTAATCTTTTATGATCCCTAGAACAAGGGCGCGTAGTATGTGAATAAACTTACTATAAAGAGCAAATATACATTCTACAGTTTTGCAAAGACCAGTTTTGCATTTGTTCTGGACAAATACTTCTTCTTAAGTCCTCAACTCATGGTAAGTCTCGTGGTTAGACTGCGCCGTCGGCGTTCAGCCGTAAGTAAGCGAGTTATCGGTAGCTCCAGCTTGAGATACGATAAACTTTAGATGCCAACGATAAACTGACAATATGCACGAGCTAGTAAGGAAGCGTTCAACTAAACCAGACATAGAGAGCTCGTGTTTGTACAAAAATAATACGGGTTAGAATGTAGTTTCTACAGTAAAATAAAGTATATTCTATCTATCTTTCAATCTACAATGCATAAGCAGCCTATATACGTCCCACTGTAGGGCACAGGCCTTCTCTCAGGGAGATAGTATGGGCTTAATCACCACGCGTGCCCACCGCGGATTGGCGATTTCAAGCGCTGAGGTGTATGAATAGCTCAGACACTCAGGTTTCCTCACAATGTTTTCTTTCACAGTTAACGAGTGGTATTGCTACTATAACTTCACAAATATACATAACTTAGAAAACAAAGTCATAGGTACATGCCCGCACTGGGAATCGAACCTGGGTCTCCCGCTTCCGAGTCCAAGGTTCTACCCGCTAGGCTACCACCGAATGAGACTATCTACAATAGTATTGTGCTATGACATCCATTAGTCGAGGATAAAAAGAAGTGACGGGGGTCTCCGACCAGCAGCGGGTGAAGACCGACTGATTAAGGATATCCACATGATCAATTAATTGTCTCCCAAATTAGGATACCCTGTAATTTGGTGACGCGACAAAAACATCGCAAACATAGAAATTACCCAGATTAGTACAAACTACTGTACGGAGTCTTCCAGTGGAATTCGAACTCACGACCGTTAAGAATATTTTAGAACCAATCAGAAATCAGAAATCAATAATTTATTTCAACGTAAAGAATTTACATTCTGTTTGCTGAATGTCAATGTACTATGTAACTATGTTAGCCGCTGCCTTCGGGCCGTATTTGTAGTGGAGAAAAAGGCAGCGGGAAAAAAAACTCCACTCTGACCATCTTTTCTCAAAATAAAAAGTTGAGTCGGTCTAATAAAAAGATAGGACCTGAGACGGGCGTTGGAGTGAGAAGATGTTGTACGGGTACCCACGCGAGTCGCGCCGGCACCCGGGGAGGCCGCGACCTCGCTGGCGAGACGATATAGTGGCTTGGACTAGCATCACCTGGACAAGGCTAGCTACAGATAGACATGCATGGAGCGAGATGGAGGAGGCCTATGCTCGACACCAGAGCATACCAATTTCCATGAAGAAAATAAATAGATAAAATAAATAAATTAAAAGCAATAAAAGAAATATTATAAATTAATTAATTCAATTGAACGCATGAATGATTGTACACCGAGATAAAATAATTTGATTATTTGAGATAATAAATAATAATTTGTTTATTTAGATTTAAATGTAATTTTGAGCATGTAAAGTTGGAATTAAATGGCTACATGTTATTGTTGTGAAAACCGGCCAAGTGCGAAACGCACTCGCGCACGAAGGGTTCCGTACCTTTATCTATACAACATTTGAATATTTCAACCGTCTACCTGTTGCCGTTATTAATATCGAAAACGGCAAAAAAAAACACGTTTGTTGTATGGGGGCTCCCCTTACATACTCCGACTGACAGCGGAGTCTTACTAATAGGGTCCCTTAAAAAGTACCCGAAACCGGTGTCCGTGCCTGTGACGACGAATGAATGTTTATGAAGCAAAAATCAGGATCGTGGCAAGTAGCAAACCCTTGTCTCTGCCTACTCCTTCAGGATACAGACGTGAGTTTGTGTTACGTTTTACTTTCTCCGTCTTGGTTCCAGATACAAATACTACGATCCACCGGATAGAAGTCAAGGATCAAGTATTTCCGGCAACGGCACGTTCAAAGGCACCCTGGGACTCTTGTGGAAGCGAGTAAGTATGCTTCATCCATGTCACTTAGCCTTATAATTATACTAAGTGGTTAGTCAAATAATTTCATCCTCATCATCAGCCATTTGACGCCCACGCCCACTTGACATAGGGCTCCCTCATGGTTTTCGAAGATTCCCGATCTTGTGCCCCCCGCATCCAGCGACTCCCCGCCACCGTAACCAGGTCGTCAGACCATCTGGTGGGGGGCCTGCCCACGCTGCATCCCGTCCGCGGTCACCAGGTCAGAACTTTTCCGCCCCAACAGCCATTAGTTCTGAGCTATGTGCCCCGCCCACTGCCACTTCAACTGAGCAATTCTTCGAGCTATATCAGTAACTCGGGTTCCTCTGCGGACCTCCTCACTCCTGATTCGATCACGCAGTGAAACTCCTAACAAGCTAACAATACATAAATAAAGTTTGATATAACTACTTACTCAAACCCTTATTTATTAAAGGGTTCTTTTTTGTGTAAGCCGGGTACAAACATATTATTGTGGTGCTTACATAATTGTGAATTGTGATATTGAAGAAAAGGAAGAACTAAAAAGCTAAACAACACTATAAATGCCACCTTAAATATTACGTAATTAGCAACTAGATGGAACTTAATTACGTATGTCATTATAATGAAAAAAAAAGTTCAATAACTTTGAATTTTTGATAGATAGCTAACCTTAGCCTAATCTTCTTTGTTAATCTGTGGAAGCCTATTTTAGGCTTGTGATCATTGTTACTGCACTACACATTTAAGCTTCTATTGTTATTTAAGCTGTTTGTTTCTCACATTAACTAAAATATATAAAAATACTCAACATGTGGATTTTCCACTGATAAAGCATTGGTATGCTCTCAAAAAGAAAGTATAAGTATTTAATCAGCTCGAGTATTTAACGTGATCTTGCGAATCGATCAAAAGCCAGTTAGCCATATATTCGCTTTAATTATGCAATTATTTTACGTATCTAAACTTTAAATGGAGGATGAATAAATAAATGCCACATCAGCCTCGGTAGCATAAGAAATAGACAAAATTCTCGCCATACGGCTCTCACCCGCTACGAAAACGGATATAAATCATTTATCTATCTCTCTGTCTATCTACGTGAGCGCGGGATGGGGCGATTACTTCTTGCGTAATGTTAGGGGTTCGTTGCCGGCGCAGATGCATAAATTAAGGATAATACACACCAACGCGGTGGCGGTCCATACATACGTCATTTACTGCAATAGTATTTATATGGACCGCCACTTCCACCGCCACCGCGTTGGTGTGTTTCATCCTTGACCGGTTTCACAAAGGACGTTTACCGTAACTGCACGACATCGTCTGACTGGCAGTTTCACACATTTACTAAGGCTATTGTGGGAGCGTTGTGTGAACGTTGTATGAATACCAGTCCAACGATATCGTACAGTTATTGTTATCGTCCAATGTAAACCGTAAAATCGTGTGTTTAACAGAAAGCGGACTTCTTCATCGGTGATGTGACGATGACGTGGGAGCGGCTGCAGGCGGTGGAGTTCTCGTTCCTGACGCTGGCCGACTCCGGCGCCTTCCTGACCCACGCGCCTGCCAAGCTCAGTGAAACCCTAGCCATCATCAGGCCCTTTCGGTGGGAGGTGAGTTGAGGCATTGGAAAAAGAGCAAAGAGTATGCCTTCCTGTCGTGCGCTCCGGCCAAGCTCAGTGAGACCCTGGCCATCACCAGGCTCGTACAGTGGGTGGTGAGTAGAGCATTAAAAAAACAAAGCCAAGGGGACGCCTTCCTGACGCACGCGCCGACCATGCTCTATGAGACCCTGGTCATCATCAGAGCCTTCCCGTGGGAGGTGAGCAGAGGCATTGCAAAAGAAAAGACCAAGAACTTACTGCTTATTCTAAACGTATAGATAGAAAACCTAACCTTCGCCATTATGGTGAAAGGATTTGCCAACCGGCGCTAGGGCCTCGCTCGTGGGGCACACATACTGAGCTCCGTAGGTACGTTGTTTCTTGCACCCAAAGAGTTTACTGAAATAAAAAGAATAAATGAAATATTCTGGCGTGTCTAGAGGTATTGTTTACAGTGGTATTGCTCCCTTCGTACACGCCAAAATGTTTCTGGAGCACTAGCAGTGAAGTAAGTAATTTTATTCATAAAGATGATACAATAACACTAGGATCTATTAGCTTTAATTTATTAGAAATAATATACAATAGGATGTAGACCCTCTGCTTCCTAAAAGAGGTATGAGGCCCTGTAGCTTAGGGTAAGAATTGCTCATCCTCAGTTAATGTTACATTGATGTATAACCTGTCTGCCTAATTTCCAGTGTGTTTTTGCTTTTTTCTGTATGTTATTGTTTTCTTATATTCTTTCTTCGTATTGCGACTTTTGAATTAATTTGTATTACTTTGCTTTATATACGTGTGTGTGTCTTATGTGAATAAATTATTTATCTATCTATTGTTAATTAAAGTAATACAAAAAGGGATACATGTGAGGAAATCTAAGGATGTATCGTTCTAATCAGGTATGGCCACTGCTCTGCGCTACCCTCCTGGTCTCCGGGCCAGCACTCTGGGTCGTCATAGCAGCGCCGTCGCTATGGCAACGCCGGCCGGGCCAGAACCTGAGGACCCTCTTCGTCAATTGCTGCTGGTTCACCACGACACTTTTTCTGAGACAGTGTAAGTCCTAGAAAGACTTCTCAGAAAGTTCAGTGAGTTTTCACTGTCCATACGAATGGAATAAAAATGTCCTAACATGGAAAACTATGTCTGAAGACGGGTCTCATACGTATTACAAAAAAAACGCGTTTTTCATCAAAAATTACATAAAGATTCGCAAAACAAGTAAAGGTCTGAGAGTCGCACTTGTTTGGTGGGGTCGGCTAGAAGCTTACTCACGTCTAAGCCTACCATAAGTATCTATCACGATTATATTCTTTTTGTTGCACTAACCCGTGCTGAGAACAATTCCGGCACGGCACGGTTAGCCAGAGGTCATGGGTTCAAGTCCCGGCATGGGTGGAATTTTTAGCCTCTAAATAGGTTTCTAAGTATCCTATCACTTTAAAAAGTTGAACCTGTTGTTGATCTTACTTTAAGTTATGAAACTCTGTAACGCTGTTGGTTTTTTTGAATAAAATAATAAATGGAATAAAGAAAATGAAAACGCATAGAAATCTGATTGTTTGGCTTTTAGCAGTAAGCGCCTTACTATTTTTAATAAAAAAATAGTGAACATTATTTGGCTTGTAGGTTTTTTTAATTAAAAATATCTTCCTTTTTCCTTATCAACAGCGTCCAGTAAAGAGCCCTCAAAGACCCACAAGGCTCGTCTGGTCTCCGTGTTGCTGTCACTCGGTGCGACTTACGTCATCGGTGACATGTACTCTGCTAACCTGACGAGCTTGCTGGCGAGACCGGCCAGGGAACAGCCTATAGGCACGTTGCAGGTAAGCCTTAAATCAGAGGTCGTGGGTTGTATCCACTATGTCAATGGGCCGCTGTAGACTACCAGCTGCCAGACAATACCACTACTCAAACGGAAAACTTACATATCGGTGCAACCGCACCTTTACGAGTATAGCCAAGATAGGCTATATTCCATTCCACGAAATGAGCTCCGAAAGAAAATCGTACATTGATTAATGCGCGTGATCTTCATTAGCCACTGCATTAAGTAAACCTACCCAGTGAAGCGCTCCGTCTTCGCTTATTGTTTCGCTTATCTCTAGCCGTGCGCATTGACCAATGAGATGCGAGTATTATGTTCCCTAGGAGTTCGACTTGTGGAACGGAGTATACACCAGCACAGGACCGACGCCTTCCCCAGTCCTAAAAGTCACCGCGAACAAATAATCATTATCATCATCATCATCATTAGGCCGCCGCTGTTTTGTACTGATGGCCTCGGTATGGAAATATTTCCATGTTTGTGATGTTCTGGCCTCGTTATCATAGGGCACAGGGTAACCTAGTTTGGGCCCAGGACAAGTGATTGTGTGTTGTGTCGAAGTTAGTTGTTATTACATGCTAAGCTAATATTCACTTTTTCTAATAGGATTTGGAGGAAGCCATGAGGGATAGAGGTCTTGAGCTGGTAGTCGAACGACATAGTTCTTCGCTGGCCATACTGCAGGTAGAGTTGGTTTTTGGTTGTCAAATGATTATTTATTGCTAATGGACAAATGATTGTGTTATGTAGAAGTTTTTATTATTTTATACCACACCCACTAAGAAAGTGTCTCATTGCTCGTTTATAAACGGGTTAAATGGGAAATACAGGTTTTATTTCAGTTCCGGAACGGAAGCCTATTCATTATATTCATAAATATTTAATCAACAATAATTAGTCAAAGATTTAGAAAGATATGGCGCTAGTTTTATTTTTTGTTTTCAGAAATTACTTCGCTTAAGTATAAGCAAACTATTTCAGTACAAAAAAATACTGAAATCGAAAAAAAAAAACAAACTATTGTTCGAGCCTCCTATGGTCGGCACCAGACTGAACAATTGTTCTTTTTCTTGTTTACGCATTCAGATGAAGGAACATATTAGAAAACATTTTTCAACGTTATGGTACTTCCTACTACTTTGAATTTAGATTCATAGTTTCGAGCCAAAGGTTGGAAATCACGAATACCAATACCTATGATAGGCCATTATCGATAAAATAAGTATGTTACAATGCATACCACCTCATCGAAGTAGCAGGAATACGCTGGATGCAGGCCGCTTCCAACCGGTCTTTTTGGAAATCCATGGAGGAGACCTAAGTCCTGCAGTGGACTTCTTGTGGCTGAATGATGATGCATATGTATACCATGTGTGTCAGTTCACTGCAATTGCATGCTAAGGCATGTTATAATATCTTTCTGACATTTTGTATCGCTTCTCGCTTCTTGTAATAAATTATTCAGCACATACCTATTTTCAATTTTCTCTAGCGTAAATATTTTTATTGTCCTTGAAGGAGTAAGCTTTAAGTAATCTGCGGATAATATTTTGTGTTACACTCTTACCAACTCTATTTCATACCTATATATGTAAATCATGTAAAATTGTGTAACAGTATATTATGCCTAATAAAAAATATATATAACCGCACAGAATGGCACGGGCGTGTACGGGCGGCTGGCGCGCCTGATGCGGCGGCAGCGCGTGCAGCGCGTGCGCAGCGTGGAGGTGGGCGTGCGCATGATCCTGGCGCGCAAGAAGGTCGCCGTGCTCGGCGGCCGCGAGACGCTCTACTACGATACGGAGAGATTCGGTGATCGCTTGTTTCATTTGCAAATCAGAAATTTATTTCAACGTAAAGAATTTACATTCGGTTTTTTGAACATAAAATAATGGTCATAGGTATTGTAATAGCGTTTACAATTTTACGTTAAAGATTAAAAAAAAATTATTCGCTAAAACATGTGTCAGTCAAGATACATAAGTAGGTATTTCTACTATCACACAGAGAGATTTGGTGATCGCTTATTTTCTCTGCAAAGAATAAAAAAACTGAAATAAAAAATAACCAACAACTCTACCCCACCCAATAACCCAGATTTTGATAAGATCTTAATTGATTCGTCGTGTTTGCGGTATAAAAAGGTTTCAACGTCCAAAAGCGTTCCAACAAAAGATTTAAAAATTACTAAAAAGACAATTATAAAACACTGGTATAAAAATATTCAACAACCTGACTGCTAAGCGACTAGGTACTAACCTAGGCATTTCGCAATGAGTTATATTAAATTTGGGTCCCGCTTGCTTAGTAGTTAAAGCTCAATAGTCGGTTTTTTTTTATTTCAGCTTTTTATTTTTGTCTTTTTAGTGATGTTATCATTTGCTGGAAGCGTTTGAACGTTGTTTTTGAGATTTTGTCAAAATCTGCCTCTTGCTTAAGGAGTTCTGAGTGAACATAGAATCGGACATACTTACATACATATGAGCCAAACAGATTACTCTCCTCTTGGGCTCCGACGCAGTCGGGTAAAACAAAACTAGCTATAGATATTGTAATAGCGTTTCGTTTTCTTCCTTCGGCTATGAAACTTTTAAAAATTAACCTTTTCTAGCTTTTCATGTAATATGTTCTGGAGACTTGACCTTTGGCCTTATATTCCTCGGCCTTTGAGACGGTCACTAGGCCTCGCTAGGTTTCCGTTTGGTTTTTGCGCTAGTGGCTGTCGGCAAGCTAGCGTTTTTGGCTTCGAGAATTTACAACGAATCTGTTCGCTGAGCTCTACCCTTCATACTCAGTTTAGACTTAACGTATTTTTACTAAGAATTAAACAATAATCTTTAGAAAAATACGGTCTGCAGATTGTAGGAAAATAAAATCACGAACCCTTGAATTGAACTACGAAACGCAGAACTCGTTCAATCCATCACCCTCAAAATGTATGCGAGAGCTTTAAACTCTAATTCAATCAAGCAGCCCGTACTGGTCCACTGCAGGACATAAGCCTCCCCCAAGAAACGCCAATTCATTCTGTTCTCAGCCATCCTTATCCAGCTACTGCCAGCAATCTGCCTCAGAGAAAAACTTCTGAAGTTCTTTCTACTTAGATGCTTTTGTGAACGACTTATTTGGTGTGGGATCTTTCAGGTTCACATAATTTTCACATGAGTGAGAAACTGTACACCCGGTATTCGGCCATCGCTCTGCAAATCGGATGTCCTTATCTGGAGACGTTTAACAATGTGTAAGTTCTTAACAATCTATCTACACGCGAAATCTGGTGATTTGAAAGCCTATGTTATGTAATTAGTCATTAAAAATAACAACAATTTAGAGTAGATTATTACTTTTAAGTAAAGACTTAAAATAAAAAAAATATTTGTTAGGTTAAATCTTGTTTCAAAAAATTTGCGAATAGTAAGTACCGCCTCTCCGTCTATCAGAACAGTGACCCGCGGACCCGCGGCGCGCACGCACCGCTCTGGCTGGCTAATGGTTCTCACAGATTCGAGTTTGTGTCGGGATAGATAGATAGAATATTCTTTATTGTATGTACACCAGGATATTCTATGAAATGGTCTTTTTAAAAAAAAAAAACAAACTAGCGTATTGGATAGCTATTGTTAATATACGTTCATTTTGCTATGGCTCTCAAACCACACCCAAAATGCTTGGTGTGTATCACAAATTATCCGTGATGCAATTCACAAGAGTTAACTTATTGGAAGTGGTTTAATCGTCGATACTGAAGAAACAGTTTTCAGGTTTGGCGTTATTTCAATAACATGTTGTAACAGAATGTAAAGACTTAGAGACAGTGTTTTGTAATTATCTAAAGATGTTAAGTTTACGAATCACATTTTGATGTTTTGTAGATTTAACTTTGTGCTAAGCATATCTATCTGTGACAGGAAACATTATTTTGCAAAGTCGATGATTAAGGTGGTTATTGAATATTTTCAACAAAGTAGTCTAGGAGTGTGAATACACTATTTGCTTCTGTCCTGACCCGAGAAGTAGTACAAAAAAACTCAAATCCAGAGGGGATAGTTTTTTGAGTAATTGAAAAACTCGACTGCCTCACTACTACTACCATAAAGACGTTTCACAACGAAGACCGTATGGGTTCGATTTCCGCTGGCTGCTGCTGTACTTTGATATGTGCAAATGGCAAGAACGTTGGCTGAAACATGTTTGTCAAATCGTCTTAGTTTTTCCATATTTGTGATGCCCTAATCTGGTTTCTATAGTACAGGGGATCCTAGCTTAGGACCAGAGCAAGTGATTGTGGTATGCAGAGGCCCGTAAAATTCATGGTTTACTGTGACTATCCGTTGTACATTGCAAAGTAAAGTGTGCTGAGTTGAAGCCCCTTTTTTGTTGTCACGGAAGCCCCTGAGGCGTTTAGAGGCCGGAGTGGCTGGGCGCCATACATACCTGTATGGTACACGGCTGCCTTCGACTATAATATATGCGTCACATGTCCTCTTTACGATTGTTTTGTCTTTATTTTTGTTTTGTTGACGTTCGTGTATTTTGTTTGTGTACCGTCGTGTTTACATTGTGTTTCTGTGATAATTTAAATAAATGTCTTCTTTCTTTCTTTCAAAGTCGATTTACCCTCAGATTAGCAAGTACAACGACTGCTATGGAATGTAAATCAAATAGTAACGATAAGCGCCCCAGATGTTATTATTGTTATGAATTACAGCATCATGACGCTATTCGAGGCCGGTATTCTATCAAAGATGACGACCGACGAGTACGAAAACTTACCAGAGCACTCGCGGCGGTCAGACCCTGTCACCGAGAGTGACAGAGACCCTGGTGATGTCACGGGGGACTCGTCTGGCGGGGCACAGGTGATAGAGGCTACGATAGTTTCTTACTAAAGGCTGAATGTTCTTCAGTTCAACCGTCAGATAAGGTGGATATAACGTGAACTGTAAAATGAGTTCTAAGTAACTAGAATGTGAATGTTTAATGACTATGAATAAGAAAATATGTACTCTTCTCGAGATTACAGTGTTGTCTTAATTCAAAGTGCATTACTACGTCAAGATTTGACTTTGCATAGTTAATGATTTTTAGGATCGAAGTTACTCTCGTCTTTAAGTTAATCCGAATGATGCTTTAGGAAATACGTTTATTCGGAGAAAAATTTGTCCTCATTATCCCATTGACTTTAGCGGCTTGGACGAGACATATGACGCTCGGCAAATTTTGAACGATTCCAATCGTCGAAATGTCAAATTAGTATGGAATTAGACAGTTAGACAATTGGAATGGCTCAGGATTTGGTGTACATAATTTTATCAGGCTGCCCTGATCGAAAAAAAATGAGTAACTTTGTATCATGGATGTAATAATCAAACATCCATGCTTTGTATGGACCCCGAACTCATGTAGCGTTATAAACTAGGTGTCATTTAAAAGAGGTATATTTGAAACACTCAAAAATGTTCGAAAGAATGAACCAATTTGAGAAAGAAGTTGCTTCATTTTTGCGTAAAAGCGCGCGCGTCGATGACGCGAGGGGTGAATTCACGAATATCTAGTAACTTTTTAACTGCAAGCTACAGAGTTGCCGCAATACAAAAAAGTGTATTTTCAAAGACCTTCCTCTCACAAGTTGCTACAAGGATGTGTATATTACGACTTAAATGGCATAGGCCTCAAAGTCGCTACAAGGGTATCCACCATTAAAACTTATCATTCTTTCATAGTTGCAACTACGTTAAGCTGCAACTGTTATCCTGTTTAATTATAGTAAAAGTTGATGGTACACATGTATTTATAACCAACTAGATGACCCTGTCATCCATTTAAAGCTTTGCTGGACTACAAATACAAAAAAATAGCCAAATCGGTCCAGACGTTCTCGAGTCTTAGCGAGACCTACGAACAGCAATTAATTTTTATATGATTATAAGATAATGTTGTTGCTTAATCAGGTGCCAGCAGAGTCCACTCGGGGCTTAGAACCGGTATCACTGAGGATGCTGCGCGGGGCTTTCTGTCTTCTGGGCATCGGGCACATCTTGGCAAGTATGTAATTCCTCGTTGTTTAGTTGGTCAATCGGTTAGCATACTTGGCTATCAAAACAGAGGTCGTGGATTCGATTTCTACCGGAGACCGCCGTACTTCATCATCATCATCATCATCAGCTATTTGACGCCCACTGCGGGACATAGGCCTCCTTCGTGGTTTTCATAACCATGAGGGGTTTTGCCATAATCGCCACGCTTGGCAGGCGGGTTGGCGATCACAGTATGCGTTTGGAATCTCAGGAAGACGCTGCGGCCCGTCTCCTAGTAATTGATTTCCTTAGTCGTTTTCTACGACATCCACGGAAGGAAATGGAGTGACGCTATTCTTAATCCGGCACCACACGGAATGCCGCCGTAGTTAATTTGTACAAATGGCCTCCGTCTGCATGCATTTCCATGTCCATGTGTTTTCCATGTATTGTGTGGACGTTACTTACCTAAGAAGGTACCTCAAGAAGCAATTTCCATACAAACGTAGTTTGGTTTTAATTCACAAACGACATCCCGGATCACAATGACACTTTACCAATATGTTTAGAGAACACAAATCAAGGTTTGATAGATAGATAGATAGAGAAATCATTTATTTACACTTGCACACACACACACACACACACACACACACACAAACACACACTAAAATGTACAAAAACAAAACAGCATACAAAGAGCACAGTGGTTAGGTGAAACACAATAAAGAGACAAACATAAAAATTGAATATAACATAAATAATAATAATAATAATAATAATAATAATAATAATAATAATAATAATAATAAAAAACTTTATTTCGGACCATATGTCCATACAGGCAGGCGGTACAAAAAATAAACTTAAATTGTTGAAATTAAATTTAACAAAAAGTTTCTTAGCAACTACTTGTACAACAAAGTAGGGTCAGAGTGTATATTAGTACTTAGATTACAAGCTACTTTTGTCCAGCTCTTGGATAAAGTGCATGGATGCAAGGTACGATATGTACCTACATCAATTAGGTACGACCATCGATATAATATTGCTGTGGGTGCGGCAAATGCAAAATGGTACTGACTCAGCATGTGTTGAAGAAGCGAGCTACTCCAGCGCTGGTATTATGTTAGTACCTACTTAGTAAAGGTGGTTTGCAGTGTTCGGGATATATATCCATGACGTGGATTTGTGAGAGGTATAATTAAATATAATCGTTAATTAAAATTGTATAAATGTTGTATAAACAAGTTGTTTAATTGATTAAGATTTGTGAACTCTACACGTATTGCCAAACTACGTCTGTATGGAAATCGCTTCCTGAGGGGCCGTTTAACTGCTAAAATGTTATAACTCTCTTAATAAAAGCGCCCGGAATCGTCCCGGAACATCGAATCCGAGAAAAAATACCCCATCAAGGCCGGATGTAAACATTATCTGCATCAATCAATAAAGAAAACTATATGATTGATTGACAGGTAGAGTCCGTTTTGTAGAGAACATTGACTTTTGACTTTTTCTGTAAACGAAACTGAACCTCTGAACTGAACTCCTGAATGTTCATTAAGTCTCAGTTTTGTTAAGTAACACACGTTGAAATTGGGTTGGTGACGGTGAATCTTACAAGTTAGAAAATCTTAGAAGTTTTCACTTTTATCGTGTAATCATAAGCACACACCTCTTTTTCCGACCGAAGAGCTTTTGAACACCATTCTCGAAGTCTACCTGACGCTCGGAGTTCGTAGCTCATCTATCTCTTTCTTCCACCTCGTTCCGTCTCCCCTCAGCGTTGACACTACTCAGCGAGCTGCAGTGCCACCGTCGCAGCTTGAAGCTGCGAGCAGCGGGCGCCGCACGCCGGCGCAGCACGAGCGTCGTCGCCGTGGTGCGCGCCAAGCTCGTGCTGCGCCGCGCAGCGCGACGAGCGGCCCGGGCACTCGCCGGCAACCTGGATAGAGCCTTCGGCCCGGCTGTATGATGGCGTTACATTAGATTAGTTTACAATTATTTCTGTAAGGACCAGAAAAAAGTCTAGAACTCCTTAGTGTAAACACCGGAGAAAAGTCTACATCTAAGTTAGATTAGATTAGAAGACACGATTCAACTACATACAAATCCTTTCAAGTCGGTTCGACACTTATACCTATTATTTAATAATCCTAATATCTCCTGTTATTTAACGGTGGCGTCGTTTATCATACACATACCTAGTTCTAGATAAGTATTCCAATAAGGAGTCCTTTAAACTTTAGGAACACTTTAGTCGCAAAGTCACCCGTAACGTAACTGAGTAGAGTACATAAATGTAAAGGTCGATATGCTGTCGACTGTACGTTAATCGTCTTAGCACCGAGGCGGACAAACTAACGCACTGTAGACAAACTGTAGATGATTGTAGTAAGAGGATAGATGGGTTATTCCTGTTAGCTTCAACTCAGGAAAAAATCAGTAATGCGGGTGTTATAATATTTTGAATAGATTTTTTTTTATTTAACGGTCCTAACCGCTAAGATATTACTATGTTTAACTATATATCAGATTCGCGAGTCATTAAAAATACTCGCGCGTAGTTATTGCGTTAGGGACAGAGTATGCAAGCCAATACAGAGTCAATTAACCAATGAAGATACGAGTTGATCTCGAACCTAGATCTACAGCGTTAATATAAAATCGCTAGCAATATTGTTACTAAAATCATAATCATCATCGTTATCATTGTTGTTATATTTATGTTTTTATTATGCACGATAAATATTTATGTTAATGATGCAAAAGTAATGGTAAAATATTTTTGTAAATATTCGTGATTGCCAACGCTTGGTTCAAAATTGTAAAGTCAAAGTGGTAGGCACTAGCGTTGAAAAATGTTTTCCATTTCGTTAATTGCTGTGAAGACCAACATTTTTAAAGTGGCGAATGTTGGCCGTAAACAAGTGAAAGTGCAATTGGATTGACCACAAGATTCTCGGACCATAGTTTGTTTCCATTTCAATCTCTCGCGAATCCTTAAAATATCTCAAACACTACATAGTTCATTTTTAAACTGGGAAAGAAAAAAATCGAATTAAAAAGCGGAATCCATCGCCGACGGCAAACTTTCTTTGACTCAAGCCGAGTTTCCGACCGGCTAACAAGAATTGCTCGCCGAGTTATCCCCGGTTGCCTAATGAACTTAACGCTATCTGGCGTTACTTGTTATAGTCATTTTCTAATGGGTTTTAACTGTACAGGCGATAGCACGTCAACCTTAAGATGAGTGCATAACAAGCAGCCTATATACATCCCTCTGCTGGGCTCAGGCCGTCTCTCTAGAGAAGCTTAATCACCACGCGTACCTACCGCGGATTGGCGATTTCAAGCGCTTGGGTATGCAGATACAATTGGGTTTCCTCACTATGTTTTCCCAAGGATGTTGTGTTTACCTCTACCGCCAGCGAGTGGTATAGCTGCTATAAATCCACAAATGTTTTAAATTTAAAGGTATTTAGTTGCACAAGAAGTACAGTAAGGTATATTGACTTATTGGTGTAACAGTAATATATTTAATTACCAAGAAACGGGTCGTGTGTTCGTTTCCCGCAGGAGCCGTACTTTAATTTGTATATAGCCACGGTCTGGGAGTTTTCAGTGGTAAATTGAGTGTCTGCGACAGTACGAGAGCATTATGTAGAGACTTACTCTGCACAGAAGGCTTATTCTGCTAAAACACAAGTTTACAGAATCAGTGGTAAATCACTGACTTAGACAGATGTTTTAAATAGAGACACACTCGTTTGAACGAGTGAACTTGAAACGGTAAAGCAACAATTTCCATCAACCATCTATTAGTCTGCGGTAATTGGTGGACAGTGGGAAAAGACAGTTACAATCACAAGGCACATCACAGAAAGAAAATTAACAGATAACTAACATAATGAGGACAATGGAGCCTTTATGCACCAAAACTCGCAACTCGGATTATCATGTTACTTTGCTCTTGACCACCCGGAATAAAGTAGATGGTGGAAACTTGTGAACTTTCTTAGGCTTTCATTGTTATAAAATTATTTCTGTATAATAGTAGACGATTGGCCACAAATAGCAAAGTATTATATTCTTTACTTAACCCAATGTTTAAGGAAATATGGTATTGACATAATATATTTATCTGCAAGTTGCGTTGATTTAAGCCTAAGTTCCTTAGTATTTACCGTAGTCTTGTTTTTATATTTTTTTTGTTTCGAATTATATTCGCTTTATAAATACTTTACTCGAAATGTGAAAATTGTGGGAAAACCCTGGCCTATGGTAACCAGGCAAAAACGTCACAACCGTGGAAATACATCCAGAGAGCACAAGGCCGGAGAGTTTGTAATGTCTCGGTGCTCCTACTGGAAATTCCATGATTTCCTTAGTATTAGGAGCATCAGGACACAGGTGTCTTGGTGCTCCTACCAGTAGGACTACTTAGTAGGAGCACGAGGCCGGAGCGGGAGACTATTTGTACAAATCAAGTACGGCGGTTTCCAGTGGAAATTACACCCACGACCTCTGTTTTGGTAGTCAAGCGCCTTAAGCACTTGACCAAAGAGGCAGTCCGCCAGTCAAAGTTATAGACATCTGTTATTTTTATAATTGCTATATAAAATTTTTTAGTAATAGTTGTGAAATGTATTTGCACTAAAATAAATACATATAATTAAAGAAAGAGTAAAACTGGTATTGTTAATTATAGTAGTTAATCAAATTCAATCGGAAATCTCTTGAATATCAAGCCTCAACAAATCGAAGTATAGCTCGGATATTCAGGTTTCCTCACGATGTTTTCCTTCACAGTTAGCAAGTGTTATTGCTAATATAACTTCACAAATGTACATAACTTAGAAAACAAAGTCATAGGTACATGCCCGCACTGGGAATCAAACCTGAGTCTCTCGCTTCCGAGTCCAACGTTCTACCCACTAGGCTACCACCACTTTTCTACCCACTAGGCTACCACCGCTATTGCAATTCATCAATATCGCGAAAAATTACAAAACAGTTGACATTGGAAAAATGTGCAATGAAAAAGCGCGCATCAAAATTTTGCGTTTCATGCAGAGGATAGGTAAAACGTTTGGACAAAGGGTTTGCCGCCCTAAATCATGTGCAAGCCAGTTTATTTGTTTGCATACGTTCCGCTTTGTTTGTCTGAAACCGGCGGAAAATATAGCCATAACACCGGGAGTTGTCGAAAAAACTAAAAACCGGGCACGGCACGTAAAGGTGGTTGTGGAGCAAGAACATGTTGGAATTCTATGTTTGCTTATACAAATACAAATATGTTGATTTTCTCAATCCACAAATCTAGTTCAATTTCAGTTTATACAAATGGTATGTGTGTGTGTGGGTGCGTGCGTGCGTGCGTGCGTGCGTGCGTGCGCACATTTGCGTGCATTTTCTTTTTTTTGAAGCGAATATAGAACTAAATATTGTGTGAATATTTCAAGCGTCTACCTATTGCCGTTATAAATATTAAGCAAAAAAAAATCGTTTGTTGTATGGGAACGCCCCTAAATATTAATTTTATTCTGTTTTTAGTATTTGTTGTTATAGCGGCAACAGAATTATCTACATCATCTATGAAAATTTCAACTACCTAACTATCACGGCTCATGAGGTAGGTACAGCCTGATGACAGACAGACAGACGGAAAGACGGACAGACAGACAGACAGATGGACAGTGAAGTCTTAGTAATAGGGTCCCGTTTGGCACCCTTCGGGTACGGAACCCTAAAAAGCGCGCTTTCAGATTGAGAAATCTGTTAATTTTTTTATAGTGACGTCATGTATGCCATGAAGGTTTGATACCTCCTTGTTTAATCTTGTCGTTCAGCTTAGTTTGAATTCTTTTTAATTGAGCAAATTAAATAATGTTAGGATAATAATGAATACGATACCACCGAAGTTGTAAACACTATTCACTGCTAGAATAATAAAATATCACAAGGAAACGTGGTAAATCTAAGTGTCACAAAATATTCTTCAGTCAAGATGCTCCCGGTGAGTACCCAGCTTAACAAAGTGGGCTGCAAAATGAAAGTTTTACGTCCGCCATTGCCCGTTTGAGATTTCACATACCCGTTTTTTTACGTTTAAGCTGGCAACACTTGCACAGATTTGCATTTTTCAGGATTTTAAGTGCAAAAAAAGCGGACTCGGCCATCGAAGGTGCTGTGCTGTGTTACCAAACAATGTACCAAACGTGCCAAAATTATGCTACATCTTTAAAATAATATAAAAGACGCGATAAAGTTGATATTGATGCAATTTAAAATATTTAAATATATGTCAAACCAGACTTTATATTTATTATACCAACAAGATACATCACAGAAACAAAATAAGCGATAAGTAACATAATATGCACAACAACAGAAAGAAAACTAAATACACAACAGACAAATCAAATAAATAGAACAGGACCATATATGTAGATGTATAAAAGTGCAAGCTTTTAAATTGAGGCCCTAAAAAGTTAATTTTTTTTTACATAGAGCTCGCCAAACGATAGCGAAACCTTTACAAAACAACCCTGTCTTTTAAGTTTTTACACTCGGCACTACATGGCTTTCAAGGGCTGTCAGAAATAGTGACGCCCCTTTTTTTCATTATTTTCTCTTTTTATTATTTATTTATAGTCACAACATAATGTAACACAAACTCGCGCCTTTATCCCGGAGGGGTAGGCAGAGGCTACAAACACTCTCAGGGGTAGTGAGAGTGTTTGTAGTCCGAACACATTAAAATAAATATGGCAGCGGTTGTATTTGGCTCTCGCTCACACGCTATTTCCTTCTACCTATAAATTCGCATGTGCTTGTATGGACCACAAAAAAGTGACTTTTTTATGCTTCGTGGAAAGTAAAACTTACAGAAAATACTACAAATTTACTTAAGTTTATTTTATATTATTATAGAGTAATTTATGTTACAGCCATTATTTCAAAGGAATTTCCTTTATTTTTAAGGAGCCTTTAAGACTTCTTTCGTGGAGCATGCTGTCTCGCTCGCAAAATTTAATTTTTTTTTTATTATTGTAATAAAATAAGTAAACTTTTGGTAAATGTGGTTTGAGGGTTTGATGTATAATTAAATAAAGGACATTTTGAGTATATTTTTGTTTTCCTATACGTAGTTTTTAATAGAGAAAAGTGGTTTCCAAAATTATTATTTTTAGAGTCAAATTTTCTCAATCAAAAACTTGGTACATGATAAAAAAAATATGCCTTGAATGTCCGCAATTTTATTATCTATCAAACCCTCAGACCACATTTTTCAAAACACAGCATGCTCAACATAAGCCTTAAATAGATTCCCTTTAAATATTCCAACTCTTCAGCTTTTTCAGTTTTTAATACTCATAATAATGAAATAAGCTGTCATTAACATAAGACGACATTAATCGTGTGAGGAAGCTGTGTAAGCATAGCTAATGACGTCACTTCCGCGGAATAGCGAGTGCAGTTACAGCTGGAACAGTCGACAAGTAAAAAACCTTTTCAAGTTTGTTTTAAGAGCGCCGATACCGTGACTGATTTGTATGTCATTAATAAGTAGTATTTTATATTGTAGGTACTAGTAGGTAGGTATCGGTAAGTAATTACTGTGGTTTGAACTTCACTTGCAGTCACTTTTTTAGAATTCCAAAATTTCTATGCTGGCTGGAAGAAGTTGCTGTCAAAATTAAATTAAGCAAGTAATTTATTAAAATATAGTCATTATAATTATTTTGTAATTAAAGGATTTCAGAAAAATCGGCCAGGTGCGAGTCGGACTCGCGCACGGAGGGTTCACGGAAGCTCAATTTGTCGCATATGTTTTTGTTTCTTTTTCGGCTATGTTCTCTCATAACGTAACGTCCGATTGGTCCATTTTAATTTGGTGAAGATCTGGGGGCTACTCCGTAAGTCCTCCACTGTATGGAGTTGTCTGATTTAGCCCTACTCCGAACTGTCAAATACATACATATTTTGACAATGCGGAGTCGTCAAAATGGTCAAGCCGATAGAGTGGTCAGTTACGTGATAGAGGGGCTGATGAAAACCTTCGGTGATGGGGAACGGAGCTGTTCAATTGTCAGTAGATAATTCATTAGTGTACCTTTCACAAAATATGTCATCAAGGTAGCCCCACGGTCTTCACAAAAAATATTTATTTCTTAATTATTGTATGTAAGCATGTTTGTTTGTGGCAATAAATCATTCATTCATTCATTCATTCATAAATTTTGGGAACCGACTCCCAATTAATTTATTGTTGGCCGAAGACAATTTTTATTAAAAAGATATCAGAAGCTTAGTAAAACTGAATTTTAACGGATATTTACTCGTTTACTGTTCCATTTTACAATTTTCCGACGTTTCGGTACTTTTGCAAGTGCCGTGGTCTCGGTAGACTACCGACCGCCGAGACCACGTCACTTGCAAAAGTACACTTGCAAAAGTACCGAAACGTCGAAAAGTTGTAAAATGGAAAAGTAAACGAGTAAATATCCGTTCAAATTCAGTTTTATTATGTCTAGTACACGTGTTAACCTCAGAAAATACTATGAGAAGCTTGTTAATATTATTATACTTTAGTGCACACGGAAAACACGATACGAGAAAACATAAGTACAAAGGCGATTTCCTTGTAAATGTTTTTTTATGGGCAATAAATTGTAACAATAAAATAATAATAATAGTAAAATAATAATAATAATAACAGAGGTAGCCCTACCCCTCTGGGATACAGGCGTGAGTTTATGTATGTATGTATGTATGTGTGTATGTGAATCGTACACAACCAAACAAACTGGACAAATAGCACGCGTGCAAGGTGCATTTGCTGTTGACTGTACGATAGTTAGACGAGAGAACATCGGGTAGCATCCCACTTCCGATGTCGCCGATATAAAATGCAATACGCCCCCATTAGCATCCAGTTTCGGCACTATATCAGCACGCTTGTACCACTTAGGGGTTGCCAGCTGAAATCCTACACTCCCCAAGGTGTTTCGCTGAATACCGTTACTTGACAAGTTTTGCGCAGAGGAGAGTATGTCTTAGAGAAGAAATGTTAGGGATTGGTTTCGCTTGCAATGGGTTAATGCAATGAGTAATTACTGACTCTACGCTTTAACTCCTTATACCTAACCTTCGAGTTTTACTCGACATTTCAAGATTCGACATTTGTCAGTCCACAATATTAACACTAACGTGTTTTTACGGCTCTACAGTATCGTAGGTACTGTGGCTGCTCTCCACAGAGGATTTTATTTTATTTTTTTGAATTTAGTTTGTTATTTTTCAGTTTTTTCCTCTATTTGTCATGTATGTAAATACAGCCTCTAAGTGGAGCAGCAAGTTTTGTTTATTGTACATGCATCCATGCATAGACTCACGCTTGTATCCCAGAGGGGTAGGCAGAGACCAAAGACTGCCACTTGCCACGATCCTGACAGATCACTTTCGCTTCCTCAACATTCATTAGTCGTTGCATGCACGCACCCCGTTTATCTATTTTAAATTAATTATTTGTTTTTTGATTTTTTTAAATTATTTTTTTTCCCGTCACAACACCAATTGTGGCGGCTGGCAAGAGCTGGATGAGAGTAGCCGAGAACCGTGCTCAGTGGCGTGCAAGAAGAGGCCTATGTCCAGCAGTGGACAATCATAGGCTGATGATGATGATGATGAACACCAATTGTGGACGCACCAGCTCGCATGCGTACCATGTGCAGTATCTCTTGGATGTGAAGCCAGCTCTCTATCGATGTAATACCATATCTCTTGCACTACCGCGCTTTACTGTTCATTTTTGCAGCTTTCAGTGCCAACTCCTACCTATATCTATTAATCAATCAATCAGTCAGCTTGTACTCGTCCACTGCTGGACATAGGCCTCCCCAAGGCACCCCACTTTTTCATGCTGGGAAATCCTCAAGCAGCCGCTGCCAGCAATTTGCCTCAGAACGAGGGTCCAGCGAAAGAAGTATGTCAGAATCGTGGCAAGTGGCAGACCCTGGGCCTCAATTCTGTCAGTGCATTATATATAGTACTAGCTGTGCCCGCGACTCCGTTCGCGTACATTTCGATTTTTACGAAGCAGCATTTGTATGGGGGCCATGTCTTATCATAACTGGAGCTAGAATTTAAATAGCCTATCCTGTGTCCCAGATGTCTATATGTTTTTATACCAAATTTCATCAAATTCGGATAATTGGTTTAAGAGTTATGGAGGAACATACATACATACACACATACCGAAAAAAATTCTAAAAATCGTGAAATTAGTTTCAGTATCATATATTGAGCCTATAAACACAATATCTCTGAAAACAAACTAACTTACTCCATGACCGACCCTTACAGATTTATTATTAGTATAGATAGATAGATATAGATGATGAGAGATACACGGTCGGGTCACGTGACATGTTTTTTCATACCATTGTTGCCTAGAAAGATTTGGTACGTGAGCGCGCATAGACTCGAAGCGGCAATGATATGAAATCGGCACGGTCATGCAGCTGTCATTGTACTGTGATGCATTAACAGAATCTAGGCCGTGGTCTCTGCCTACCCCTCCGGGAGACACGTGAAAGTTTATGTGGTGTGATGTATGTCGTCAACGTACACATGTCGTCAAAAGACAGTGTAGACAAAGTTTCTTCAAATCATTGCAGCATTTCTGTGAGATAGGAGAAAACATATTATAGACATTCTCACGAACAATAAGTGCTGTGTGTTGTTCACATGAATATTGTCCTCCGCAACATTTCTGTGAAGAATGACCTCAATATCGTAGTGGAAAATTGATTGAAAACGTATCCAATGCGCAAAAAGAGCACAATCACTACAAGTTGAGATGAAATATTATTGCGATAACCGCGCACAAGTCCTTTAATGACGAAATTCCACGTTTTTAGTGACGCGGTACACAAATTGGGGTCAAGAAATAATAAGCGACGAAAATAAAATCGATGGTTGAATAATAATAATACGTGCGTTTTGCTCGCGCTAATATTTTACAAGAAGAAAAAAAAAACCAAAAGACGTATGACAGAAAAAGAATTAGCTGCTAAAAAGGAGGTTTTTGGATAGTGCAGACATGGGGTCTATGAAGATAAAATACTTACCTCATCATCATCATCATCAGCCACTCGACGCCCACTGCAGGACATAGGCCTCCCTTTAACCATGAGGGGTTTCGCCATAATCGCCACGCTTCGCAGGCGGGTTGGCGATCGCTGCTCGCGAGAAGACGCTGCTGCCCGTCTCCTGGTAATTTATTTCCTTAGTCGCTTTCTACGACATCCGCAGAGGAGTGACGCTATTTTTAATCCGGTGCCACACAAATAATATGCCACACAAATACTTACCTAAACTAACATTCGCTCACATACACACATCGAAATAAATCAAATAATGATAAAAACTTCGTATATTATAAGACGTCACTTGCAACTTGTGACGTTTTAGTTTACCATAGAGCGTTTTCGTTTCACGTGACTAGAATAATTTCCGACAGGATATATTAAAAAAAGTGTTAGTTATAGAGAATAATTTTCATAAGGCTTTTTATTATATAACATGGCCTCTCGAATAATAGCAGAACAAATATAATTTTGATCTAGGGAATTTACCAGTGTAAAATAAATGACTTTTCAATGTTTAGTTATCTACCTAAAATTAACGATCTATCTTAGGGTGGCTTGCAGAAACACGCCAAACCGAGATTTAGTTCAATTAAGTCGACATTTTGACAGATAATGTAAGGAAGAACTGTCAAAATTTCGAGTTAATTCGGTTTAGCGTGCTTCTGCAAGCGACCCTTAGCATCTTATATGGACAGAGTGGCTTTCACCTGCTGTGAGTGAGTGTATTCAAATCATCGAACTCTTCGTTTTAGTGTATATTTTATTGAGCTCTTTTTTTTATTTTTCCTTTGTGCGTGCATGTAAAGACCAATGAATGTAGAAAGATCTGTCAGGATCGCGGCAAGTGGCAGTGCCTGGTCCCTTTTTTAGGGTTCCATAGTCCGACAAGGAACCGGTTGGCCGGTTTTTACAGTTTAACGATGAAAACTTTTTAGAGGGAAATTTTGGTGTCATCAACTCGTGAGCCGCGTCACTGGATCAGAGGTTATCTCCAACATCGCGGCTAGCCCGCGGCGGCGCTTTCTATGCTGGTATTTATACACTCCACTCAAAGAAAAAACTCGGGGCCTTTGAGGAGCACTTATTAGTCTCAGTTTTATTTTATACTCCGAAGACTGTTCAACAATAAGCGTGGAAACGGAAAACGCAGGATGAAGTCTAGTTGCAAAAGTAATGCGAGTAATATCCAGAACATAAACGGGAAAAATGCGGCCAACTTCGCGTCACAAAAAAATACAGGATTATCATTTAGGAATTCTACCAAGTTTCTACCCTACGCGGTGCGAGCAGTGTTAAGAAAAACACGGACAAATATTGAGTAACTTTTATTTAGAGATCAATGGTAAACAATTCAATGTTCTTCAAAAACGTTCCATGTTTGGTTGGTTGGGTTGGTTGATTAAAATATTGTGGGTGTAAGAAGACCATTTTTCGATTTAGGGTTCCGTTTGCGAAATATTAAGCTTTAAAGCCCAATTTTTTGTCAGAGTAGCATACCCATCCTCTCCCTGCTAAAAGGTTGATTGTATAGAAATTTCAGAGCAATAGCGCATGATATAATAAACTTTAAAGAAAAACTGTCACGGCTAAGTAGGCTTTACAAGTTATCGAGTAAAAGGTGACCAATTTATAAAAGGAAAACTGCGTACAAAATCCATTGAAAATTTATTTAATTATTTATTTTATTTAATAGGGAAAGCAAACAGAACAGATAACTCAACCGTAAAAAAATAGTAGTTAATTGTACAAAAATTTATTGTAAAATTACTTCGATAGTGTTCTGTAAAGCAGATAAAAACCCATCTCTCTACGGAATCCTACACTGCTCGTGGCCCGACACGCACATGGCTGGTTTCTTAAAATACTGCTATTCTTATGTAGCCAAGGAGCTTGGCCTTCTCTCAGAGAGAGATAATGGGCTTATTTGCGACGTGTGCCCACTGCTGATTGGAAATTTGAAGAAGTGCTTGAATAGACTTGTATAATACTAACCCGAATCCCGAATTCCTCTGCGACACGGTACGCTTAAGTTCTATAGACTAAAAAGAGACGCAAGACAACTTGTCCTGAAACATGGAGAGCCAAACATAGACTTTCACCTCAAGCTTAAAAAGGCTTCTTCTTGAGTTATTATAATGCTCTCTAACTTTCTTGGCATAATTTAATAAAACCATTTATAACATTAATAATGTCGTAGAAACGTCTGTGCGTGTCTGCGTGTGTGTATGTCTCTATTTATTCATTAATTTGTGATCAGACCGGCAATAATGTGTCACAAATGGCAACATAAAAATTGGGCACAAAAAATTTTGGAGTTTCTTGAGATGTTTCCGGAAAATTGAAAGAAAGAAAAAAGAAAGAAAGTCATTTATTGGGACAAATTAACACATCACAAGAAAAAAGGTATAACAAGTAACATAAACGAGTACAAAGGAAAAAAAAATCACGTAAATACAACATAATACAAGACAAAGCATAAGACAGAAGCGGTGGTAGCCTAGTGGGTAGAACATCGGACTCGGAAGCAAGAGACCCAGGTTCCATCCCCAGTGCGTGCATGTACCTATGACTTGGTTTCCTAAGTTATGTACATTTGTGAAGTTAAAGTAGCAATACCACTTGCTAACGGTGAAGGAAAACATCGTGAGGAAACCTGAGTGTCTGTGCTATTCACATACCTCAGCGCTTGAAATCGCCAACCCGCGGTGGCCACGCGTGGTGATTAAGCCCATATTCTCTCCCTGAGAGAAGGCCTGTGCCCTACAGTGGAACGTATTAGGCTGCTTATGTGTACAAGACAAATTTGGGAACATTGCTGAAAATATTCCCGAGTAAATCGCCGGTATACTTTATTTCCATAGCTAACCAATGATTGAATGAACGAGGCTTATAAACGGTAGCCTAAAATCGTTCGGTTTGCTGTATCGTAAGGAACATCCTTTATTACTAACATGCATCTTTATTTCTACTGAAGCATTTTCTTAGTACCACCTTTCTTTATTTTTTCTCATTGAAAAATATCTTAGTCTACTTAGTATGCGTATGCTCGACAATTTTTCTTCGTTATTGCAGCCTGTTTGTATTCTTTCATTAAAAATAATTTTTATACGTTGCTGCATTTCTGGCACACCTACTCTTTCTCTTCGTAGATATTATTCGTTGTTTGCAGGCCCGCCGCCGGTTTCTGGTACTGTTTATTTGAACCTTCGCCAACATGCCAACATCCTTTATAAGTCATTCCACTTCTGGTCGATGCCGACCCTAGGCTGAATTCTGCATCTTTTCTATGCGAATAAGGATTTTAATGAACTTTACCATAGACGAAGAAAAACGGAGCGCACAAAGACCACTCGCCGCTGATCAGTGACGTCAGAGGCAGAGGCACTTGGACTGGGATGGGACGACCTCGATATGAAGACCATAGCAAATGGAGATCTTTTATAAATGCCCTACGTCCCTGACAAGGAGCTTTTTTATTCAGCCTCCATAATATGGGTGTCCCACTCCAGGGCAAAGGCTTCCCCCCTTGCAGACCAAGATTTTCTATCATTTGCCACCTCTGACTACTCCGGTAAGAATTTGTCGAGATCATCCCGGCATCGTCGTCTCGGCCGCTTCTGTTTACGATGACCGCTGCGCGGTTCCCACTCAGTGGCAAGTCTCGCCCTCCTATTCGGGTGCATGCGGCTTACGTGGCCGGCCCGGCCCCACTTTAGTTTGTCGGTCAGAACCCCCACGTCTGCTATGCGCGTTTTGGAGCGCAGAGTGGTATTCCAGCCATGATCTGTCCTCCGGACGCCCATAATGCTGCGCTCTATCGCTCTTTGGCTAACATATTACAATTATGTATCTGTCAATTATGGAATTCCGTGTGGCGCCGGATTCCGCGTGGCGTCGGATTAAGAATAGCGTCACTCCATTTCCTTCCGTGGATGTCGTAGGGGGCGACTAAGGAAATAAATTACTATGAGACAGACAGCAGCGTCTTCCTGAGATTCCAACCGCATAATGCGATCGCCAACCTGCCTGCCAAGCGTGGCGATTATGGCAAAACCCCTCGTGGTTATGAAAACCACGAAGGAGGCCTATGTCCTGCAGTGGGCGTCGAATGGCTGATGATAATAATGATGATTACAATTATGTATCTTTGTCAATTATGAATTAGCGGTGGTAGCGGAGCGGTAGAATGCCAGTGTCGGGAGGTCTTGGATTCGAATCTATGTTCCAATGACTTTGTTTTCTATGTTACGTACATTTGTGAAGATATAGTAGCAATACCACTCGCTAACTGTGAAGGAAAGCATCGTGAGGAGACCTGAGTGTCTGCGGTGTTTGCCTGAAATTGCCAACCCTACAAAGCTGTAAATGCCGATCAGTTGTTGACGTTCTGTGGGAAGGCGTAATAATAAATCCGATATGTGTTTCGGTCTATCGAACACAGTGCCACGGGAGTGTTCTTGCGGGACTGATCTCATTTCTTAAAAGCTTTTCTCCATCGACAAGCTTCTTTTACACGGCGTCGGAACGTGGTCGCTGCGAACGATTCGTAAAGTTATACAGAGTGTTACTTTTTATGTAGCCTATATGCGTCCCACAGCAGGCCATAGGCCTTCTCTCAGAGAGTATACGCTTAATTACCATACCCACCGCCGTCGATTGGCAATTCGCAGTCAATTCGAATGGCCGTCGCTGGGGTATATCAAAACCTCGGATATTCAGGTTTCCTCACGACGTTTTCCTTCACATTTAGCGAGAAAATCATTACAATCAATTGCGTCAATTCTTTATTGGCCGTGCTACTTATTTTTGATACACGTTTTTTGTAATTTATTTCGAAAATATGGACCATTTTAAGAAACTAATTTCGTTATTTTTGAATTCTATTCATTATTTCTATTTTTCTAAAATTTTGTGGTGTGTGACGTCATCAGAGCATGATTAAAGAGATAGTCTTTGCCTACATAAAAAAAACAAATATCATTTACGTCAGTTTTCTACATATACTACTTCCATGGGGCTAACCTCAAAATAAAACGGAAAAACGACACTCTGTGAAACCGACACTTCAACACGTTGACATTTCGTTTTTCTTTTTTGTAAGGTAAAGGATTAATACTCAAACTGCCTTTGCTGACGTCATGCAAAAGTCATTTAAGGTCAAAGCTTTTTATTGAATATCTTTAAAAATTTAGACTTATTTACAAATCTGATAAATAGAAATTGTTGGGAAAGCAATAAATTCTCGAAATGGTTTTGAGATTTTCGTTCACATTAAAAAATGTAGCATGGCCAATTAGAAAAATATTTTATCCGTCGCAGAGTTTTAGCGATGCAACAAAATTTTTCTTCTTCACCGACGTTGGCAAACTTTACTCCCAAAATATTTTTCTAATTCTGAAATTGATGTTCATAAAATTTGGCACTTGTCACTATACTTATAACATCATCTAGCAAGACGTAATGCATAAATTGTCTGCCTCGTTGGTCTAGCAGTATCACGTCTTATTACCGTGCCGGAGGTCGTGGGTTCGATTCCTACTGGGGGCCGCCGTACATTTGTACAATTTTGCCTCAGTCCGCGTGTATTTCCATGTTTGTAAAGTGCTTCCCTCGTTACCATAGCACAGGGTATTCTAGTTTGCGACCAGGAAAAGTTATCATGTTGGGTGGAAGTTATTTATTGTTTATTTATTTAATTGTCCAAGGATAGAATATTATGGAACCCAGCTGATTCCACTCAGGAAGTAATTTTACTGCCGCAACTTCTCGTCATTACAAATTAGTTTGCCTATGTCTCTGTAATAAGTGATCGTTAATGAAATACGCAACTCGACGGAGTACCGTATTTTGCAAATACGAAATAAGGTACTCCATCGATGATAAGTTGTACAAACGACATACTAAAACTACATTTAAATCATACGAGCGTTGAGCGTTGAAAATCCGTTTCGGTACGACAAAGTTTTTCATAGCTGAAAGAGATCCGGGATCTTACTTTACGCAGCAAATCCTACCGGAATCCCGACGTTTGCGATAGAAATTAGTATGAATGTGACAGTTAGACGATTGGAATCGCTCAGGATTTGGGGTGCGTAATATAGGGGCTGTTCAACAAATTCAATTCTTCCAACTAAAAAAAATGATATGAAAAATGTACGTAATACAGAGAAGTTTGTAAAGAGGTTCGAAATTTCGCCCATGCCTGCACTTGCCCATTAGCTCAGTTGGGAGAGCGCTGGCACGGTTGGCCAGAGGTCGCGTGTTCAAGTCTCGGCATGGGTGGAATTTTCAGCCTCTAAATAGGTTTTTAAAATTGTCCTCAGCACGGGTTAGTTCAACAAAAAGAATATAAAAAAATGATGCTTAAGCCCACTGTACCTTAATTATATAGCAAGATGTAAATTCGTGTAAATGCCTTTTTCCTTGTTTTCCAGGGATAGAATAAGATTAGAATAAGCTCATTTCATACAAATAGTAATTTTATTGCTGCAACTTTTTTGTATTGTTTAATAACTTGTATTATTCTCAGTGAAGAGGGATCGTTAATTAAGATTGCTCCACTGCTTCGCTGGTCTAGCGGTAACATTAACTACCAAAGCGAAGGTGGGTTCGATTCCTGCTGGAGAATGTTTTTCCACGCCTTTGACTTGTTACCATTGTACTAGGTGTCCTAGTTTGGGATCAAACCAACAATTTTGTTGTGTCGAATTTATAAATACGCAATTTTGTTTCCGGTAATCCAACTATGTTAAGGTGTACCAACAAACGAGTTACTAAAACTACATTTCGATCTTACCTTTCGCAGTCTAAACGCGCCTCAAAAGTTATCAAAGGCCCAAGATTCCAGCGACAAGTGATCTCGGCAGATCATTAAAACAAATCTCGATTTAAGGATGCCTTATTCGCCCGTTTAATGAGACAATAATACGGTTAATGCCCTCCTAATTTAGCAGGATTACGAGCGTAATAAATGCTCTCCAGCAATCGCGGGCGGGTATTAATGATTTATTTATTGTCTTCTACGGGTATGTGTACATAGAAGAAATATATTTTAGACATATTCAATTCTGGTTCTTGCGCCTGCCAAAAAGTATTTAATACCTCCTTGTTTGTTAACTTATTTTTTTTATTCAGCCATTCGGCTTTTGTTTTCGTTACAAAATTTTTTGTGAAGGCATCATGTAATTGAACAAAAACTTTCGTAAGCACTACACATTATTAAGAGCGAAACCTGCTCGGACTCCTCCGACAAAAATCGAGTGATTTCGAAATTAAGTTAATAACGTGGTCGGTACAGGCCAATTCCGCTGTTTTTTTTAATTGTTTATTCATATCGGACGACAGAATTTTACAAGCATTGAACATATTTTATCATCATCATAATCAGCCATTTTCACGCCTACTGCCGGACAAAGGCCTCCCTCATGGTTTTCTCTAAACATAAAGGGTTTAGCAATAATCGCCACGCTTGGCAGGTGGGTTGGCGATCGCAGTATGCGGTTGGTGAGGAAGATGCTGCTGCCCGTCTCCTGATAATTTATTTCCTTAGTCGCCTTCTATGACATCCACGGGAGGAAATGGAGTGACGCTATTTTTAATCCGGCACCACACGGATTTAACATATTAGAAAACATTTTTCAACGTTACGGTACCTCCTACCACCTCGAATTTGGATTCACAGTTTGGAGCCAAAGGTCAGAAATCACGTATATTTACAAATATCTTATACGTATACCGTTACTAATCTAACTAACTAAAATCATCAATAATACTATTTTTCACATGGAAAAGAACATACGTACATGCATAGACTCACGCCTGTATCCCAGAGGGGTAGGCAGAGACCAGGGACTGCCACTTGCCACGATCCTGACAGATCACTTTCGCTTCCTCAACATTCATTAGTCATTTGACGCCCAATGCAGGACATAGGCCTCACTCATGGTTTTCCAAGCTTCCTTGTCTTGTGCCGCCTGCATCCAGTGACTCCCCGCCGCCCTAACCAGGTCGTCAGACCATCTGGTGTGGGGGGCCTGCCCACGCTGCGTCGTCCGGTCCGCGGTCGCCAGGTCAGAGCCTTATATAGGCAGTTGTTAGATTAATTGCTCTTGTGTTAACACTTATATACCTACGACATTAAAATGTATAAAATAACTGTACTAACTGCCTATCTCCCTCTAATATGGTTGAGACTGACGATGGCTGACCTCTGCGTTATGCTCGTGAACGGGTGCTGTCCGTATGTCTGGCCGCAGCATTTGGTGTTTCCCTGCTTTTGTAAGAAGAGAGACAAATGTTTTAGAATTGCAAGTTGTTGATTGCACTCATGGGATCTTGTTAGGTAGGTACCAACTTATGTATTAGATTTAAGATGATTTGGGAAAAGATGATAACACTGGAGTTTTTTTTCCCGCTGCCTTTTTCTCCACTACAAATTCGGCCCCAGGCGGCGGCTAACATTGTACATCGATCGACATTCAACAAACAGAACGTGAATTCTTGTCGTTGAAATGAATTTCTGATTTCTGATTGTTTTATTATAGGCTAAAACCTGGATGACCGAGCTCTGCTCGGTATTATTTTTTGGATAGACGTGTTTTTTGACAATTACATTTAGATACCATGAAATAAAGGGGAATAAATAATCGGACTGGAGACATCTGGTCTGGACTCGAACCGGGGTCTTCTGGTTTCGGGACAGCTCGATTTCCCACCTGAGCTATCACAACCTCGCAGATGGTGGTGAAATTTACCTTTATATTCTAATGACATTGTAGCAGTTTTTCATTGCCTGAAAACACGGATAAAACGACGTTTTCTAAAAATAAAACCTATTTAGATCGATTTATCGCCCCCGAAATCATGAAATTCGTTGGGGCCGTTTCCAAGATTCAGGTTATGTATATAACCAAGAATTGCTCGTTTAAAGGTATTCGATAAGATAAGATAAGAATATTCTTACTATTAAGAATTAAATAGATAGATTTAACCCTTTTAAAGCTGCCACCTCCAAAACTCGACATTGGCAGCGTTTCACAGTATCTATAGAAGAATATTGAACAGAGTTCATTTCGCTGGGTCAGTGGACAGTACCTACATCAACCTTTACATTTTAGTTGCAAAGTCGCTTGTAACGCAACGGAGTAGATGGCATGTATGTAAATAATGATGTGCTGTCGACCGTAACTTTGTCTTAAGTGAAAATGGGAAAAACAAATATTTGTGTATGCCTTTCAAAGTTCGAAATAGGATCACGCACTCGGTAAGTGCGGTGCCTGATTCGTTGCTCATCGACACACAATATTAACACCTATCGATATAGCTTTAGGGCTTATTAAAGCAGCACGGGCAAAGTTGTCGAAAGTCGGGGCCACAAGTTGGGAGTTACAGGGAATATCCAACTAATATGTTAACATGCCTGTCAGAAAACCGCACTTTATAAATCTTGCCTCGAAAATTTAATAGAAACTTCATGTGGCCGAGGATCAGATGCATAGTTTGCTTGCAAGTTTAATTTTACGTCAATAGCAGAATGTTTTGAGGGTGATTTTGATGATTAAGTCGAGATGGTTGGACGATTAAATTTATGCGGCTTGCGCCAACGATACCATCAATCACTCTATTTATCCATTGGTAGGCGCTATCTAATGAATAATTCCAAAAATGTCTTCCGTCATGGCATTTGCTGAGTTGTGTAAGGTGAAGGTAGTGCGTTCCACTTATTGTTAGTGATAATACTACTAATATTATTATAAATGTGAAAGTTTGTGAAGATGTTTGGATGTTTGTTACTCTATCACGCAGTAACAGCTGAACGGAATTACATGAAATTTGGCGTGCAGATAGATAAAGACCTGAATTGAGACATAGCATACTTGATATCCCGGTAATGCGTTCCCGTGGGATAATATTTATTTTATGTTTAAAATAGATGACGTTGTGCGAGCGAACGTTGTGTTTTAAAAGTAGGTGGCGTTGTGCAAGAATCGTATAAACGGATTCTGTGGGGGTACGAAGTTCGCCGGGATAGCTGAATAATAATAATCATTACTTGCATGTAGGTATACAGTATTCTTCTGCATGCCTGTATTTTTAGTTATCCTACTAATATTATAAATAAATGTGAAAGTTTGTAAAGATGTTTGGATGTTTGTTACTCAATCACGCTATAACGGCTGAAGAGACTTAATGAAATTTGGTATGGAGATAGTTGGAGTCCCGGGGAGGGACATAGGATTCTTTTCACCCGGGAAATTATTCATTCCATGCGGACAAATTCGCGGACAAAAGCTAGTATTTATTGAGTGAAAGTACGGGTATGTAGAGTTTATTTATATAATTCTGGAAGCACTATAATCTTATTTGGAAAATTCAACTTCCAGAGCTTGATAAATTTGTATATGTTTCCTGAAATAAATAGAATTTCTTTAACCGTAGATACAATTTGAAAGAAGAAGAGAGACTTTTATTTTACTGCATGATTGACAACATTGTCAATGGGTTATTTATTGGTTCATCTCAGGACATGTCTTCATCTTATTATTTACTTATCCACTGACTTGGCAGAAGCCGCCTTCAGTAAACTTCGTACATTTTTACTTCAGGGCCCAGTGTGGTAATTCCCATTTAAAAGTATATTTGCTTTGACTTTGAAATAACATATTTGTCAGCGGGCGACATGGGTCGTCTGAGAACTGACTATATATATTTTTTACCCGAATTGCCGGATCGGAACGAAACTTAGCCAATGTGTTTAGGTGTCAGATATAGATATTTGAAATTGTTGCGAATTGCGAATAAGCGGATCAAAAGGAATTTAAGAAGCCTTCTACGAAGGGTATATATAATAGGGAGAAAGAAGGTTTAGAAGGCTGTACTTAATTTCTTCTCTATTCATTTTTAGGGTTCCGTACCCAAATATTGCCAAAAAGGACCTTCACTGTCCGTCTGTCTGTCTGTCTGCCTATCTGTCACTAGGCTGTATCTGATGAACCGTGACAGCTACGCAGTTGAAATTTTCACAGATGATGTATTCCTGGTGTACATACAATAAAGAATATTCTATTCATCTATCTATCTATCTATCTATCTATTCCTGTTGCCGCTGTGTAAAACGTGTAAAAACAGAATAAAATAAATATTTAAGGGGGGCTTCCATACATCAGGTACACGCTTGAAATATTCACAGAATATTTAATTCTATATTCGCTTTAAAAATAAATAATGAAATTAAAATAAAATAGATATTTAAGGGGGCTCCTATACAACAAATGTGATTTTTTGCCGTTTTTTCTCGATCTTTGTGTCTAATGTTGTATAGATAATGGTACAGAACCCTTCGTGCGCGAGTACGACTCGCATTTGTTATTGTACTCGTAATATCGTTTGTGAATTAAAGTCAGTATAAAAAGCGCAATATAAAAAGTATCCTAAACTGGCTTGCGTTGAGTAATGAATGTTAATAAGACGGTTTTCGAACCGAGTCAAACCGACTCTGGCCTCATTAAGCTGCCTATATACGTCCCACTGTAGGGCACAGGCCTTCTCTGAGAGAGAGAGTATGGGCTTAATCACTACGCGTGCCCACCGCGGATTGGCGATTTCAAGCGCTGAGGTATGTAAATAGCTCAGACACTCAGGTTTCCTCACGATGTTTTCCTTCACAGTTAGTGGGTGGTATTGCTACTATAACTTCACAAATGTACATAACTTAGAAAACAAACTCATGGGTACATACCCGCACTGGGAATCGAACCTGGGTCTCCCGCTTCCGAGTCCAATGTTGGTAAAAAAGCGGTGGAAGCCTAGTGGGACTCTGGCCTAATATAATGTAAATAACCAAGGTTTTTTAGGCCTCAAGCTATGAAAAACATTTGTTAAAAGTTTACACCGCTTCGGTACACATTTATCTGTAGAGAATTAGTTCGTAGCGTAGATAGCAATGCAAGTCTATACAACAAGCTAGGTCGCTCGCAGGCAGGCAATCAAGCTAAACGCCCGCGTGTGGTCCCGAGACCCGCGCGGAATTTCGTTACCAGACTGGCCAGTGTTACAACAACTCACAGAAAGACACTTCCTTCTAAAACTTAGGCAAACATCAGTTTATTCTTCTCCTGTACATAGTGTTTTTATTGAATACATGCAAATACATTTTTCTCTCAAGTATCGGATTATCGTCCCCTGTTTCTCGTACACTGACAATTTGTTAAACTACAGTAAAGTTAAAAGCTGTCAGTTTTCTAATTAAACCTGCTAATACTAATACCTAATAACTTTGAGAAATAGGAGGTAAAAATAACATAGCTAAAACCCTACCGTTCAATTACTTTAGCTCTTAGAAATTTTCTAAAATGCTAGGATAGGACCAGATAAATATAAAAAAAAGGTGCGATTATTTAATTGTTTATTCAAATAGATGGGAAATTTAAACTAGCCACTAGTTACGGTTCGAGAGATCAAGGCTTTTAAAGGTACGTCAGACAGACAGATGGACTTAGCTGACGTCTTCTTGGAGTGTGGATATTAACGTATTAAAGAAAAAATCTATAGTAAAGACTTTGATCTTAACCTTCAACGCGGTTCAAAAAATGTATTAAGCACATTCTGTGCAAAAATGCTTACTATAACATCAAGGATTATTTAGAAGACAAAGATGTTTTGCACTAAACAGTATATTAATATTAATTACAGGACGATGTTACAGGACAGGCCTACGTCCTGCAGTGGGCGTCAAATAGCTGTCGATGATGATGATGATGATGTGCACTACTGTACCTTTATCTTTGTATATTTTAAATGATTAAAATCCAGACTCAATATCTATTAAAACATGTATCTTAACTTAATTTAATGGCATCTTACATAATATTATTTAATTTTCTTTATCTAGAAATTGTTTTCGTAATAAAATATTTCATTTCATTTGAATAAACAATTAAAAAATCTATGGTAAAGCACGGTGTTTCTGGACCTTTCATATCTTCTTTAAGGTATTTTATAGAGAGTTCTGTCTGTTGTATCGTGCAGGTGTGGCTATTTCAAGAAACGGGAATCAACCTGCGACGTTTAATGTGTTTTCAGAACAGTCATGTGTGTTTCAGGTCTCGGCTGGGCCTGGTGTCTACGAAATGCATTGTTGACAGTGAAATTTGCACGGTAATGGCTCTTGTTTGAAATTATTTTGTAGTCTGCTAAGCAATCGAAAAATTTACTTCGTAGTACTGCTACATGTTGTGTCAATCAATCAATCAATCACCCCCTACCCGTCCTCTGTTAAACGTTAGACATAGATAGGCCTCCCCTAAAGCACGCCACTTCCTTCTGTCCACTAAAGATCTTAGGCAGACTGCTGGTTGTGGGTGGATGGGGATGGCTAAGGATAGAGGGGTATGATGTGTGTTTGTATATAAACAGGGCTATCTCTAAAATGTGCTTCAAATGAAACATCGTTGGTTCGATTTTGTCATTGATATCAACGGTTATTCTACAAGTTATAAAGTATGTATTTTCAGATTGCTTTACGGGGTTCTCGCTTTGTATGGGCGCTGTTTCATAGATAGTGATTAAAACCATATGTGCCTACTAATACAAATATATTTGACTGCCTCGTTGGTCAAGCGGTACATGTCTGATTACAGACTATTAAAAAAAAATTATATATTATATTGTATTAATGTAACTTATTATTGTGATTGGAGTGAATAATAACAAACACCTAATGTACACCTTACTGCTTATACTCTTAGTGCAATAAACAATTTTTTGTTTTTGCTTTGCTTTACCATGCCGGAGGTTCTGGGTTCGATTCTCACTGGGGGCTGGCGTACATATTTTGCAGAAATGGCCTCAGTGTGGGTGTATTTATATGTTTGTGATGTCTTTGCCTGGTTACCATAGCACAGGGTGTCCTAGTTTTGTTGTGGACGAGGACAATGATTGTGTTGTATGGAAGTTAGGTAAAAAAAAGTTAGTTAACAAAAAATTGCACAAGGTATCGTAATTTGGGACCAGAACAAGTGATTGAGTTGTGTGGAAGTTATTATTATTGACAGACATTCTTCTATGTAAGACAATGATTTATTGAAGACTGCCATATTGCGTCAAAACTACGCGTACAGCGCTTTCACTAGTAAATTTTCACTCATTCTGTAAATGCGGGACTTTAACCGCATAATAAGTAACCGCTAGGGCGTTTCAGCTCCAAAAGAACGTTCTCCTGGAAAACCTTACGATAAAGCGCAATATGGTAGTTTTTGAAAAAAAAAATTCAGTCTGTATTCAACGTTAGCTTCACCTAGGGAATCGTTGTGGCTCTCCACTTTTTACCCGACTACAGCCTATCCAACAGGAAGAGTTATGATATTTAGCAGTTTATGTACGTATGTACGTATCACTCGGAGACGGGGAGAGATGGAAAGCTGTAGGGGCGGCCTTTAACCAGCAGTCCCACTGCTGACATAAGAGGCTGAATAAAAGAATGTATATATGTGTGTAACACTGACAGCCCCCTTTGCCGGGGATGCCTCGAAGAAGAGGAAACACCCGCTCACGTGGCCATCCACTGTGAAGGCGTGGAAAAGCAACGGATCGCCATCATTGGGACGCTGGGATCATTCTGTCACTGCTGGGCCTGCAGTGACATTCGAGCACTGCTGGCCTTCTGGAAAGAGATAGGCTGGCTGGAGTAAACTCAGAGCTTTGCTACCTACCATGGTCCAACTAAGGCTGAGTGCGGAAATCTAAGTAACTATATGTGTGTATACATATTTATGTAGATAGATAGATGAATTATTTATGTAGTTATCATCATCATCATCAGCCATTTGATGCCCACTGCAGGACACAGGCCTCCTCCGTGGTTTTCATAACCACGGAGGGTTTTGCCGTAATCGCTACGCTTGGCAGGCGGGTTGGCGATCGCAGTATGCGGTTGGGATCTCAGGAAGACGCTGCTGCCCGTCTCCTGCTAATGTATTTCCTTAGTCGCCTTCTACGACATCCACGGAAGGAAATGGAGTGACGATATTCTTAATCCGGCGCCACACGGAAATTTAGTTATATATGTATGAATATATGTGTGGCGAGCATATGTCAACTCTGTGCGACCACTGCATACTCCGACATATCCTGCATCGCGCATGCACTGCTTCAAGTGACGTATCATAAATATAAGTACTACGAGCGAAATTTATTCACAGTTCTGAATATTGTAAAAAGAACATTTTCCGTAGTCGGGTTACAGGTTTTAAACTTTTGCTTGTTTTAAGCATACAGTCCTCTTGGGTCCCACAAAACGGGAGATTAAAAAGCTTAGTGTAAACACTTATTAATGTACGTGAGAAAGAAAAATAGAAAAGTAAACATCGAGATACAAGCAAAGAAATACAACATTAGAACTATTATTTCAACCAACTCACTTACGTACTTAGTTCTTAGTTTTTAGGGTTCCGTACTCGAAGGGTTAAACGGGACCCTATTACTAAGACTTCAATGTCCATTTGTCGTCTGTCTGTCCGTCTGTCTGTCTGTCACCAGGCTGTATCTCATGAACCGTGATAGCTAGGCAGATGAAATTTTCACACATGATGTATTTCTGTTGCCGTTATAATAATAAACACTAATACATGTTCCGTGTGGCACCGGATTAAGAATAGCGTCACTCCATTTCCTTCCGTGGATGTCGTAGAAGGTGACTAAGGAAATAAATTACCAGGAGACGGGCAGCAGCGTCTTCCTGAGATTCCTACTGCATACTGCGATCGTCAACCCGCCTGCCAAGCGTGGCGATTATGGAAATACCCCTCATAGTTATAAAAACCACAAGGGAGGCCTGTGCCCTGCAGTGAGCGTCAAGTGGCTGATGATGAACAAACACTAAAATCAGAATCAAATAAATATTTAAGGGGGGCTCGCATACAGCAAATATTGTCTCAAGACAGCGCTCGCCATCTAGCGGCCATCTATGTAACCTTCACGGCGCCGATGTAATATCGTTAAATATCAATGTTAAACGCTTCTTGTTGATTTTTACAGATGGCTTTGTTCTCAAATTTGATCTTTATCTAATGTTGTGGTACGAAACCCTTCATGCGCGAGTCCGACTCGCACTTGGCCGGTTTATTGTTATTAAGTCGACCAAACAAACAAAAAATCAGAGAACAAACGCGCGATCTTCTTTCTGTGAACTATAAAAAGCTTTCAATCACAACGTCCGTCCGTAACATTTTCAATTATATAAAGATAATAATATCACAACGTTTTTCCTCGACCGATGTCTTTGATATTAGATTTATTTGAGCGATAGACTCACCGGCGTTCATGGAGTTTCTTATGTTTAATGGAGAACTTGCCCAAAAAAAAAAGTTTTAAATTAATCGACCATGTTTAAAGATAAAGAAACGTGGGTAATTTCTTTCTCTATGAGTAATATTTTTCATAATGTGACCTGTAAAAAAGTCATTCTTGTCACGTGGTATAAAAACGCCCCATACAAATCGGACTCTAACTATGACGTCACAACTTGCACGTAACACTTTATAATGTATGAAACGTCTATCAAATACTCGAGTTATCTCGTAAAATAATGATTTTATGCGTCTACACCCTTTTAGAAAACGTTAAGAATCCATTGACAAAACGAAATCTAATATGTTTTTTTATTAGAGTAAATTGATTTTTCGCATTTTTTGGGACCCCGAAAACTCCGAAAAAATATCTTTATGGTTTTATTTCTTTATAATTCTCAACTTTTTCTATGTCTCCTAATGTACAAAAGCGATGACACGTAATCTAAGTTTGACGCAAGTTCCCCATTAGCTATTATTTCTACTAAAAAAACGAAGATTTGTTAAATTATAGTAGCAATGTCACTCGCTAACGGTGAAGGACAGAATCGAGAGAAATCTTAAGTGTTCACATAACTCAGCGCTCGACATTTCCAATCCGTTATAGGCAGGCGTGGTGGAGGCCCATATTCTCTCTCTCTCTCTCTCTCTTTTTCGCTGAGAGAAGGAAAGGGAAAAAATAAACAAAAAATGACAAAAATCGTCCATACATAACGTAAGTGAGTGCACGCATATAGAGTTACATTTGCTGTCAATTGTACTGTAGAGATTTTTTATAGATTACATTTCTCCATAACGAATTCCTATTCAAAATACAATCATCACAAGCTCTTGTCTGAGATTTTACTGCCGCAATGACGCACTAATAATATCTGCATTTTTCTTTATTGGCATCCAAACGGGCAAGTATATCACCACGGGCTAGAAACAACATTACAGCAAAACTGAAAGCGCGCAACAGCGCGTATTTGCATAACAGTGGCGCACACTGCGCGACAAAGTTGCATCATCCATTTAAGAGAGTAGTGGCATAAGTTACACCCCATCTCAGCGGTTATTAGCCAGACGGAGTATCGCAAATTGAATAAACCGACGCCGGTCCTCCCGCGGGCTCTTATAAATCACAGCCATCCGATCCGACGAATCAACTTTAAACTAATTTATTAACACCGAAGACGCTGCTATCAACGCCATTGAGACGTTCAACTGGAACAGTGGTTCGGTAACGTCATTATTTAGTCCAATTTGCGGGATTAGCTTGATAAATGTGTTTAATTTTGTGTTTTCGTTGAGTTACGGGTGCGCGCGCCGCGCTCCCGCCACGGTGGAGACTCAGTCGCGGTTGCCGGGTCGTCCGAAGCGCGCGCTGCGACCCCTCGGTGGTCGAATCTCGAATTCGAATTTCGAGTCTCAGCCGCCGGAAGCTGGCCGAAAACGTTTGTGTTTACTCAAGTGCGTTGCCTCTTTGAAAAAAAATCTTTGAGTGCAGTGAGTGACTCTGTGACCGATTTTTCCCCGAAGGTGGGTTTTTGACGGATAATATTCCTAATCGTTTGTGCGATTTTTTTCATAGGGAAATTGAATTCGTGTCTATTTCCTTTTACGAAGTTGTTTTTGTTCTCGGTTTTGCGGACTATACTGTCACAGAAATTGCGGTAAAATACACCGAGTGTAGTCCTTCTTACGTTCAGTAGCACAGATGTGAGATGAGAGGGTTTATGTGTTATAAATGAGCAATACCGAGGGATTAATTATCTTTGTAGCCCGTTAAATCACTAAGAACATTGAAAACATTTTGCTTTAATTGAATAGGGTTTTATGCTGTTATTTTATGAAGTACACAGAGTTTGGGATTTAATATTCATTGCCGAGCATAATTTTGCTTCTAATATTTTGGTATTTAGGCCGGCTACGCGTTCTGCTTAATTTTCGAATGAATCTCGGTAAAGTACTTAAATACTGACGGAACCATTTACTCGCTGAAAATGTACGGAGTATGGAGTGTTTTTATTTTTACCGACCCCAACGATGGATGTAGTTGCGGACAAAACTAATAATAATCATTTGACGTTAACTAATCAGCCTGTACTTGTCCACTGCTAGACATAGGTCTTCCCCAAGGCTGACCACTTCTGACTTCGGCCATTCCCATCCAGCCGCTGCCAGCAATTTGCCTCAAAAAATTTCATTTGGCTTACAAGAAAACCATCTGCACAAAGGCGAGCTTAATACTGATAAATATTTCTAACAATATTGGGTAATATGGACAGCGAAAGGGGTAGGCTGGTTACCTGATGACGACGTAAACCCGGCTTGGAATCTCAGGGAATAAATTTTGCCGAGAATAACTAACCAACGGTACCTAACTGCAATGTTACTGAAATGTCGGGAATTTGAAATTTATTCAATTAAGTTTACGTGATTAGACCCGTCAAATTTGTAACAATAAATAATAATAGTTGATATTCGGTGAGTTTACTTTGTATCTTATACTGCCTAATGAACTAGTTTTTGCCCTCAACTTCGTACACAAAGGCCCTTCTCAACAGTTTAGACTTTCTTAGGCTAGGGAGCCTGAGAAATATTCCCCCTAAATAAAGCTGTGAGTTCACCGGTTTAGGCTGTGCGGTTTATGTCAGCTCCATACCAGAGGAGGGCTGCAAGACCTGCGACGATGTATGGTGCTCGGCACTGGCGGACAACAAAGCCAGGAGGCACCATATCCGTACCGACCCGACTCCGGACTTTTCCTTTATGTGTCTTGCATGCAGTAGGGCTTGCCGCTTTCGAATCGGACTTTTTTGTCATCCGAAAAAGAGTCAAACTCTTAGATACTGCTTAAATCGTCTGTAACGGACCCAGAGGCCTATGATCATGAATGTCAGTCAGTCAGTCACGCTACGATTTACGAAGTTTTTATTTGAAGTAGACAGGTAAACATTGGCCTCCATTTACGCCTGACAGAAAGAGAAAACGGGGTCTAATATTATGCATATATTTGTGCATATTATGTAACTTATCTGTTTATTTTGTTTTCGTGATATGTCTCGTTGGTATAATAAATATCTTTCTTCTTCTTCTTTTTCTTTAATATACAAGACAGAAAGATAGAATATCAGATGTTACGTGCTTTCCTGTGATGGTTTGCAATAGTTTTAAAAATGCCCAGATTTTTTGGGTCAGGAAAAGCAGACGACGGGAACGCGTATAAATAAGTAAATAAACATATTTGAAATATTTGGCTCCACGACTGAAACTGGAACAAAACATGATTTTGAAGAAAAACAGAGCTGCTTGTATTTTATATTAAGAACGTAATAAAGGATGTTTCAATTAAATAATTCAATTGGACAGATTATTTTTCAAATTCCCTAAATTAACTAAACCGCATCCACAACACAAGCGGGAACCAACACCAAATTGAGCCATTTGTCTTTGTAATCTTAAAGTACTTTTTCCTTTTAACATTTTTAATTTATTCATCATTTTACTGATACAATTACAACACATTTTTAGGTTTACATTTGCAATTTACTCGCAAGTTTAATTAGAGTTTCGTAATTGAAATGGAATTTAATAAGTGGTGTCTAAGTTGTAATGTAACAACAAGAAGGTAAGTAGCATTTACTATATAATTGTACTGTAGTCTTTCCAAACCGTTTCAGTAATTGATATAACGATCAAAGAAGCAATTAATAAAATACGCAATGTTTCCCAGCACCAGTTTTTTCTTAACAAATCAATAATTCATTACGTCATGTCACATGCAGTTTCAGCTGAAATCCAGAGCTGCATTTCAACGTTGAACGCGTTTTGGCGCCACAAAGTGACAGTTTTATTTTTTTATTTTCGGTGCTCAGCGGGCGAGGCAAGGGCCACGAATATGCAGCCTAGTTTACTTCGTTATGGCGAATTTGTTTGCATATTTTGGGGTTTAAAAAGAAGGAAAAGTTGTTATGGTGTGTGTTTTATTTAAGTGTTATTATTTAGCTGACTGAGATTATTTGTAAAATCCAAACTAAGACCATTCATAAAACTGAAGTGCGACGGGAATGGAACCCACGGCCTCTGTTTTGGTAACAAAGCGTTACCGCTAGACTATCGAGGCAGTCAACCACGTTAGTGCTATAATTATGTTAAAAAATACTATGACTAATGTATATACCCTATAGTCAGGGTCCATACGTTAGTCATGATAATAATATTAGGTGAACTTTCAACTGGTAGCAACTGTTATATCAGTAAGAATGTTAAGTCTAATTCATAAATAATACATTCTGATAGAAAAATAAGTTATTAAATTATATTTCCTCCATCGACGATAGAAACGCATTCCCTTGGGCATTTCTAAACGCTCCCGAGACTGACTGGTCTTTAAAGGGTGTGTTCCTGGATTGAACAGATTAGTTTTAATCTTTTGAGAGAATTTTTTCTCTCAATTTTTATAACCGGCCATGATTTACATTTGAGGAAATATTGAACTCGGTAACGTATACAGGGTGGAATTATTGAACCTTACCTGGACGGAAAGTACTGTAAAATGGGTTGATAAGAAACTGGAGTATGAATAGGAACAAAAAACCAGTTTCACGTTACTTTCAATATTGGAGATAGCAAAAGAAACATTCCATTATTTTTAAAAAGAAGCAAACCTGTATACTAATATTTTGTTACATAAGCTTGCCAGAGGCGGAAATCTAGCCGGCGTAAATCCGAAAAAATAACACCTTGTACTTTTATGTCATCAATCGGTAGGGTCAATGGTAAGGACGAAATCTTTCTAACAAACGTCTAAACTTCTATATCCTTCTAAACTTCTGATCCGTACATTATTTTTGTAATCACAACTTAATACCAAAATTAAAGACTTTTGCATAATAACTGAATCCCTTGAGCTCTACCAGGTCATTCTGCAACACTGTATTAAAAAAAAAAGAGATTAAAACTATATCTGTCGAGTTCTACAACTACGCGGCCACTATTCTGACAATGGCAGCGTAATTCTATGTGAATGAAGTCCCAAGCCGGGAGGACTCAATACAAAGCCTCTTGCGCCAAATCATCCGAGCACAATAGTCGGATTCCGATAATACTGTAACTAATATCGAAAGATGTCAGATAAGACGGAGGGTGTGCCCTATCGGCAATCTCAAGCCTATTGTCTTCCATGAAATTCCGCTTTTTCTTACGTAGGGAGAGTCCTTAGCTCACTCATCTTTATAAGCCAGGCATTTCAAAATTGTTCAACATATTATTTTGACCTAAATAGCCGATAGAAACGCATGCAATTTTAGATGGCTTTATTTATTTTTAAATTCAATTCAAATTCAATTCAAATATTTTTATTCATTGTAAAAACAGAATGTTTACTTAATGAACGTCAAAGTTGTTAGTTTCACAATTAATGGATTATGTGGAGAAGAAGCTAACAAAGAAACTCCACATTTATTCTTTTCAAAACAAATAATTAAATAAATTATTTCATCATCATCAGTTTTCATAACCATGAGGTGTTTTGCCATAATTGCCACGTTTGGCAAGCGGGTTGGCGATCGCAGTATGCGGTTGGAATCTCAGGAAGACGCTGCTGCCCGTAGTAATTTATTTCCTTAGTCGCCTTCTACGACATCCACGGAAGGAAATGGAGTGATGCTATTCTTAATCCGGTGCCACACGGAAAAAAATATTTAATTATTTTATTTTATTTTACAATAGTAATTAATGACCTTATATCTCTAAATTACTGCTGTCTTATTCCGTATGGTGTGTTTGCACATAACGCACCTGAATTCTAAAGTGAAAATGAAATTTTCAAACTTATATTCTACTAGCTGTTGCCCGGGATAAAAATTGCCTATGTGCTAATCCAGACTATATTCTATCTCTGTGAAAAATGTCATCCGGATCCGTTCAGCCGTTTTTCGTGAAAGAGTAACAAACAGCCATCCATACATCCAAACTTTCGCGTTTATCCTTACTAATAAGTAAGGATAAAGTTCGAATACTACGCTAGCGTCACCTTTGCGAATGAAGTATTTACATATCTCACAGCTTGGGTCCAACTATGAGGTAAAGTGCAAAAATCTCAGGTCTAACTACTAACTACTATGGGCAAATCTCCCCTCAATTTGCTCTTTCAAAATCTTTTAAAACCCCCTTTCATTATAACAGTAACTAGGCTGAGAGATTACTCCAGCTTTCTCTTTTCAGGAGGCCAGCAGTGCTCTGTGATTACCGTTGGCCTCTTGAACGGGCTTTCCCTACCCCAGTGGTGGAGGTCTATTGCTTTGCTGCTCTCTCACAGTTAATGGTCACGTGGACGGATGTTTCCTGACGAACTTTCTGTTCAGTGAGCATGGTCTGTCAAAAGTCCCTTCCACAGATCATAACGTCTCCGACGTAACAGATTATTGGTACAATCTCTGTGGTCGACTTAACGACTTTTATTTTAAATTTATTTGGAGAGCAAACAGCTTAAATAAGAATAGAAGCTTTAACGTAGTGGAGTAACAATCATCATCATCACCCATTTGACGACCACTGCAGGACATAGCCCTCATGGTTTTCCAAGCTTCCTGGTCTTATACCGCCCGCATCCAGCGACTCCCAGCCACCGTAACGATGATAATGACTTCTAGATGTGAGATTTGGTCGCTGACTATGGGCCTCATGAGAAGGCTCAAGGTTGCTCAACGAGCAATGGAGAGAGCTATGTTAGGAGTTACACTGCGTGTTCAAATCAGAAATGAGGAGATCCGCAGAAGAACCCGAGTTACTGATATAGCTCGAAGAATTGCTCAGTTGAAGTGGCAATGGGCGGGGCACATAGCTCGGAGAACTGATGGCCCTTGGGGCGAAAAAGTTCTGACCTGGTGACCGCGGACCGGACGACGCAGCGTGGGGAGGCCCCCCACCAGATTTTCTAAAGTAACAATTTTCAAAAGTAAATAATAAGTTTCCACAGTTCAACAAAGTAGTTCACAATTCAGTACCTGGTTATTGGTCCGCAGCATTGACAATTTCGAAAAATAAATCTTTTGAAAACATAGGTTTACCACTTGCCGTGATCCTGCAGTCCAGTCCTCTTTCACTTTATCAACATTCGTTAGTTTTGGCTAATATTGGGAAACACGCACGCACGCCGGGCACGCCATTTAGGTACTTTTGATCTTGTCCTTCGCTAATAAATCCCATATGTGGTTGAAGTATTATTAACTCAACACCTGATAAACTTACTTGGTTTTTTGTCGGAAGAGTCCGACCAGGTTTCGCTCTGATTCGCAGAGCTTAATCATGGACATTAGAGACGGAGCTCGCGTCGTCGGTTGCTCGCCTCTCGGTCGGACTCTTCCGAAAAAAAACCAAGTGTTTATCCGGTGTTAAGTTAATAATGTGTAGTGCTTACGAAAGTTTTAGTTCGAAAAATGGTTGAAGTATATTATTCAAGTGAGATGTCCTATACCGGCCTTTCCATCCAAATTTACTTGATATCTCTTTTGTCAATCTTTCTTCCTTCGTCCTCTCCCTGTGTCCAAACCAACGCAACATTCCTTTTTCATAATTTTTGATGAAGTAAGTAAATGCTCTTTCAATGTGAATTTTATTCAAAACTGACGCCGAAACCCAACGGCACAGACGACGGTACTCATAGTACAGTTACTGCAAGGCTTACGTACAGCCCAATACGTAATTAAAATTTACAAATGCTGGCTTAACCCAAGCCTGCTTAAATCCATATAGGGTATGGCAGGACAAACCGCAGGACGTAACTAAAACCCCGACCTGTGTCAAAGTGTCACCGCTTTCTATTCAGTTTGAGCTGTGAAACTACAATAGGAGCTGGGCAAACTGAGCTCTCGCCGATAAAGTTGGAAAAAACGTAGTTGTTTGGTAACAAAAAACCTAAACACTTGCTGGATGACAAAGGAAAAATACTGTTAGGTAAGCACGGCGCTTGTTATCAATATAGAAGTGTCATCTCGAGGTTAGATTTTTTTAATATCTATTGAAAGTTGTCCTGGATCTTTGTAAAATGAAAATTTTATTTATTTATGGGCCAATAAAGATTAAGTAAATAACTATAAGCACAAATGCATATTAAACATGCAAACCTCATGTTCAAAGTAACATTTCAAGATACGCGACTAAAGAATTGCAAATTGGAATTGAAATGGCTGGGGACGTTTGCGAAGAATCGTACAGTATTAAAATAAATAAAGCTTTGTTGATAGTCGAGCCTTGACTGTTTCGTTCGTTTAGCAGTTGGTGTAAATTTATGGTTCGATTCCCACTGAAGGCCGCCGTTCTTTGCACAAATGGCCCCAGTCTGGGTGCTTTTTCACGTTTGTCAAGTCCTTGTCTGGTTATCATAGCACAGGGTACTCTAATTCGGGATCAGTATAAGTGAATGTGTTGTGCGGACGTTATTATTATTGTTAATATTACCTATAAGCAAAGTCGTCTTGAAAACTAAGATATTAAAGAAAACTTCGACGCGAAGTAAAGTCGATTATTTCATATGTCACAGGGGAAAAGACACGGATTTGGTCAGCTTTAAAATATTTTCTAGTCAGCAATAAAAGTTTTTATACGGCATCGAGTGCTTGACAGAAAATACAACATTAAGCAGCGGAATAATGAAATTAAGCAGAAGAAAATTCCAAATTTTTCAACAAATAATTCCATTATTGGTCAGCAGAATTTTCCTAATTTATCAATATCCAAATTGTAGTACTTTTTTGTATAGCCTATGTACGTCCCACTTTAGGGCATAGGCATTTCAGAGAGAGAAAGAATATAATATATATATATATTGTAATTAATATTATAACATATTTTCACATTAATAGTTAATTGAAAAAATTAATTGAATTACATAATTAGCTGAATGCTTGTTGCTGGATCGTTTATTTATTCTGCTAATCAAAGTAATTATTAAGCGGACCACTAATATTTTATTGCTATTTAATCAATTTCATTTTCTGTTTTTTTGTTACCGAATAAATATTTATTACGCAAGTATCATTTAAAAAAACAGTTTCCAAAAGGTGTCCCAATATTCCTGCCAAAACTGATGTCGAGCCACTTCCGCAGTGTTAACTTTAATATTCACAACATCAGCCTGTTATCACTTTTTTGAGTCACCAAGCGACGATTCCTGCCAGTATATTTGAGCTACAGACGGAACAATAAGGTCACACAGTACAATAGGTAAAGTTGGATCGAACAAAACCGCTCTCCGAGCATTGTACTGTCAGGGGGTGAATTGTCTCTCTGCGCGAAGTCTTGCTATGTGAAAGACAGGCCACTGGGCTATGAAATTCTCGGACTGAAGAATAATACATACAAACATAAACTCACGCCTGTATCCTAGAGGGGTAAGCAGAGACCAGGGACTGCCACTTGCCACGATCCTGACAGATCACTTTCGTTTCCTCAACATTCATAATTCGTTGCATGCACGCACGCCGGTCTCGAGTACTTTTTATCTTCATCATCAGCCATTTGACGCTCACTGCAGGACATAGGCCTCTCTCATGGTTTTACAAACTATGGAGGGTTTTGCCATAATTGCCACGCTTGGCAACCGGGTTGGCGATCGCAGTATGCGGTTGGAATCTCAGGAAGACGCTGCTGCCCGTCTCCTGGTGATGTATTTCCTTAGTCGCCTTCTGCGACATCCACAGAAGTAAATGGAGTGACGCTATTCTTAATTCGGCGCCACACGGACTTTTTATCTTGCCTTTTGCTAATAAATCCTCTATTTGGTCGATGTATATCCGCCTTGGTCGTCCCTTACCGGCCTTTCCATCCACGTTCACTCGATATATTTTTTCGACAATCTTTCTTCCTTCATCCTCTCCACATGTCCAAACCAACGCAACATTCCTTTCTCAATTCTAGTCACTACATCCTCTTTCAGTCCACAACGTTCTCTAATCACACTATTGCGTATCCTGTCATTCAAAGTAACACCAGACATACTTCTCAAGGACCTCATTTCTACTGCATTAATCCTACTTTCTTGCTTCTTTTGCCATACCCAAGTCTCGCTACCATACATAAGTGTCGGGACCAGCACTCCACTATGGATAGCCAATCTAGCCAATCAATAAGTGTCTCGTTGGTCTGATGGTATCACGTCTGATTGCTATGCTAGAGGTCATAGGTTGGATTCCCACTTAAGGCCGACGTACATTTGTACAAACGGTATCAGTCTAGATGTATTTCCATGGTTGTGATGTCATTGCCTGGTTACCATAGAAATCAGAAATTATTATTATTTGCTACTGTCATCTTTCTTACAGTAATATACAAATATCCATATCCGTCCATGACTGAAATCATGACTTTTGCTTGCAGGAATCTACGAAACATATTTTATTTTGTCGTCTCATAGATCGAGCAAAATACTAGATACTAGATACTAGATTATTGATTAGATTTTTAAAATTAATTGTTGTGTTAATATAAACTTTTTACTTTCTTCATAGCTCGTAAGAAAGATATGAAGTAGGTCCTGAAGCATTTACTTATACTTTATTGTACACAAAGAAACAAATATTTATACAAAACAAAGGTAACATAACTGAGTGTATAGGCTAACTTATTTTTAGTCACTTTTAAAAGTAAAATAGAACGTGGAACGAGAAACACGAAACGCATTGCATCAGAAATGGAAACAATAACAGTCGTGATTTTATTTTTATAATGGCCACTTTATTTTTATAATTTGTAATAGCAACACCTCTTACTAACTGTGAAGGAAAATATCGTGAGGAAACCGTAGTGTCTGAGTTGTTCACTTACTCGCGCTTTAATTGCCAATCCGCAGTACTATACCGCCCATACTATCTCTCTGTGAGAGTGCCCATGCCTGTGCCCTGCAATTTCATGACTGCTCAGTTCAATAGTTCGTTTAGTGGTAGGTAATGTAGATATTGATAATACTTGACAAAATACAGTTACAATACAAGACTATAATACTAGGTGTTTTCAAAAGTTGACTATACAATGCGATTGAACAAGGATTCACTTTGGATTAACTTGTAAATATCAAAGCAGAAAATACCAAAATGTTTTCTAAAGTGTAATTGGGTTTTCTAATATGGTTATGTGTTTAAGAGAAAGTTAATATAACGGATGCGGTGGTTCGTTTAATACCTAGCTTTATCACTAACCAAAACAGGTTGTAGCAAGGAAATTAACCTCCTCAGTCCTGATCTTGAAAATAACAATTGAAAACCATTGTTATTTTCAAGGTCAAGACTGAAGAGGTTAAAAAAACAATAACAAAGTTCGCTAATGAGTGTTATGAACGCTAATGTTCAATAATGTTATGAAGTTGTCATAATTCATAGCGAAGCTACAATGCTACGTAGTACGTAGCATAGCTACGGCGTAGCGAATCCTCTCTTTTGTTACAACTTTTGTTGTTAAATAGCAATACAACGGCTTATTACAGTATAAAAAAACATACGGTCTAATTTATAAAAATACATTTCCTTAAAAAACTCATCAGAGGTAGTTTAAATAGACTCTGGTAAGGAGAAAGATACGTCTTTCTTCTTAACACAGACTTTTTAAACTACCTCTGACGAGTGTTCTAAAGAAACGTGATTTTAACGTAGTTACGACCGCAAATTATTTAATTTGTCTCTGAGGAGTGTTTTAGAGAAAGCAACAAGAGCTCTTGTCGAGATCCGTCTCGTATTCACAGTCAGTTGTTGTATCATCATGATCATCATCAGCCATTTGACGCCCACTGCAGGACATACGCCTCCTTCATGGTTGTTACGTACGCGCACATACGCCGCTTTCACGTTGAAACCTTATCTCTCAAGTATTTTCCGCTATTTTCCGAGCCCCGTGAATTACCCGTGTCTATAGTTTATGAACTCTTTTCACTGGCCCAGTAATTAAGTTGCTCTTGTTTCTGTTAGAGTCTGAACTATTTTGCTTTTAGTCCGTTATTCCCCGTGACTATGAACGAAATTAGGCGGTATTTGTGGTCCTAAGGAATCATTCGATTACGTAAGGTAAAAATAAACAATTTTTAGTGGGGGAGCGGGAGAAAAATATACGAGTCCCTTATAACCATAATTTACCCTACTTAATTCTTTATTTTAAAATTTGACGTTTTCAATTTCCATCTCCGAAAGTCTTCACCAGAACATCACCTAATTACCTTGGGACTACTTTTACGCTATTCTATGAAACATACGGATTTTACTAAAGAATATGTCTCATTAGGCCTTATTTACTGCTATCCATTGAAGAGTTCCGTTCTCCATCTCTGAAGGTCTTCATCAGATCTTCACCAAATTAAAATTGGACCAATGGTACGTTATATCTATTAAACAAAAAAAGAATTGTCGAAATCGGTTAAGATTTGACGGAGATATGAAGGAAAATAGGCAAAAAAAATTAAAAAATATACGCGTCGAATTGATAACCTCCCCCTTTTTTGAAGTCGGTTAAAAATGGGATTTGTGTATCTGGAGCTTGTGAATGTCAATTCTTACGAAAAAATATCGACCATAAGGTCTACGCTGCCTTCTCACTCGGTAAATCTATCCGTCACATCGGCTTTGTGTTTTTAAATAACTCTAATTTCTTACCTCAGTTCTTATAAACATAAATGTGACATTGTTATCATAATTTTATACCACACCTACTCAGAAAGTGTCTCATCGCTCGTTAATAAACGGGATACAAAGTTCGTCGTTTCTCTCTTGTAAATGTGCGGCGGGAACCCTCCATAGCAGGGCAGGAATATTAAATGAAAAAAATCCATTTCCGCCCTGCTAGCGTTCTTTTGTTTTTTAGCAGCGAACATAAAAAAATACAAACGTCAAATCTCAAAAAGGTTTTATATCAAATAATTAGAAAAAAGAGTTGGAGCTTTTTTTTTTGTACTCGATATTCAATGAATGTAGGCTGGCAACCTTTTTCTGTACTGCGAAAAAAAACTAGCGTCGCAATTTGTTTTTCACCTGACTAGCTCGTAAAAGCTCTGTTTATCATTCGAAATCTGCGTGGAAAATCGCACTTTATCCGCTAGCGTGGAAAGTGTTTTTAAAATTCGAATATTTTTATTCAATAAAGGTTTCGTACAATAAATTACATATATATAGAACCTCATTGGTTTCGTAATAGTTTATATTCTCTGCAGCCAGTCCATTGATGATTGAAATGCAAATACTTATTTCATGTCATGCGCCAGCCTCATTTAAAGAATCGCACTGGCCGGCAAGAAAATTTGATTTAAAAAAAAAACTTAAAAATTTTCTTCTCTTTAAATTCACTTTACTTCCATTATTTTGGATTGTTTTTTGATAAAATCGAAAGAAATCATAAAATATGAGCGAAGCTAGCAGCGACGAAGATATAAATTAACAGTAATTTAATATTTATTAAAACTGTTTTTCTTGCACCTAACATTTTCCTCGCTTTAGTGAGGTGAAAAGTTGTGTGTTGCGCTCGGCAGCAAAGTTATTTAGCGTCTCGTACCTTTGAAACCCTCGCTACGCTCAGGATTCTATATTTGAACCACTCGCTTCGCTCGTGGCTCAATCCTAGAATCCTTCGCTTGCTCAGGTTTCAATACAAGGTACTCGCGCCAAAAATTAACTTTGCAGCCTTGCATAACAAATAACTATTGTTTTGTTAAATTTTGTTTTTTTACTAAATTGATAATTTAACAGTACGATTTAATTATTCTAAATATTTTTTTTACCTCGTAGTATAAAGCACTATGTATCACTCGGGAGAAAGTTCTATTTCTGCTCAAGAGTATGTTTAGGCCTGACGTGCTTCATTTTCTCCCCTCGGTGTACAATATACTATAATGCACTTGAGGAACCACCGTTTGACAATCGCTCCGGGGCATTTCTGATGCAGAGAATCTCCCTTACTGTGCAGCGCGGTAATGCTGCCAGCGTTATACCGCTTCGGTTCGGATATGTATCGGGGTGGTTTATTTTACTGACATTTCGTATTTGTATTTAATTAATTAGGTACCTACTTGTTATTATTAATATTGTTATTATTTATGACGATACTGTTGTGGATGTATTTAGTTTTAGTATTTTTTTTGCTGGTATGTAAAATTTTTCAATTATTAAATAATATTTTATATCCACTGCAATATACCTACATATTTCAAACCAATTTTTAATGCCATGTGACAAATAAAATGAAATTCGCAGTGTTGCAGTTACTTCGAATGAAAAGCCAGTTGCGCTTATATCACTCTATAGAACGAATTTGCGTTTAGCAGACTCTAGGCCCATATCTTTTGCTATCACTAAAGGCACATTGACTTTATTATTTCTTCAACAATGTCTATGTCTATGCGTAGGACGCCCATCAGCTCGCTGGACCGACGATTTGTAGCAAATTGCAAAATGCGGTTGGTTGAGGATGGTCGGGGTAAGAAAGAAGTGGCGTGCCTTGGGGAGGCCTATGTCCAGCAGTGGACACATAAATACGGGTGGATTGATTGAATATCTAAGTTCAAGAAAAGTTTTTTTTTTTTTATTTATTAGAGAAAACAAACAGTTGTACAAACACATCAATGCAACTTAGGTATAACATAAACACTATGTAATTGTACAACCAGCAGCGTTTTCTACAGTTGACTTAAACAGAATAAGCACAGACGCTGACATTGAATGTTTAAGTGGCAACTGAAAACCAACATTAGATGAAACCAACAATTTTACAGGTTAAAGGAGGATTACTTAGTCATCACTACGGATACAAAAATACAAAGCAAAGGAACAAGAACAACCAATCGAACAATACTTACCAAGAAAGCTAAAATCATTGCATTAAATACCTACCTGAGTATTCCCGTCGCTGTATCAAACTGCACAATAATATCGACGGGGAGGAGTTGAAACACAATTTTTCCGCTAAAAGCGCCAGACAATGCGCAGCCTTAGCGACAAAGGTAAACCGTTGTGCTCAATGCCTCTTGTAGTCTCTTTGTCGACGCATCTTTATCTGACGTCGTACCTTTTATCCTCGGCTGCAGCGCGGAGGATGCTAGAAAACTTTTATCGCAGCAAACGGTTAAAGGTTGAAATCGTATTTGTTAGGCCTAGCGGTTACATCCTAACCTACTAATATTAGAAATGTGAAAGGTACGTTTGGATGTTTGTTTTTTAATCATGCAAAAACGCCTGAACGGATTTGGAAGAAATTTGGCACACACATGGCTTGTAATCTATCTGTGTTAACACATACGATACTTTTTATACCAGGGGTGGTGGGTTTGAATCTCAGTATGTATTACTTTATTATTTGTTGCGTATCTCTTAGGTACTGAGACGGCGTCTTCCTAAGATTCCAACCGCATACTGCGATCGCCAACCCGCCTGCTAAGCGTGGCAATTGTGGCAAAACCCCTCATGGTTATGAAATCCACGAAGGAGGCCTACGTCCTGCAGTGAGCGTCAAATGGCTGATGATGATGATGATGATCTCTTAGGTGCGAAGGAGTGGTGGGCAGAAGCTTTTTAGGGTTCCGTACCTCAAAAGGAAAAAACGGAACCCTTATAGGATCACTTTGTTGTCCGTCTGTCCGTCCGTCCGTCCGTCTGTCAAGACCCTTTTTCTCAGGAACGCGTGGAGGTATGAAGCTGAAATTTATATCAATTACTCAGGTCTACTGTCCCTTGAAGCTGTGAAAAAATCAAACTTCTAAGCCAACGCAATCAAAAGATACAGCCGTTTATGCCGCAAATTTTCGACACTTGCAAGGGAATCAAAACCTACAGGGTGCTTCCCGTGAACTCAGAATCTTGAAATTTGGTACGAAGCAACGTCTTATAGCATAGATAAAGGAAAAATTACGAAAACCATAAATTTTTAGTTACATCACATAATATATTTTTTTTTAATAATTTTAAACTTACTACCCATTTCCTCATAAACGCGTAGAGGTATTAAATTGAAATTCAAATGAACGAACTTTGTAAACCTTGCAGGTTTGTACGGAACCCTCGGTGCGCGAGTCCGACTCGCACTTGGCCGGTTTTTTTTTATATCTATACAAGCTTTTAGTCTTTGATTTCCACGCAACTATACCATTTATGGTCGTGTCTTTTGGACGATTCGTGGCTACTAATATAATTTGACAGTTATTCCATACATCGTATGTCCAAAATATATAAACAGAAATAAATTTTATAGAATAGAGTGTGATTGTTTTAAAACGTATTATTCAACACGTTTTAACTTGTTATTGTACTTTATTGTATACGAAACATTGAACAGGACATTACCTAAGTAAGAAATAACATTTAAAAAGGTGAGCTTATCTCGCTTAACTTGCTTATTTTGTGCTTTACACGTTGTGCGTATGCATTATGCTTAATGGTATACCTACGTCAGAAATACGGAAAGTACTGCTTTTGGAAAGATTACACGATTTGCAAATTGTTAAAGAGATCGACTGTCCCATATTACACACAAACATACAGGCTTTTATCTCGTAGCCAGAGACCATGGTTTGAGACTAGTCGTATGCTTAATTGCTAACAAAGGGACTACGCATTTGGATATCATAAAATTCGTTAAATGAAATTTTAAATAAAAAAAAAAACGGTCTTATTTTATAAAAAAAAGATTCCACTAAAACAGTCCTCAGACTTATGGCGATACGGATACGAATTGGACCCGATCGGGCTACCATAACAATAGTTTTTAATTACTAATTTAATGAACTAATATTAAGGTTTTTTATTTTGAATAAATAAACAAAAAAAAATTGTCCTCTTCAAGGTTATATAATCTAACAGGTTAAGACATGTCTTAACTATACTATCAATTTATGAAGTAAAATCTTCATCTTCCGCTATACAACCTCTATAACCTAAAGACACGTATAAATGTCTGATAAGTTTATTTCAGAGCATAGATTAGACTGTCAAAAAAACCTTGTTGCCATGTCAAAGGAACTTTGTGGAGGTCGTGTATTCTGTGATTTAGTTTCCTACAATCAAGGTTCTATTCGTAAATAAACGTTCTACTGATGAACAAGCTACATGTCGAGAAATAATATGTATCTTACAAGAAAAAAACTCGGCCAAGTGCGAGTAGGACTCGCGCACGAAGGGTTCCGTACCACTATCAATACATTATTTGAATATTTTAAGCGTCTACCTGTAAAACGGCAAAAAAATAACGTTTGTTCTATGGGAGCCCCCCTTAAATATTTATTTTATTCTGATTTTAGTATTTGTTGTCATAGCGGCAACGAAATACAGCCTAGTGACAGACGGACGGACAGACGGACGGACAGGGAAGTCTTAGTCCCTTACCCTTTTGGTACGAAACCCTAATAAGTGACCGGAGACTTTACCAAAGACTATAAGAATTGATTGTCATTGCAGCAACAATGAGATATTTTTTATAAATCATAAAGTTTTACCTCAGTTATATGGCGTTTTACTTAAAAAGTCTCCAAAAAAGGCATTACTTATTTTCTTATAAATACGACCATAAGCTTTTCTTTCTTCGATGCAAACATTACTGTATTCACAGTTTTAATAATTTGACAAAACATTTGTGGGTATACTAATTCTCGTTGAAGCACGCATTTCATTTATTGCAAACATATTAATTAAGCAACTGAAATGCCACTTTACTTTTATCGAGGCACAATAACGTACCCGTCTAATATCAAATTACATTTGGCGAGCAACAAACACATCGGTCTACCAATGACTATAAACTAATCCACGGTCAAATGTCGAAGCCAAATAAATCTGAGCTTAGCTCGAGACTTTATCATGCGCTGTCTCAGTCGACGCCAGGCTAAGCCTTGCATTAGTTGCCGAGAGCCAGCGAATGCTTAGAACTGAATTATAACTGCCGAGAACTGGTTCAAACTCGTCCAAACCCGCAGGGAAACCAGTTTCATTGCCAAGCAGGCTTTCCAGGGATTGAGAGGAATGGGTCTGTAATATTTTGTGATAAGTATTTTGTTTGCTTCGAATTTTTATTTATGTGGAAGGAAAAGCACGTTAATAGCTATTGATTTAACGAGGCAGTCATGGTTGTGAACGAATATTTTGCTTCTCTCTCCATGGTAAACTTAATTTGCAATTTACAAGAGCTTTCCCTAAAAAAGTCGCCCTGATCGCGTCGTTGGAAAAAACCTTTTTTTGCTTTTTTGTCTTATTTTATTATTTTAATTCTTTATTGCACTAATTATATTGTAAGTGTACAAGGGCGTGCTTAATGAAAGAAGCATTCTCTTGCAGCAAACCTTCATACAACAATCGAGAAATTGCGATTAAGAATCAATGGCTTAAGCATTTTAGAAGGAAATCAGAGGGTTATGTAACGATACCTCTTTGGAGTAGCAGGCCAGCACAGCCGTCTGGTTAGATTTTAATTTGGAATGGAATCGTTACATTTCGTTTAAGGACTCCATTGCGTTACCGCGAAGTACGGCACAGCGATGTACGTTACAGCGAAAGTTCATAGTTGAGTACGTTACAGTGAATGTACGTTGCAACGAAAGCAATTTTTAAGATATTAACTTTACGAGAAACTTAAAGTAGAGCTTTAACCTTTAGTTAATGAATTGAGTGGAATGGGTAGGGTAGTCTTAAAAAAATGTATGTATGTATGTATGTATGTATGTATTTATGTATGTATGTAGGTATGTATGTGTGTATATATGTATGTATGTGTGATTGTATGTATGTATGAGTGTTTGTCTGTATGTACGTACATACGCGCAAAAAAAAACCGTCTGAATGTTGATAACTTTTTTAAGACTACCCTAACCATTCGAGCCATTAATTTTACAAAGATAAGATAAGATAACATAAGATAATCATTTATAAAATTGCCACAATACACAAAGATATTACAATTGACAGGCAAAGCATGCTTACAGTCTACTAAAGGTAAACGAGGCTTAAGGCTAACATCTTAACCATTGCTTTCGCTGCAACGAACATTCGCTGTAACGGAATTCGCTGCAGAGAACTATGGCTGTAACGTACATCGCTGTACCGTACGGTACACGTGGTAACGTAATGGAGTTTTTTTTGAGGTGTAAGTCGATTACTAGCTAGGGAATCGATAGGAGGTTAAAATTAAGAAGTAAATCTGACAATATTGGGTTTCACTTATCTAGGGCGCCACAGTTACGTATCTATAAACTAGTGTTTGGCAGAAATAATTGCAACTATTCACTATTGCGATGTCAAATAATCTTTAAAAACTGTAAGAAAAGATTTGAACGAGCCCGTTCCCTTGTCATGCTAATTGGCCGCCCGTAGACCTTTTGCGGCTTTTTTGCGCAAATATTGTAGTATCTAACCTTTAAAGTACCTATTAAAGGTTTAGTTTGAAACATTGCGTTTCGCCAGCCCGATGTAATGTGGATGGTCCTACTCTGCTACAAACACGTATTAATCTTGCAACTAACCCAGTAAGCAATCTGGGTAAAGTGCGAAGTGACTTTAACCATCTAGATTACCGCAGAAGTTTTATTTCTTTAAATTTCATACCCGTATAGAATATGTGGGCATGGGGGCTTGAGTTTAAATTCGAATTCGAAAACGTCAAATTTAATTTAAAGGTTAAGGAAAATTCGTTTTTGGAATTCATAAGAAAGGTACAAATCCCTCTGTATTTATGATACAGTAAGGAAATTATGATGACAGTGCCTGGATGATTATGGCCGAGGACAGAAGGAAGTGGCGGAAGTCTATGTCCAGCAGTGGACGAGTACGTGCTGATTGATTTGATTGTTTGATTTGATTGACTGGCCTCCCCCAAGACAAGCCACTTCCTTCTGTCTTTCGCCATCCTCATCTAATCGCTGCCAGCAATCTGCCTCAGATCGTCGGTCCAGCGAGCTAGTGGGCATCCTACGCTGCGTTCGCCAATTCGCAGTCTCTACTCGAAAACATTTGCACCCCATAGACCATCGGTTCTTTGGCTCATGTGACCAGCCCACGAAGTAAACTTTACTGCGATAAAATTACTTTCTAAAATAGTACATTTGTTTTTGGTCGGCTCGGTCTTAGTTTTTAGCCCCTTTAAAAATTGCATGCGTGGTGATTAAGCCCATACCCTCTCTCCCAGGCCTGTGCCCGACAGTGGGGCGTATATAGGCTGCTTATGATGAAGAATAGAAAAAAAAAAACACTGCAAAATGGTTTTTGTCACCGATTACCTGTTGAACTTACAACTATGGCGACGTCTCTTTATATCTGATCATATCTGTCAAGAGACGTCCTGCAGTTATAAGTTCAGCAGGAAATCGGTGACAAAAAACAATTTTCGTTTCTGTTCATATTTCATTTTCTAATCACTTCGCAGTACGGTAAACAATAAAAAATACCAAAAATAAATACGACATAAAATTATATCAAAAATAAGAAATCAGAGGTCACGGCGTGTCACTGTTCCTGCAAATGGTTGTTGACTCCGTAGTATGCTAATGGAATTCAGCGCAGATTTTTAGGTACAATAGTGAACAGTACCTACCATAAAATAATAGACGACTTAGATATTTAGCTACCACTTGATTGTGCAATAAAGTCTTCTCTATACATCTATCTATATATGCACTAGCTGACTCGGCAAACGTTTCACCATATTAATTAGCCTAGACCTACCAAATATACACAAAAAAAATTGTAAAAACCGGCGTGACACGAGATTTTTATATATCAGATAATGGATTATGTACTTAATTCCGTCACGCACGTGTAAGGTAACAGGGCTAAACGCACATAAGCCAGTAGCTTTTCTGTTCTTGCTTAGTCAAAGCCTCGGGTTCGCAAATAAGTCTCTAAGCAGACGCACCAGCCAGTTAGCGGACTAATTGGAAAATATGGCCCAGTGTTCGGTAACAAACAACGTCGGGCTTAGCTAATTCATTAGCTTGTATGGAGAAGATTTTGCTTTAGTATATGGTAGTAATGTAATGACACGAAACTCTTATACACTTACCGCGTCCAATCGAGACTATTCATTCTGTGTTTTTTTTATTTATTCTCAGTAAAACAAGAAAAACCACGACTTTATTAGTTTGCCAAACTTCCAATGCAGTTTATCGGCAAGCTCTTGGTATCAATCCTTGTGTAACTTACACAATCTACACAACAAACAGTATCGATAATACTTTCTAACTTTGAAGCATAGGGTGGGCTTATAAACTGCTTAAAACAAAGCGCTTAATTATCCTTTGAAATTGTGCTTTTTTGAAACTTTTATTACATAATTCCTCTGGGAAGCTTTTATAAACGGCAGGTACCTAACAATTACTTAGACGAGATCCATAGTAATTAGAGTCTGTAGGTATTTCATATTTTTCACTTGTTTTCGTTTGGTGCTACGCGTTAGATAGCCATGACTCCGCCGTTTTAAAAAGCCCGACCTGCCGGAAGTTTCAATCGCTATTTCATATATATATATTTTATTTATAGGCATGATTTTACAAATTTTGAAAAGCTGTTCATAATTACGTTATGTTATTAGCAACTAAGCATTTGAGAATTTTTTCTAGTTTTTTGTATTTCGTGGCCATAAATAGCCAGCCCGTAGCCTATCACAGATTCAACAAGTGCATGATAAATGCAATACAACAAAAAGTCACAAAAAAATTTAAAGGTTTAAACTTCTTTAAAAGTATTATAAGTTTTGTACATACATCTTCAATATGGCTTTTCCAATTCATATCCTGTTTCGATAGTGAGCCCAAGATACTTTATTTTATCAGTTATTTCTATAGGTCTCCAGTTGCAGTTAACATGATCCTCGTGGAAGCACTCATAAGTGTCCTATTATATTAATAACGACATCTTTTTGACGGCTTCTTGGCGATATAAGTTATTTATCGAAGTGTAAATTAAATACACAAATTTTTAAAACAACCATGCGTTTCGCGCACAACCAATGTGTTAATATTCTGTTAACCTACGACCTACCGGCAGTTTTTGAGGGTTCCGTAGTCCGACAAGGAACCCTTATAGCCATGTCCGTCTGTCTGCCTGTCTGTCTATCCGTCCACGGCCTACCTCAAAGACCGGTGGTACTAGAAAGCTGTAATTAGGTGTGTTTATACATATTTATCACGCCGGCAAAGTTAAATAATAAAAACTTAGATTTTTTTTTACTGTACCTCCGATTGAAAAGTGGGGTTGATTTTTTTTCTCGTCTGCCCCATCCTGTGGGGTGTCGTTGGTCGAATGGTCGTCGAAAAATATTGTAGGAAGACCATTTTTCGATTTAGGGTTCCGTTTGCGAAATGTTAAGCTTTAAACCGCAATTTGTTGTCAGAGTAGGGTGTCCTACCCCCCTCTTCTGGCTAAACAGTTGATTGTAGAAACGTTAAAAAAATTCAAACAAATCAAAAAAAAAATTCAAAAAAATCCAAAGGGGAAACAAACCACATACAGAAGTAGAATTGACTTGACCACCTATTACAAAAGATGAGGTTTCACACGCAATCAAATCTGCAAAAACTGGAGAGGCCGTAGGTCCAGATGAGGTCCCCGTAGAAATACTCAAATTGCTAGAATATGAGCATCTAGACATAATTGTGCACCTCTTCAATGCTATTTACAACTCCGGAATAATTCCTTCAGAATGGTTTCATTCCACCTTTATTACTCTGCCAAAAATCAGCACCGCGAAACGTTGCAATGAATACCGCACAATATCATTAATGAGCCAAGAGCCAACATTTCAGAGACACAGTTTGGGTTTAGAAATGGTTATGGAACTCGGGATGCACTATTTGGTTATAAGGTACTGATGCAACGCTGCTGGGATATCGACAGATGTTATACGTTTGTTTCATTGATTATGAGAAGGCATATGACCGTGTAAAACACAATAAATTAGTACAGATCCTGGAAAGAATAGGCCTTGACTCCAAAGACGTGTCTATAATAAAAAATCTGTACTGGCAGCAGACAGCCAATGTACGCGTGGATCATGAACTCACTGCTGACGTAGAAATATTGCGAGGAGTGCGACAAGGGTGTATATTATCGCCGTTGCTATTCAACGTCTACGCCGAAGAGATTTTCTCAGAAGCCCTGGATGATGCAACCGAAGGGATCGTTGTAAACGGGAGGCCCCTTACCAACATCCGATATGCAGATGATACCATCTTGTTAGCAAGCTCGATGCACGATCTGCAACTGCTGCTCAATCGAGTTGATTCGATCAGTGCTCTCAACGGTCTAAACATTAATATAAAGAAGACCAAATACATGATCGTAGGCCGCACTCCTTCTGCTGTACTTAGCGTTAAGAACCAACCGCTAAAGAGGGTCCGTTCTTACAAATATCTTGGATGTATGGTTAACGACCAAGAAGACCACAGTACAGAAGTTAAATGCCGCATAGAACAAGCCAGGAGCGCTTTCATCAAAATGACTCACCTTCTTTGTAACCGGAATCTCAAACTCTCTACCAGATGCCGTTTGGTGCGGTGTTACATATTTTCAGTCCTCCTATATGGAATAGAAGCTTGGACTCTAACCCAGACTCTGAGTAAACGGTTAGAAGCGTTCGAAATGTGGGTATATAGAAGAATGCTGAAAATATCATGGACAGATAGAGTAACTAATGACACGGTTTTGCAAAGAATGAACAAGGAATTAGAGCTCTTAAAGACCATAAAACAGAGAAAACTACAATACTTTGGTCATATCATGCGCAGTAACAAGTATACTCTATTGCAACTCATTCTGCAAGGCAAAATCCAGGGACGACGGAGACCTGGCCGCAGAAAAACATCGTGGCTCCAAAATCTTGCAGAGTGGTGTAACACTACAAAGATAGAACTTTTCCGAGCCGCAACATCACGGGCCAAAATAGCCACAATGATAGCCGACCTCCGATAGGAGGTGGCACCAAGAGAAGAAGAAGAAAAAAATTCGGGGTAGTAGCACATATAATAAACTTGAAAGGAAAAGTATCACGGCTAAATAGGCTTTACTAGTTAATGAGTAATAGGTAACCAATTTATAAAAGTTAAATTTCGTCCAAAATCCATTGAAAATGACTTCGATGAAGTTGTGAGTTCTGTAAAGCAAAAAAAAACCCTCTTCAACGGAACCCTACATTGCGCGTAGCCCGACACGCATCTGGCCGGTTTTAACAGTTAATTAACAGATTGACGGAAGCCTGGGATCAGTCGGCTGTGCAATGTATATCGAGTTGTCATAGTAACCCGTGAATTGTAGTTACGTGAAATAAGGCCCTGGGCTGCGTTTCATGAAACTACAATTCGCAGTTTATTATGACAATTCGAGGTATCAGTGCCTAATTTTTAATTTGTTATTTATCCAACTTTGCAATGTAAATAGAATTGTCATAGAACCATGAATTGTAGTTCTATGAAACAGGCCCCTGCTGGGAAAGTACATGTACAACATGCGCCGGTAATGGTGGAAGGCAAATAACAATGGCACTTAGCTGATTCATTAGCCAGTGTAAACAGACTCTGAGGAAAAATATTACTTCCTTCTAATGCGTGGAATTAATGGCTGAGAAGGAATAGGAGGAAAAGAAGCTCCATGGGAGGTAGATACCTTGACGGTGAATAAGTGAAATTCTAAGTAAAAGGGGCAGTACAGTAACACTGGGACTACCAATGTAAAGACATCATACATTTTTTTTACAGATCATTTTTACAGTATTTTCTAAGGTTAACACGAGCAATAGACATAATAAAAAGTGAACTTGCACCATTTAATAGTTTATTTTTTTTTTAATTTACAATTTTCCGACGTTTCGGTAGTTTTGCAAGTGCCGTGGTCTCGGCAGACTGAGGTGACAGGCGCCTTTTTGAAAGCCTTTTTGGTTCTTGTAACTTAATATTTTTTTGCCAAGGGTAGTAAACTAACAGTTAATGCTTTCAAAAAGACGCCTGTCACCTCATTCTACCGAGACCACGGCACTTGCAAAAGTACCGAAACTTCGAAAAAATTGTAAAATGAAAAAATAAAGGAATAATAATCCGCTTAGTTAACAATTCTATCCAAACATACATTAATATTAGCTATTCTTAAATTAAGAATAGCGTCACTCCATTTCGTTCCGTGGATGTCGCAGAAGGCGACTAAGGAAATCAATTAGCAGGAGATGGGCAGCAGCGTCTTTCTGAGATTCCAACCGCATACTGCGATCGCCGATCCGCCTGCTAAGCGTGGCGATTATGGCAAAACCCGTCATGGTTACGAAAACCACGAAGGAGGCCTATGTCCTGCAGTGGGATTCAATGGGTGATGATGATGATGATGATACATTAATAATCTCATTTATAAAAACAAAATCCCTTTAAACCCTCCTCAAAGGCAGTTTAAATAGTGGTAAAAGCAAATAGAGGAATTGTGTTTTATAAAAAGTCAGTTAGTTTTTTTTATTAACATAGCTTGCATAAACTTAAAATGGCAAATATCTTCTAGAGTCGACTAACCAAATAAAATATCGTAAATATTCAAATATTGTAAGTGCATGCAATCTTTATCCTTATCAGATTAACATAGGCCAAGTACTTTCAATAAGCAATTTTGCTTACCCACTTACTGAGACAAGGGGGCAACAACTCTACTTGAAGCCACACGAGCGCAAACAACTTTAGACTATAAGCATAGTTTCGCAAGAGCGATATTGGAATATTGACGCGGTAGCGAACTGTACCATGTCTGTATACGGAGCTCTCCTTTGACCTAAAACTCTCCATTTGGTCTTATCTTTGATGTAAAGACACCATCGGCTGTACGAACTTGGACTCTATCTGGGACATCTGAAAGGCCAGTTTTCAATGTAAGGTTCAGTGAATAGTGTAGTTAAGTGAAGCTAGTTTGGGCCCAGTCGTTCGATATCGGCGATATGATCGGGGCGAGGGATAGTCTGCCGGTTGGGACCACACTTTTTCGGACCAAAATTAGATAATTCAACACAATAGATTTATTTTAAAAACCTATTTAGAGGATAAAAATTCCACCCATGCCGGAACTTGGACCCGTGACCTCTGGCTAACCGTGCTAGCGCTCTCCCAACTGAGCTAATGGGCAAGTGCAGGCATCGGCGAAATTTCGAGCCTCTTTACAAACTTCTCTGTATTACGTACAGGCAGCGACATCTGGCCGAAGTAATTTACATCACTTGCTCCGAGTAACCCACTTTGCAGTTAGGTTTTTGCATCGGAATGATGCCGCTGTACCTAAATGATTATATTCTTTTCGTTGCACTAACCCGTGCTGATGACAATTTTAAAAACCTATTTAAAGGCTAAAAATTCCAACCATGCCGGGACTTGAACCCGCGAACAAACTTCTCTGTACGTAATTTTTTAGCTTTCCTTTCCATTATGCAAGGTCTTTGCAACTGCAAGGATGTGCAATATCCAAGTACAACTTAGTTTGATTTCTGAAAAGAGTCACGGAAGCCTACTTCACGTGCAATACGCACCATAGACCCTTTTGGACATTCATGGAAAAACATAATTTTCATCCAGCTGTTTTTGATATCGTCGGTCTGACGCGCTAGCATGCTGTATTTGACAGTTTGTGGTTTGAAGTTTCGTTTCAATTGATGAACGGTTCTTCGACAAATATGGATACACCATCACTTCAGCTCGCTATTCTTAGTGAATAATTTAACAATAATTTTGGGTTGCTGAGAAACTTTAAATCGGTGGTCTAGTCCTACCATCAGTGTTCGTATTTTAGATCCGGCAAGACATTTTAGATGCTATGGATTGGCCCAGGAAAACACCTGGTGCGATTTTCTGAACGCAGCCCAACACAGCTGGATTTTTCTTGTTACCTGGTTCTTTAAATACGTAGTCCCTCAAGTAGACAGACTTCCATTCCTAGGCAGATTGAGGCCATCTTACGAACGAAGATACCGACACGATCCTATCTTTTAACAAATTGATTACGAATTCAAATAAATAATAAATAAATAATAATAATAAATGAAATTGTAAAATTAGATTTCATTTAATTAAAATAATAAAACCCGTCAAAATTGTAGGTTTGAAAAATTGTAGGTACTTACATATTATAAATAGTTTAGGAGTCGAGTCTCGCAGTTTTTTCTAAGCTTTTCCTGAAGTATACAGATTGTACAGTTTTCAGATTTTTCGCTGTATTTGTAGTATAAAACGATATAAATTGCCAAATTTCATAGTTTTAGGTTAACTTAAAGTATCCTATAATTTTTTTTTCCCTTGAGTGTCGAAATATACGTATTTTTGCCTCATAAACGGCCGTATCTTTTTTCGCGTTAACTTAGAAATTTGTATGTTTTAGGACTTCAAGGGACTGTAGATTTGAGACTACGGTTTTGATTTCAACTCGGTGCCTCCAAGCGTTCTCGAGATAAAGGGTTTTGACAGACAGAAAGGCGGACGGACGGACAGACAACAAAGTGATCCTATAAGGGATCACTAACCAACGAGGCAGTCTATATTCGGCTTAGACAAAAGGGCAAATTAAGGTAGCAAACTGGGACTACGGTCCGAAAAATTGTGGTCCCAGATGCTTGACAGCAGGGCCAAGGCAGTTTTGTTTCCTTATTTCGTCAGCTTTTATCTACAGAGATGGTGGGTCGCGACTCGCGTTCGACAAGTTGTGTTTTAGGAAAATCTAGGTTCTTTGCTGAGAGAAGAGCTTTGCATTTTTACTACCAACAAAAGGAAGATACATGTTTAACTTACATAAAATATTAAAATTTAATCTATTCGCAAACACCTCCGCCAAATATAACATGGAAAAATTAATACAAAATCCACACAAAAGAAACGCCATACACAGAAAACATAAAACTAAGAAAATAAGCCGCCCCGGGATACAACCTCGCTGGCAGCGTTACTTCGCTGCTCTGCAACTACTGCAAGGGTGATTCTTTGCATAAGATAGGCCCCAGAGCGGCAGTCGTAGCCACGATCCTTCAAATGGTGTTCTATCTCCCTAATAAAGGCCCTCCCTTGGACTCCCCAGGCCGCAGTGGTAAGTGTTCGAGTAACGTCTATTTCATTATCCTACCACAGGTAAGATGAGATAAGAATATTTTCACTGTACGTACATAAGCAGCATAGATACGTCCTACTGTTGGGCACAAGCCTTCTCTCAGGGAGAGAATATGGGCTTATATTAATATCACCACGCGTGCCCACCGCGGATTGGCGATTTCAAGCGCTGAGGTATGTGAAGAGTTCAGACAGTCAGGTTTCCTTTACATTAGCGAGTGGTATTGCTGCTACTACTACTCCGTGTGGCGCCGGATTAAGAGTAGCGTCACTCCATTTCCGCCCGTGGACGTCGTAGAAGGGACTAAGGAAATAAATTACTCGTAGACGGGCAGCAGCGTCTTCTTGTCATTCCAACCACATACTGCGATAGCCAACCCGCCTGACAAGCGTGGCGATTATGGCAAAACCCGTCATGGTTTTCCTCATGTCCTGCAGTGGGCGTTAAATAGCTGATGATTTAAAAAATCATAGAAGTTGTATGGAATCAGGCGTTACTTTGCGGAAATCCATAATAACATTAATGTGCGAAAATTACTTTGCTAAATTCCGCCAAAATTCCACAAGCACCATGCGGTTAGTTGACATAGGTTTCACTCACGGTGTTCCAAGTTTTCCGGTCTTGTGCCGCCCGCATCCAGCGACTCCCCGCCACTGTAACCAGGTCGTCAGACCATCTGGTGGCGGGCCTGCTCACGCTGCCTCGTCCGGTCCGCGGTCGCCAGGTCAGAACTTTCCGTCCCGACAACCATCGGTTCTCCTAGCTATGTGCCCCGACCACTGCCACTTCAACTGAGCCATTTTTCGAGTTATATCAGTAACTCGGTTTCTTCTGCGGATCTTTTCAATTCTGATTCGATCACGCAGTGAAACTCCTAACATAGCTCTCTCCATTGCTGGTTGGGTGACTTTGAGCCTTCTTATGAGGCCCATAGTCAGCGAAATTATTCGTAACAAAGAACCAATAGCCGATGGAGTTCAAAGGTGTAGTAGAGAGTAGAGACCACGAACTGGTGAACGCAAAGTAGTTCACCCACGTAGCTCGGTCAGTTGCTTTATGTACGTGCTTTAACCAACTGACAGCTGTCAACAGTACATAAACAGATTGTTAGTGTACAAGAAACAGGGAGTTACTAACCGGTAATTGAATGCCTAGCCAATGTTGGAATGGATCTCTATCCAGGTCGGTTTTCGTGTACCTCATCAATGTCTGCATTATTGGATTAGGCAGGTGATCCCGGATTAGGATAGTTGCTATTGTGATCAGCGGTAATTGATGGAAAGCATCTTGCTACTCGACTATCCAAACAAAATGGACTGTTATGTTTTCAGGGTTCACGTATGTGTTATTACAACATACACGTATGTTTTTTTGTTCTGTGAAAATTTCAACTGTCTTACTGTCACGGTTTATGAGATACAGCTTGGCGACAGACGGAACGACGGACGGACGGACGGACAGCGGAATCTTAGTAATAGGATCCCTTACCCTTTGGGTACGGAACCCTAAAAACAATTCTATGTACCTACAACATGAATGCAATAAACGAATATTAATATGTAGTTTCAGTATTTAATAACCAAGAGGTCGAACGGGAACAGATAGTCAATGACATTGACATTTCAGTTCATAGAGGAACCTAACACACCAAATATTTTTCTGTTTACGAATCTTTCTAACAGTACCAGGGTAACAAAACTGGCAGTCGTGTTTTGAAATACATAATATGCCTCTATCCCGGAAGGGTAGGCAGAGTCCAGTGTTAACCATTTGCCACTGAATAAACTCTTTCGCTTCGTCAACATTAATTAATCACTGTTTTCGAACTGAAACTTTCGTAAGCACTACACATTATCAACTTAATACCGTAAGTTTATCCGATATTAATTTAATAATTAATTACTGTATGGACACACGCTGGTTCTGTTACCATTTGCTAAATACAATCATGTTTTTGTTCTCATAATAGTAATTTATTTTTTACCTTAGTTTACTGAAGCAAACGCAAAGCTTACATGTCAACAAAAACTCTTCAGAGAAATTCCTTTTTAAAAGAAAGGGTGCTTCTACGGTTGTTTTTTTTATGTGCAGACTTATTAATGTAGGTTGATTAATGGTTTTTGTTTCCCAAAGGGGACATTATATTTGTTGCATTCGGGGTGCGTTTGAATGAAAAGTCTGAGTTGTTCTGTCCATTTTTTCTCCAAAATGATCCAGATTTTGAAATGGACACCTAGTTTTACGTACAACGTTCATTTAGTCACAATTTCTGTGTTATTTTTCAATAAAAACACTTTCATTTGATTTGAAAGAGTTCTTTCATTCTTGTGTGGGCATGGTGGGTTTGATAGCATGAAGTGTATTGACGCCTGTGCTAGGAAGCCGTCTCCTTTTACGCGCAAACTCTCGAGTTGTGTTTGTAGTACTTAATTAGCAATCTTATCATTCAAATATAAATAAACAAATAATTTATTTGTGGAATGTAGGTGGATATATGGAATCAATTAAGTTCATAAAGTATATTTTTGTATTTTTTTTATTTGCGGCAACCGGCGGGCGTGCATGCAACGACTAATGAATGTTGATGAGCGAGGTACATATATTTGTAGGCTATTGTAGTCCACGTCGACCCTGCAGTGGCTCTGATGTCATCAGAACATCGTGCAGGTGGCCTGCTTATACCTCATGCCACTGTGCGCGGTCTCCAAGACAGAACCTAACCTAACCCTCTACATTTTATCCTCCCGGCGATATTTGAGTGTCGTAAATCTGTAATCGTTCAAATTACATTTTAACGGGTAAGCCATACTAGGTATCTCTTTTGTCGAGCGTGTGCGTAACGTCGTAATTCGACAGAAGACCAAAGTGGAAGACAATAATCACGAAGCTTAAGTGGAGATGGGCGGACATCTTGCTAGACGAGAAGACGGACGGTGGACGGAGGCCATCACAGAGTGGTGGCTGAGAACTGGCCGTGGTTCGGTGGGTAGGCCCTCTACCCGATGGGTTAATGACATTAAGAAAGCGACAGGAGGGCAATGGACAAGATTAACAGCGGACCGGCGAGGTTGACGTCGAAAAGGCTTATGCCAAACAGTGGGCGTCTTTAATGGGCTGTATAGATTGATAGATAGACAGATAGGTGCGTGAGCTTGATTTACGTACATTTTGTATTTACCCCTTAATTATTGCCAATAAGTTGTTATACCAGTGAAGTGAATCAATATATCACATTGTTTGTCCCGTTATTTGACCCTTGTTTAACGCGTTGAAGAACGCACAGCATTGTCCTTATGTAGCTGGGGCTTAAGAACAGAAGATATTAAAGATAGAAAAAAGCTATAGACCTCGCGGATCTGTATAGCCGCTAGGAAAATGGAGCAAGAATACGATACTGAAAATGAGCGGCCGTTTATTAAGTAACGTACCTACATTTGTTAATCTATTAAGAGGGCCCCTCATGGGGCGATTCTCAGACAAACTTAGTTTGGGTATTATTTACGAACGACATGCTGGCTGCAATGAAACCTTAGCAATACGCTTAGATGACACTAATCATGTATCGATTGTGATTGGAATTGCAAATAAACTTATCAAAAAGGAATTACAGCCTTGTGAATAGTTTCTATGAAAGTGGATTGAAAGTGAAAATAAACTTTATTGCGAAGTTGGACTTTACCTGCCGTCACATTAAACTAGGTAATCAGTAACTAATATAGTTTTTATCGTGATTGGATTTCTATTTAAAAGTTTTAGAAAACCCCAGGGTTTGAACCCACTTCCATATTTTTAATAATTTTTAACCATATTTCCATCGATAAAGTGATGGCCAAGAGAGGGAGAGAGAGAGACGCAAATAAATCTACATTCATGCTCATCATCATCATCAGCCTATGCTTGTCCACTGCTGGGCATAGGCCTCTCCTATTGCACGCCACTGAGCACGGTAAATGTAGTGTAGGACGTCCTCAGACTCTGTGAAGCGATAATCTTCGCAGGGCGGCAGGCAAGAGCTGAATCTACATTATCCCGGATTAATTTATTCGAATTTAGACGAATCTACAATTTAGTATCCCGAAGGGGTAGATAGAGACCAGGGTTTGGCACTTGCAACGATCATCAGTCGTTGCATGCATGCGCGCCAGTTTTGGGTACTTTCTATGTAGATAGATTGGCTATTCATAATGAAGTGCTGGTCTCTTCGCTGGTCTATCACTTATGTATGATAGCGAGACTTGAGTATGGTAGAAAAATTAAGAAATTAGAAGTAATCCAGTAGATATTATGGCCCTTGAGAGCGGTATTACTTTGAAGAACAGGATACGCAATAGTTTGATTGGAGAACGTTTTGGATTGAAAGAGGCTGTAGCGACTAGAAATAAATTTGTTCTTTCTTTCCCTTTACAATTTAATAATAAAGGCATTTTACAACTACGTTGAATAATTTATACAGCATCTAGCAGCAACTGAGTGGGAGTTGCCACTGTCTCTAGAGAGTCACCTATCGTCTAGTGACCGTTTCTTCACAATGTTTTCCTTAACCTCCTTACAATGGCCGGTTATCCGTCATGGCTCTCTATGACAGTACATCGTGTTTGTAAGTTTTTAAATATATTATATGCTAGATAATTTATACAGATACATATAGACGATTTATATAGATAAAACATAATCAGGCACCTTCGACCGACATTTAGTTGGCTTTTAGAATTTTTAGGCTTTTCCAGCCAGAACGACAGTTTCGGAGTTAATCATTACACTTTTGTCTCGTTATTTTTTAAGAAATTTGAAGACACACTACGATATTTAAGTATTTACTGAAATTGCATGCGTTGTCAACTAAACTGTGACATTAGAGTGGTCAAATGGATCTGCGAGTGCCACAATGTTGTTGTCAAGGAAAATGCGCCGGGATAACAATAAATGGGAAAATAATGATATTCGCTAATAAATTAGAAAACTTTTAGCCCTCAGTCCTGCTTAGTTGTTAGACAATGGCAATTGTTTACTAAAAGGTTTTGGCGAGTTTCGCTTAGTTCGCCTAAGAGGCCTTGAGCTTATTTTTGGAATAACATTCGTATTATTTATCGCTGATGTTTTGATGCGGGATATCAAATTTGTTTCTTTTGTTACCGGAAAGTAAAGCAAAATATATTTTAAAACAACAATTACACAACTGCTAAAACAATGCCAAAGTATATTGTCCGTCTGGGACATAGAATAGAGACAGTGTGTAGACATCTGGATTTTGTATGGAAGCTTTGCTATATTATGCTACATACAATAGCAACCGTGGGGAAGTTACGCCATGCTATGACACGCTATGAATAGCGACCATGTGTGGACTTCGGGATTTTATATGGAAGTTATGTCGTATTATGACGAGGTAAAATTCTGGATTTTGACATCTGAGTTTTGTATGGAAGCTAAGCCATTAATGTGGTATAGAGTCCGTGTGTGGAGGTCTGGATTTTGTATGGAAGCTAGAACATGCTAAACCGATCTGTAACATAGTATAACGCGTGTGCGTGATGCGCTTTGTACGAATAAAAAAACAGCATAATAAAATTCACAAAAAAAACGTAGTGACAACAGTATTCTCGGCTGATCCCCGATGGAACATGCTTTTGCGCTCTACAGTGGCGCTGAGAGCATTAAAGTTTTATCTCCAATCAATTGAAAAACAGTAATGGACGCGAAACGATCCATTTCGGCCGATGCGTTTCGGCCCTATTAACGCCGGTCTCGATTTGGCGTGAATTTCGATTGTCAATTGTTTTTAATGGTGGGAAATTATTATAAATTACGAATTTCAGTGAATTGTGTTTGTGAAAGACGAGTATTGTTATCAGACCAAATATATCCTATTATCTGGATTATCCCATATCATTCAAATGATTAAATTTTCTCAATTTGAATCAGAATATTCCGATTTACACGTTCAGAATGAATTTAGGTCTAATCTTATTACTTTTAATTGCCTTCGTATTTTTTATCTATACAAGACAATGTTTGGAAATTTTCGACAAGAAAGATAAAACCGTTAATGGACCGCAATGACACTTTACCAATACGATTAGAGGAATCAAGGATTGATCGTGCTTAGAATTGAAAATAAAATCAAAAAGAAATTTGAGAGCCTTGTTTCTTTAATAGATTAGATTAGATTAGATTAGATTAGATTAGATTAGATTAGATTAGATTAATACTCTTTATTGCACACCATACATTATAAAGACACATAAAAAATCCTAAATATCTCAGTTACATAGTATACAACTGGCCGTCTTATTATAAAAGCAATCTCTTCCAGACAACCAATTTCTATAAAAAGACTTATGAGGCTATAATTTTGTTTTTAGTCTGTTATTGAGTTATTCTCGAACGAAGGTAGTCGACATAGTTTACAGATTAGTAAGTTGAAGTGGCAGTGGGCGGGGCACATAGCACGCAGAACTGATGGCTGTTGGGGCCGAAAAGTTCTCGAATGTACACCACATATCGGCAAGCGCAGCGTAGGAGGACCAGCCACAAGATGGACAGATAGCCTCATCCAAGTGGCAGAAAGACGCTGGATACAAGCCGCTTCCAACCGGTCTTTTTGGAAATCCATGGAGGAGGGCTATGTCCAGCAGTGGACTTCTTGTGGCTGAATGATGATGATGATGATGATTCTCAGTTGTAAGCGCGAGCAAACCTAGATACGATTAAACGGCGCAGGGTGGTACGATCCTACGCGAGCCGCGCCTTGCATGTAGATGCGGCTCGGTTAAATCTGAATGCAAGCATACTCGTGTACACGCGCGACGCGACGTGTATAAACCGACAAGCGATGAATCGTACGAACTTTGCCGAGCAGTGCTGCTGTTATGTGGAGCGTCTCGCTCGCACAATTTAATTTTTTTATATTGTAGTAATATGAGTAAACTATTGATAAATGTGGTCTGAGGGTTTGGTTTGGTGATGACTTATGGCACCGAAACGTGGTCTCTCACTATGGGCCTCATAAGAAGGCTCAAGGTCACGCAACGAGCTATGGAAAGGGCTATGCTCGGAATTTCTCTACGAGATCGAATCAGAAATGATGAGATCCGTAGACGAACGAAAGTCGTCGACATAGCCCAGCGGATTAGTAAGTTGAAGTGGCAGTGGGCGGGGCACATAGCACGCAGAACTGATGGCCGATGGGGCCGAAAAGTTCTCGAATGGAGACCACATATCGGCAAGCGCAGCGTGGGACGACCAGCCACAAGATGGACAGATGACGTCATTCAAGTGGCAGGAAGACGCTGGATGCAGGCCGCTTCCAACCGGTCTTTTTGGAAATCCATGGAGGAGGCCTATGTCCAGCAGTGGACTTCTTGTGGCTGAATGATGATGATGATGATGAGGGTTTGGTGGATAATTAAATTACGGATTTCTAAGGCATATTTTTCTTATCTTGTACTAAGTTTTTCATTGCGAAAAAATATATTTTAAAACGTTCGTAATTTTAGTTCTTAGTAAAGATGTGTTGTTTCACTCACCCCCGGTTTCTCGTACACTAACAAAGAGCAAACTGTACATGCATTGCATTGGTGCTCCTTATAAAAAAAATGTTAATGTACTGTTAACAGATCTGTCAGTTGATCAAAGTGCATAAAAAAAAACAACTGTGAGCTGTTAACAGTAGGTTAACAGATTGTTAGTGTAAAAGAAACTGGAGGTAAGAATGCTTTTAGATTTCACACCACATCAACACGAATTCGTATTTTGGAGAACATTAAGATTTCTTCATATAAAAATAAAAAAGTTCGTTGTGTTTTATTTTGTAAATTAATTTAAAGCATTAAAAATTCACAAATGCACATAAATTAGTTAACAAAGTCACTGGTGGCAGGGAATTGCATTAGTCATTACTAACCGACCGCGTTACCAACAGCAGAGAGGAATACTGTTAACTACTATGTGGGGAGCAATACGGTATTTGACACGATCAACAATAAACTATTTCATATGCTCGATTAAAACAAAAATTACAAAATAACTCGGATAATGTATTCTCTTTTAGTCAGTTACTAGTTATTAAAATTTTTAAATAGATTAAACATAAAAAAGTGCTCTGAAATGTGACGTCATAAGCAAGTATTTTCATTGAAGTATTCCGTTTTAAAAGTAACTCATTTGATGATTTTTCAGATACCCAATTGAAGCAGCGAGTAAGCTTTCAATGCAATATTTTGTTGCGCACTTAAATAAGCTCCTAAGTAAGCAAGTTTCCTAGAATCGCTTCCCTTGTTAGCGGATACAAACGTTGCACATACGTTCCGAGTAGCCAAGAAGAAGACGGCGCGTCCATTTTTCATGTTATTCTCTATTTTATCTGCGGAAAGTCGCGCGGCGCCGAGTTAAGTGGTCGCCGTAAGCGACCGTTGAACAAGTTGAAGCGGTGGTCGCTACTTTGGACCTTTCAAATGTTTACACCGTCTTTTTGCACTGTTTGATAGATTTTATTTCGTCCCAAATCGTGGCGCTGAGTTGAGTGGTCGCCGTGAGCGACCGTGGAACTAGTTGAGCTGGTGGTCACTACTCTGGAACTTTGAATCAATCAGAATCGGAATAAAATTTATTGTTTGTCATTTCTTAGCCTATATTTACAAAGCGCCCTGAACGGGAACGTTCAGGCGTTCCCTGAACGCCCAGGGAAGTTCAAAAAAAGAAGTATGCGGCCTTTTGGATCTTATGCTTGGTAGACTATCCTGTCTATAATTGCCTAGAGCAATTTTTGTGGTGGCGTTATGATAATGTACAAAAACGAACGGGAAAAAAAAGTTTCGAAAATACAACCACTGCAACTCTTTTTACGTCAACGCGAATAAAACGTAAGTAAGCAAGCTTCCTCGATTTAGCGGGTACAAACGTTGCACATACGTTCCGAGTAGCTGAGTTATTCTCTATTTTATCTGCGTAAAGTCTCGCGGCGCCGAGTTAGGAGGTCGCCACCCGTGAGGGACCGTTGAACTGGCTGAGTTGGTGGTCGCTACTCTGGACAATGCAAGTGTCTGTTCTAAGGAGAGTCGTCGGCATTATTTTAGTGAGTTCTTGAATAGAAGTGGTATAACTATAATTTTACTTTCGTGTCGACGATCCAGAGTAGCCTCCGTGGAGAGGAGAGGGGGGGGGGAGTGATGATGGAGGAAAATTCTCAAGACGCACTGCATTAAGTAGACGGTTCAGTATTTCGCTCATTCTTTCCTCTGTCGTATAAGCTTAACTGTTTCAGAAAGTGAAAGTTAAGAGGTTGTTCTAATTAATGAATTGTACTTTATTGCACACAAGACATATAACAGGACATTAGGTGAGCTTATCCCTGTTGCAGATTTTCTCCAGAAAACCTTAGGGTGTCTGTTACTGATACAGTACTGTTTATTATTGAAGTCAGTCTTTACATTCACCTATCTTTATATTTCATTCAGCTTTTGTCTGAGCGATTTGCTTAGCGCGATAAAAGAAAAAAAATATAATAGGGTTATCATTCAGGGTTTTTTACTTAGCCTCTTTTGTGCCACATCGCAGTTCAAAGCTTTTCCCTCTTGCTTTCCATCTCTCTACCTCCCTAGCCACCTCGCACCATCCTGGCAAGAATGCATTAAGGTCGTCCCGCCATCTTTGCCCTGGGCTGCCGTGACGTGGGTTCCGTTGCCAGTCGGTTGCAATTTTGGCCCACCTCATACGACAAACATGGCCAGTCCAGTTATTAATTATTACACTTATTGTGTTTTTTCTGTCCGTGGCAAATTTAATTTTCCAGCCAACTTATCTATTATGATTAATTGAGGCTACAACTCCATTAATTCATGACGAGCGCTTACATAAGCGGCCTATATACGTCCCACTGTAGGGCACAGGCCTTCTCTCAGGGAGAGAGTATGGGCTTAATCACCACGCGTGCCCACCGCGGATTGGCGATTTCAAGCGCTGAGGTATGTGAATAGCTCAGGCACTCAGGTTTCCTCACGATTTTTTCCTTCACAGTTAGCGAGTGGTATTGCTACTATAACTTCACAAATGTACATAACTTAGAAAACCAAGTCATAGGTACATGCCCGCACCAGGGATCGAACCTGTGTCGCCCACTTCCGAGTCCGAGGTTCTACCCCCTAGGCCACCGCCGCTCGCTCGACGAGCGCTTGTTTTGATGTAATTTTTTTTGTCTAAATTCGAATTAAGGGGCTACCAGGAGCTAACTAGCGCCACCAATGGAAAAAATAATCCTATCTTCTTTTGTAATAAGTTAACATAATAAATCTGAATAATAAATAAACTACAGCCTACGACCTAGAGTTAATAACCAGGGAATATAATCAATTAATCAGTAACTTTTAGCTTTTTGTAAGAACATACTATAAAAGAAGATATAATTTTTTCCATTGGTAGCGCTGGTTAACTCCTGGGAGCCCCTTAATTCAAATTTAGACGTAAAATACGTACCGTCAAAACAAGCCTAAATAAATTGCAGCCAGCAAGTTACGCTCCACAAAAATTGTTTCTAAAATTGGCTCCTCAAGTACTTAGCGAACTAAACGAGTAAGAACGTTCTATATAAGCAGCCTACATACAACCCACTGCAGGGCATAAGCCTCCTCTCAGAGAGTGAGAGGGAGTGTAAAATAATTTGGGTTTAATCGCCATGTGTGCCCACCGCGGTTCCCTAGGTGCTAAATCAAATTCTGGCAAACTAAATCTCGAGAAGAAGACGAGAAAAGCTCTCAGATGTATTTCTCCTTACAAAAGCAATAACTATGTAAGTTAGATTAAACATCCTACCAATTTACAAGAAAATAACAGCAACGAAAATATCTGCGCAAATAAAAAGCCCCCGTACCGCTATAACGGAGAATTCAAAACGAAAATAAATTGCCTGCCAGAAGCGAGCTACCTGACGCAACCAGAGGTAATGCGAGATACTATCTGATGCGAGATGAATTGTGTGGACAAATACTGCTCCTTTGCTGGTCGAGTAACACGTTGGATTACCAAGACAGGGTTTGTAAATTGCACACGTATAAATTTGCATTCATAAGCAGCCTATATACGTCCCACTGTAGGGCACAGGCCTTCTCTCAGAGAATTTAAGACACCTAAAGTTGTCAAAATATAGGTAAGAAGCCCGTTAACCAGCGACAGCTACAAAAACCATAGAATCTAACCTAGTTTGAGATCAAAAACATTAAAAATCTAAACTATAAGTAACTTTTCGGGCTACAAGATCTGTTGTTTCTTTCGAACGTTAAATAATATGCCAGAGTAAGTGTCTTTTTATGTATTTGTTCGACTAAATCCAAATTAAAATGAATTCTTGTGTAGCTGTCAAAACGGGCTTCTTACATTTCGATAACTATAATGCAGAGATTTGCATTAGGTGTCTTAAATTATAAAATTTCATTTAGTGCGAAATCAACGTTTTAGTATTCGCAGTAGTTCCATCATTTGGGCTTGTACACATGAATGGAACTAGTGCGAAAATAAACTCGCAGTAGTTCCATCATGGAACAAGGCAATGGTACTGGTGAGAATAAACCCTCTATCATAGCTTGGTCTTGGCCCATAACAGGTGGAAATGATTAAGCACATACATAAAGTCACTCCTGTATTCCAAAGGGATAGGATAAACCAATTGAACCAATTGACCAAGGATTTGCTATTGCCACGGTCCTGTCTTTCGCTTCGTCAACGCCGGTCTACCACAGGGTATTTGGTCGACGAATGTCTACTTAGGGCGTGTGTCACTGGCCCTTCCATCCGCATCCCACGATATATGTTCTGATGCTTTTGTGCATGTTTTTTCAATTCTTAGTTTATTATTATTTATATTGTGATAACAAATCATGTTGTATATATTTAAGTGAATAAATTTCATAGTTATATTAGTAAATTATAATGAATAGTACAAATAACCCTTTCTACCAATATACTGAGACTATTCAAGCAAGGCAAAGGCCTCCTCTTAGAAAATATATTTTTTTAGGAAAAATATTACTCGCGTAATTAAAAGCCTATTATCGCCATTGTTCCGTTGTATTATCGCCATACTTACGGCGTAATTAATTAATTAACATATTACGTGCTGTCGTTTGCAAACGCAACATATCCGTAAAATAAGCCGCCCGTTGTCCAAGCAAAACGCGGCCCGATAACGTCAATCTACTTTGAATGCATTTTCATTCAAAATATGCATTTTGGGGTTGATAAAAGTGCGGCCATTTTGTGTAATGCGGCCGAGGTTCGGTACAAAACAAAGAGAGATAGCGGTGGGGCAATCTTTGTGCCGCGGGCGCATGCAGGTGCGACCAAATTTGTGCAGCGTTTACACGACTCGACCGTCCGACATTGGCAAGCTGAAGAAAAAGTGAAATTGTTTATATGTACTGCACTTATTTTGGATGGACAGACATAGGAAAATGAACGTGTCTGACAATAGATATCGAATACCCTAGTTTTTTTTTAAAACGCACTTTTCAAAAATATCTCGACACAAATTCGAATCTATTAGAGTCATTACTAGCCATCCAGAGTGGTCCGTGCGCCGCTGGTCCGTGGGTCATTGTTCTGTTAGACGGAGAGGCGGTACTAATTATTTCGTGCATTTTTTTGAACAAGATTTCTCAATTCAAAGCAAGACTTTTCAACTATTTTATTTATTAATTTACGTCAGTACGAAAATGGCATCTATTTAATAATATTCCAAATAGATGCCATTTTTTATTACTAATTAATTACACAACGGCGGCTTTTAAACCACGCAGAAATCAGCGTGGATAGCGCAGTAACCGCTGAGGTATGTGAAAATCACAAGTATACGTACTATGAAAGTAATCTTAGCTTGAATGCGGAGAAAGAGATTATTTTTAAATTTATAATTGTAAAAAACAAAATTGTAAAATAAAAAATGCACAACCGAAAATTGGGATTCTACTTGTTAATACGATCTAACGACCTTTTACTATGGTGACAACTTGTTTTTATTATTATACCGGATCGCACATTAACTGGACATTACATAATAAATAACATTACAAAGGCGAGATTACCTCTGTAAGAGATTTCTTCCAGTAAACCTTGGAGATTCTTAGGAGCGGTAAAAATAAAAATAAAACAGGTCTATATACGTGTACAAAATAAACTACATACACTACGAAAATGCTTGACAATAACCTCTTTAAACAAAAGTAAATACACTACATAAACTAAATATCTGTAAAAATTAATAAAATACACAGTATATAATACATAAATATATAGCTCAAAATTATAACAGATAGATAGTGCTCTTTTAACTGCTTCTTACATTTACCAATCGTGGGACTAGCGCATATTTTCTGTGGCAGTGCGTTCCACAGCCTAACCGAATGGACAGTCAAAGAGTCATCATACGATCCAGTACTGTGGGCAGAGATTTGCGAGCGATTTGAAACCGATGCGATTGGATAGCAATAATACGCCGCCACGATGCTGTGCAATCGCAGGAACATCGCCGCGATTATCACCATTGACGCCATTTTGTACAATCGCGTTTGAAAGTCCAACCCGCTCCACTTGATTCATATCATACGTGTGTAAGCGGCCGTAGCATCGTTTAGAGGTACAATTGTCGTTGATACAATGGATACAAAGTTATTAATAACTAAAATTCATAATCGTCTCGTTACATGGGATACCCAGTGGAGTTTTTAATAATGAATCTGCTAACTTGTATCTGCTATCGTTTTCTGCGTCTTCGAAGTAACAAAGACAGCAATAGTATTTTCTCGTCAGATCAATCCATTTCGCTACTGAGTGTACAAAATGGCGATTGCTCGCTGCGCAATCGCGACAGGCTCGCTGCGCAATCGCATTGCTTTCAAATCGCTCGCAAATTGCTAGTGTGACAGGGCCGTAAGAAGGTGGGAGTTGACAATTCTATTTGGCCTTTCAAAGTAACAGAAAAATATTGCCTCCACTATATACTGTAGTTACCATAGGCGGCATATGGAACAGCTAATATTGCGTTTCATTATAAAGGACGAGACCGGAAAATGTGTATTAGTTGTAAAGGTCGAAATGGAAGTGTTGCAGTAAGCGTGCACTCATTGAATAATTCAGTTATTGATATATACTCAGGTTTCATCACGATATTTTCATTCGAGGTTAGCAAGCGGTATTTCTACTACAAATTCACAAATTTACGCAATTTAGACAGGAAACTCATTTTCGTTCATATTCGATCTCCTGGAGGAATCACTTAGCCTGATACCAAACTAGGTTACCTTGAGCTATGGTGACCAGGCAAAAACATCACAAACATGGAACTAAACGCTGACTGAGGCCATTAGTATAAATGTGCGGCGACCCCTAGTGGCAATCTAACCCACGACCTCCGGCTTGGTAATCAAACGTGATACCGCTAGACCAACAAGGCAGTCGGCGGACTGTCTCACTGTAAACGCGTTTTTGAATAATGTGTGTAAATTTCTTGCAATCCACGGCGAACCTGCATAAAATTATGTTGCGTCATTTTTAACATTGCAATGTGGGATAAGCGTGGATATATTTCGTTAGAGCAAGTTAATTTCTACAGTTTCCTTTTTTGGTTTGTCCTTTGTGCGATTGCTTTAAATTCAGGTGTTTGCATTTTTGGGGATATTTTAAATGAAGCGGATGTAATTTTTTTAAGGTGGAGGTAAAACATACATACGTAAACTCGCGCCTGTGTCCTGGGGCCTGTTTCATATAAACACAAAATATAGTTTTCTAAAACAATTTGATGTACACAGTCGATTTACCCAAAAATTAACAAGTAGAATCTGCTAAGCAATGTACCTGGAAGTTTCATAATAAACCGCGAAATGTAGTTTTATACAACCCAGCCCAGGAGGGGTATGGAAAGGGTTTGGAGATGGAGGAAATGGAGGCGTTTGCTACTTGTCGCGACACTGAGAAACCTCTTTCGTGGTTTCGGGTACTTTTAACTGGCCTTTCGCTTATACACACCTATTTAGTCAACTTTACTTCTAATATTTCTCGGTTGGATTTATGATACAATATAACATAAACGGCTTACGGGGCACAGAGCTTGCAGAGAGAGAGTATGGGCTCACCACGCATGCCCCCCGCGGATTGGCGATTCCAAGGCGTGTGAACGATCAGGTTTCCTCACATTTTTTCACCATTAGCAGTTAGATTGTAACATAATCATCATCAACCCATTATGCCCCCACCGAGGGGCACGGGTCTCTTCCCTGAGGAAGGTATAGGCCATACTCCACCACGGGGGCCAAGTCCGGATTGGTGGAGGCTTGTAGACTAGTGGCTCGTCTACTGTCAGAAGTTGTCAAGCCGCCCTAAGGCCTCTGACTTGGCTTAACGACTGCCATCTATCGACGGCAGCCGGCACTAACAGCTTAACGTACCTTGCGAAGCACAGTAACAGTAACAGTAACATAATAATTACATACAAACATCTATACATGTACATCGTACATAGATATATAAACTAACGCCTGTATCCCGGAGAGGTAGGGAGAGACCAAGGTATGCCACTTACCACGATCCTTACAGGGATCTTTGCTTTAAAGCAAAAGAGGTTTGTCACGATCGGAAACGGCGGATTAAATTCGTAGTTCATAAAGACGTGTATAAATTGATATAATCCGTGTCCCACTTTCTTTTCAGGCTGAGTGAATAACTTTCCATAAAGTCGCATTAAGTTTCGACGCTGTTTTAATCAAATTCTTTGCAATTTTACCAAACACTATTTTCACTTTTCTTCTTTTTAGGGTTCCGTACCCAAAGGGTAACGGACATAGTCAAATGTTGTACAGAAAATTGTACGTTTTATAGATAAAGGGTTCCCCTTCATGCGCGAGTCCGACTCGCACTTGGGCGGGTTTTTTTTTTCTACCCTATATACATCAATTGCAGGGCAAAGGCCTTCTCTCAGAGAGAGAGTATCGGCTTCATTACCACACGTGCTACCGCGGATTGGCAATTTCAAGCGCTGGAGTATGTGAACACCTCAGATACTAATGTTTCCTAATGATGTTTTTCTTCACAGTTAACGAGCGGTATTTCTTTTATAACTTCACAAATGTTCTGACTTTTCACAAATGCTACCTTATTCTTATTCTTCACAAATAAACCAACAAAGTTGATTGACAAATTTAGAACGACAAATATAAAATTAATCACGTAGAAAAAGCATCTCTTTGCGAGAATATTCGAGGATATATGATATTATCTACCGGAGTATAACTTCGACATTTAATTTTAAAGTTTTAATCGTTTCTATAGATCTAATTTATGAGAGTTCTCACCCGAACTGAAACGTTTAAACCTTCTTCATTTTGTACATATTACTAAAAACAAATGTTTATTTTTATTTTTGACACTACATATTCTGCCAAAAAAGCGTTTATGGCTGGGTTGAGTTACAGGGCCGTTGGTTTAACGCGAAACGTCTACAGTAAGAGTTAATTTTTAACTTAAATTGCGCAATCTGTTAAGAGAGTTAAGAATATTTCTGTACTAGGTATTTTGCTCTACTAAAGAAACGATACATAAATGAATTGCACACAATACGTAGTTACAGAGTTACAGCTCTCTCCGTGGCGACATGTTTTCGTTGCATGCGGTTTTAGTAGGGGGTCTACTACCGAACTGAAAGACATTTCACGTCAAAATATATTTTATCTACACTCATATCATAATCTTCAAATTAAGAATTAAAAGGTAAACACATATTGACAGGCTTTAAACAATACATAACTTTAAAGAAAATTAAAAAAAAGTGTAATATAAAGTTACATTAAAGGTCAGATTTTTAATTTTATGTTACAGTTATTTTTTTTAAAGTGTTGCTGTGATCACGGAACAAAACTTAAGTTTTTTTTTAATGTCAAAAGTTGACTCTATAAAAAACCTAATTTCATTTTCGTGGTACCAAAAGTGCAACTAAAAATAAATTTATAATTGAAAATTTTGTTTCATTTCGATATGAGTTTAGTTAATAACCGTAGATTTATGTATAGTACAAAGCTTGTCAAACGTATTTTCCTTTGATTCCTTACTTTGAAGATTAAGACATGAGTGTAGATAAAGTAGTGTATGAGACTGCACATAACTTGGTATTAAAACACTCGCCAATGCTATTAAAAAACTCGCCAAGGCTCGTTTTTTAAAATCTCGCTTGTGTTTTAATAACCCTCATTATGTGACAGTCACATAAACTACTATTATATACTCATTCTTCTTTTACAATAATTATAATTGATAGGATGAATGTTTGGGATGCACGGAAGCCCGGTCTTAACAAAAGTACTTTACTGTCCAGGGGTAATTCTATCTCCAAAATAAGGGAATTCCCTTCTATTATTACATTAGTGGGAAAGATGGGGACAAACTTTGAACTTTGTTTATCATTTTAGGGATTACCGACCGGGAGGGAACTGCCGGTTGCCATGGCAACCGCCCTTAATCTCAACAATAGGCACCCACTCCGATTTCAGCAAATGGAAATTCACGGACGAGACATTACTTTGGGCACAGACGTTTGTTAAAGGCTGCTTTTATTTCTAGCATCCTCTACGTTTACACATCCCAACGCTTGAAATTATAATAAAAGAACGAGCATACTTGAAGGGTTCTTGAGATGTATACGACTTTGAGAAAAACGGTGTTTATTTTAAAACTGTACATAAGTGATAAAAACTGTAGGTAAGTGATGACAACTGGATTGTTCCAAGGATAGAGAAAAAAATCCAGAGTGGGTGACGTAAGTTTAAATGTTGCGTTTAAAAATAAAAGAAATACAAAACCGACCAAGTGCGTGTCGGGCTACGCGCAGTGTAGGATTCCGTAGAAAAAGGGGTTTTTATCTACTCTAACAACTTCATCAACGTAATTTTGAATGGATTTTGTACAAAGTATTACTCTTATCTTGGTCCCCTATTACTTTTTTACTTGTAAAGCTTACTTAGGCGTGATAGGATTTTTTTTACGTTTCTACAATCAACCGTTTAGTCAGGAGCGGGGGGGGGGGGGGAGAGAGTACGCCCTAGTCTGACAAAAAATTACGCTCTAAAGCCTAATATTTCACAAACGAAACTCTAAATAAAAAAAATTATCTTGCCAAATTCACAATAATTTTTAAACGACCAATCCAACTATACCCCACACTATGGTGTGTGTGGGTGGAAAAAAATGCATCCCTAATTTGTTTTTCTTATGATGTTATTGTACCGTTTTGTCGGTGTGATTTATATGTATGTCTATCCCAAATTTCAGCTTTCTCGTACTAATCGCCTCTGAGCCAGCCCGCGAATAGATATCCGGACACACAGACAGACGGACGGACATGATGAAACTATAAGGGTTCCTTGTTGACTACGGAACCCTAAAAATGGTGTAAAAAGGTTTAAACCGTTACATCACCTGGGGGCGATCGATAATGTTTTTATTTAAAGAAACTGTGTTTATTTTAAAACTGTACATAAGTGATAATAAGTTATATAAGGATATAGTAGTAATCCGAATCCGAAAGAAATCTAGAGTGGGTGACGTAATTTCAAATTTTGTGTTTAAAACGATAGAACAGAATGAAAAGAAATACAAAAATGGTGTAAAAAGGTTTACACCGTTACATACTTATGTCAGCAACGCTTTATAACTTTAATACCTATAAAGGACTCATTAATAGTGGTCACCAAATAGGGGATGTATTAGCAAAGGGCAAGATAAAAAGTACTCGAAACCGGCGTGCGTGCATGCAACGACTAATGAATGTTGAGGAAGCGAAAGTGATCTGTCAGGAACGTGGCAGTCCCTGCTCTCTCCCTACCTCTCTTGGTTACAGGCGTGAGTTTATGTATGTATGTAATAGTGGTCAAACTTTTTTGTATTCATAATAAGTTAAAAGTATTCAATTTCAGTAATTTACTGGTACTGCAATTTACTGCAATCGAGATAAACACTATAGTGATGACGTCACTATAAAAAAAAGGGAGGCGCCATCTTGGATGGTCGCTTATGGTGGGAAGGACGTGGTCATAATTTTGGAGAGTAAATTACTCGAGTAATAATTTGGTATTTTATATACTAACTGTATAAATGCTAACTAATTGTCAATGTGACAAGTTTGAATGTAAATATGAGTATGTCAATAAGTATTTTATTTCAAGTAGGGACTTGTGCTATTTCCATAGTCAAAGAAAGGAAAAAACGGCTGCGTCCCTTTACACTTACTAGAAATTTAGTAGTCACAATTTTAGTAGTAATACCACTCGCTAACCGTGAAGGAAAACACCTGAGAGTTTGAAGTGTTAACAATATATTAAACTGGTCTAAGCGCGATTGTTTATTAGGTAAAATTTAAATACCTTTGACTCCCGACGTGTTTAATATATTATTATGTATGAGCATTGCGAGTAATTAAAAATACTGAAGTGTTAACATACCTTCGCGCTTGAAATTTCCAATCCGCGGTGGGCACGCGTGCTAATTAAAGTGTGCAATAAAGAGTTCTAATCTATCTCACCCGCGGTTTCTTGTACACTAACAAGCTGTTAATCTACTGTTAACAGCTGTCAGTGGTTTTTTTTGTATGCACTTTGGTCAATTGACAGCTGTTAACAGTAGATTAACAGCGTGTTAGTGTACGTGTAACATGTACGAGGTACGGGTAGCACAAACATTGAAAAATACCCAGACTAAGACTATTTCATGGAACTACAATTCTTGGTTTACTATGCCAATTCGATGTACATTGCACGATTTGATACATTGACGATTAAAACACAGATTAACAAGTAGGAAGACACGGTTACGCAATGTACATCGAATTGTCCCATAAACTATGAATTGCAGGCCCACGAAACGCGGCCCAGGTCTCTGGGGGAATCGAAGCCACAACTTCAGTTGATTCATAAGCAACACCGCCAGACTAGGGAGGCAGCATCACGTAAGGCCAAAGACCGCGCCCTCGCTTTAACTCGAAAGCCTTTTAATCTCGCCAATAAAAGTTCGAGATCGTCCGCGGATGCACTCGAAAACATCGTCCGGACATTAAATTGCGTGTTCCGTGCTAAAAAACACTACCCAAAACGATTCTTTCAATATTTTTGTTGCTAAAGAAATAAAAATTATATAAAGTTAAGAATGTTAAATTTATTATTGTTACGTTTATAGGTTTCCAGTTATTTAAAAGTCTAAAATCGATACCTCTGTTCACCTGGTTGTGCAATAAAGTGTTCTCTATCTATCTATCTAATATTACAAAGAGTAAAAGTTTGTAAGTTTGTATGTAGAGGCCATCACCGAAACTAATTATCCGATTGAAAAAATTTGAATGTATTTAAGAGTGGACGTAGGCTATAGACTAATCTGGTAACCATGCGAACGTAGTCGCGGGCACTCCTAGTCTAATATAATATCCTTTTACCATCACAAAAAGTTATAGAATGTGCGTTCAAGAGGCATGGCGGATAAAGGTGATTAAGTTGTCCTAATAAATCAATTCATGACACCCAGTTATAATTACTTTCTACGTCACGTAGCAATAATAAGTTCTAAGAAAGTGCGTCAACTATGACTATTAAATCTTGCAAAGTGGGTGAACTAAGTAATGTCAAGTTACAAATTTCGGTTTATTTCAGACACTTCTTAACTAGTTTATTTACGTCTGAAAGGAAGCTGAATGAAATTACATATACCCTGTTGTCATTTGCTGTCATCTGATCCAACATTAAGGTTTTACTTGGCCTAGTGTTATAAGTGTGTGTGTGTGTGTGTGTGTGTGTGTGTGTGTGTGTGTGTGTGTGTGTGTGTGTGTGTGTGCGTGTGCGTGTGCGTGTGCGTGTGCGTGTACGTGTGCGTGTACGTGTGCGTGTGCGTGTGCGTGTGCATGTGCGTTTGCGTGTGCGTGTGCGTGTGCGTGTGCGAGTGCGTGTGCGTGTGCGTTTGCGTGTGCGTGTGCGTGTGTGTGTGTGTGTGTGTGTGTGTGTGTGTGTGAGTGTCTCGAATGGAGACCACATATCGGCAAGCGCAGCGTAGGACGACCAGCCACAAGATGGACAGATGACCTCATCCAAGTGGCAGGAAGACGCTGGATGCAAGTCGCTTCCAACCGGTCTTTTTGGAAATCCATGGAGGAGGCCTATGTCCAGTAGTGGACTTCTTGTGGCTGAATGATGACGTACATACATAAACTCACGCCTATATCCCGGAAGAATACGCCGAGACCAGGGTTTGACACTTGCTACGATCATGACAGACGTCTTTAGCTTCATGAACATTCTATTAAATTGAACTTTCTATTAACTGTGCGTGAGACGTTTCCTTTCGTGTTCTTAGCACTATTCCCCGCTCAGCGTTAGACTTCAAAGTTCTACACAATAGAAATTCCACGTCAAATATAATCCCAGAGCAACCCTTATCAAAGTCGTTAAAATTGACTCTGGCCATTCATCAGTTGAGCGCTGGATCGGTATCAATTGAAAAATGTCATTTAACCCCCAGCCCGTACACTATGCGGGCAGAAATAGTCTTTTAAACTGGATTTAAACCTAATTCAAATGTCATAAAACTCAAAAATGAGTTGACGTAAATAAGCTTTACTGAGGTAACAAAATTACTTATGTTGGTCCCAAACTAGAATACATATTATGAAAATGGTGCTAATTTAATAAATAATAAACTTTGTAATAATTTGCAATATTAAAAGTGGCTGTAGACCAACAGCCCGATGGTCGGACAGAGGGTCCGTGGATGTGAATGGCATGCCGAGAAACCGCGAAAGATGGCGTGCTCGGAGGCATATTATACCCTGCAGTGGACAGAAGTGGACTGATGATGTTTAGAGTCGGCTTGCAATAGGTAGATAGGTCGCGTGGAATGCGTAATTTATCGATTTTGATTAATAAAAAAAAGTTTGACCTTAAACAAAAAAAAAATCTCAGAGAAAAAAAAATGGAGATTATCGGTTAAATTAGTAAGAAGTGAGTCATGATAATGAAAAACCGGACAAGTGCGAGTCGGACTCACCGAGCGAGGGTTCCGTACAAATTTGTAGGTACTTAAATATAATAAATAGTTCTGGAATCGAGTCTCGCAGTGTTTTCTGAGCTTAACTTCAACGACTAATTTTTGTATGATTTAGATATAAATGTATAATTATCAGATTTTACCCTATATTTGTAGTATAAGACAATATTGCGTGCCAAATTTCATAGTTCTACGTCAACGGAAAGTACCCTGAAAATGTTGATTTCCTTAAATGCGAAATATACGTTTTTTTGTGCCATAAAGGCCGTATCCCTTTTTTTACGTAAACTTAGAATTTTGGTTTTTTTCACAGCTTCAAGAGACTGTAGACTGTACTGTATATGGTTTTAATTTCAACGCAATACCTCCACGCGGTCTCGAGACGGACGGACAACAAGGCTTCCATTTTTTCCTTTTGAGGTGCGGAACCCTAAAAAAACTATTATTTCCAAATTAAAAAAAAAAATCCTCAGTAGACAGTAAGAGACTAATAATAATAACTTCTACACAATACGATCACTTGACCTGGTCCCAAACTAGGATACCCTGTGCTTTGGTAACTAGGCAAGGATTTTACAAACATGAAAATACACCCAGACTGAGGCCATTTGTACAAACGTATGGCGGCCCCCAGTGGGAATCGAACCCACAACCTCTGTTTTGGTAACTAAGCGCCTTAACGGCTAGGCTAAGAGGCAGTCAAATTACAACTTCGTAATGTCTGCCTGATAAGGTTCGCATGCTGCGCCATCTCTTGGGGACTTTAATTAACTCATCTCGGGTATTATGCCCGGATATACCCTTACTGGCTTTTATGTGAGCAGGTATTTGTCGGGATATTACGTTTTAATCTGTGTGAGTATCGTTGCGCGAAAAAACAAGTTTTTTCTTTATATAGTACCGATAACATATGCTATCGCTTAAAATATAGTTTAGAATAAAAATCTTTTTGTATTTATTGTCTTATGCAGACGGTGTAATAAAGTAGTCTGTATCATCTCCCATTTACCATCAAATCGTTGAGGACATTATTAGTTCAATCAAAATAGACAAAAAAAGCGTTGAGTTTGCATCAATCCGTTACAAGCTGGATTATTGTATAGGTCTTTAATACGTCATTACAAATGCTATGTCAAAAGTCCCCATCGATCCCGTTCGTGCGTTCTTTTTTATCCGGGGCCAAATGTCATAACTTTTCATTTTTTGCGTATATCTCTGAAACGGTGACAGCTACTGGAAAAATAGATGAGCCAAGTTTGTACGTCGTAAAATTTTCTACAAAAAAGTTATCAATATTTTTTTCCCTACGAAGCATCGTTCTCGATTTATCCTGATTTCTACTGTAACAAAAATTTGCGCTCCGAAGCTTAATATTTCGCAAACGGATTTTTGACTCAAAAAATGATTTTCCTTCACCTACAATATTTTTAAACGACTAGTCCAACGATACCCCACACTATGGGATACACGAGAAAAAAAATCATCCCTATTATAAGTGTAGGGGCGGAACCCCAAAATATATTTTTTTATGATTTTGTTTTAACGTTTTGTCGGTTAATACCTATGTATAATTTTGACACATTTAAGCTTTCTAGTACTAATAGTCTCTGAGTTAGGTTGAATCGACTTATCCTTTGTAGTAAAATAGTTCTCCAGCCTTACAAGGCTTACCTTGGCGTCTCACCTCTAAGAGCCTTACGACGTCTCAAGTGATATTCTTTAGCTCTAGGAGTAGCTCTTCAAATCGCGCGTTATATCTTAAAGTCCTTGTGTTAATCGAAGCCAGGGTCAATTTGGTTTGGCAGCCGGATATACGGACGGACATGGCGAAACTATGCGGGTTCCTTGTTGACTATGGAACCATAAAATGCGCCACTCGTCGCATTTTTCATTTCTTAGTATTTGATGCAAGTTCCCTATTGTGCACTTTGTCACTTTGGAGTGTTGTTGAGGGAGATAGCGATTTATAATTTTTGAATTTTTAATATTGACCTACCATCCTTCCGCTTTTTTATTTCATTGGGTCACCTAAGTAATCTGTGTATCGCTTCGCTATTTGTCTTGTCGTGTGGTTCGATCCTATCCCAAGCCAAAACCTAGGGCGGGACAGGCGAGTGTAAACAAGGCTTGAATAATTGCTTAAAGTCAGACCACAGAGGACAAATTGTAAATTTTGAAATAGATTCAGAAAAATCAGAGCAAGTTATTCTATGCAGGCCCATTACAAGTAAAAAACTAGAATAATTTAAATTACATCTTCAAAGTAGCTTAACTGCGCATAAAGGTAAAACCCTAAATACTAACGACCATTATGAAGACTTCTTTAAAGTCATTTCAGTTAATTTTGAAAATGTTTTTAAATTAAGAAAATTACCTAGCAATGAAAATAAAGTAGGGTTTAACGAATGGGCCACTGCGGGCATCCGAAAAAGTAGAAACACACTGTATGCATTGTATGAGAAAAAACATACACATATGACCACAGTTTTAGAGAGTATGTTAAACTATATTCTTAATTATTCAGGGCCGTCTGCCACGAAGCTAAATCCGAACATATAAAGAAACAAATCCTCCAGTCTTCAAATAAATTTAAAACAATCTTGACTATTATAAATAGGGAAACTGGTAAAGCCAAATCAGGAGATCGCGAATTTTCATTAAAGATAGATAATAGAGTGAAAATCAAATGAAGACATTGCTGCGGCCTTTGAACAATACTTTATAAATGTTCCAATTGAAACTACGGCTCCTTTAGACTCGTCTCCTGATCTTGCTGCAAGTATATTGAAAGACAATGTCCCCTCGTGCGATTACGAGTTTTCGTTCGACTATATTAATCCCCATAGCGTAATTAAAGCGTTTAAACTAACTATAATTTGTAGTCGGGGCCCAGTTTCATGACCAGTGCATATATTTTGGGCACCGACTCCAAATTATACTTTTACAATACCTACATGTGTACATACTTCTAATCATTCAGATTATTTCTAACTTTTTAGAATTGTTTTTGTATAAAAATTTTAAATAAAGAATAAAAACCGACTTCGAAACACTAGGTACAGAGTGAACAATTCTAAGTGACATTCCGCATCTCGCCGATGAAACCCAAAATATGTCCAAACGAAGTCATTTGTTCAAGTTATTTATCGGGCATTGTAGTATACGTGAAAGGCGTTACGCACACAGTAGCAAATACTACATCTCGACGAAAGACGTGCTCTACCGTAGCTGGCTATTGTACTCACTCAATATCGGACCGGGTTTATTGTTACACGGGTTAAAAACGTGGTTTATCCGGTTGACAAACCCTTGCGGAACTCAGGGTCTCTCGATGCCGCCTCTGATGGTCACCTTTTCAAAAAGATGGCACAGCATTTCATTCCTACAATGCTCCCAAAAATTGCGCGTAGTTTTATTATCTAGCAAACCCCAAAAGTATACTCATTACAATCGCTAATCCGCCGCATTGTGCGATTTCTTTAAATGCAATAAATAAAAAAAAAAAAACAAAAAATACTTTATTGCACAAAAAGGTGTTTGTACAAAAGGCGAGCTTAGTACTAGTAAGTATTTCTTCCAGTTACCCTTGGGTTATGTGGATAATGCAAGGGGTAATAAGAGAAAGATTTATTGCAAAAAAAAAAATTACATAAACTATATTGCAATAAAATTACATAGTAATTAAAACAAGTTACACACCAAATACACATAAAATTCACACTATAACACAATAAACACAACTACATAAAATTTACTTCTATAATGGGATTATTACTCTGAAGTTCGAAGTAGTGCTCAAAGGTTTTACTTTTAAACACGTCGACTGACGGGGCCTGGCGTATGTACAGGGATAGCGCGTTCCACAAGCGCACCGCTGTCAATGTGAAAGAATTTCAATAGCCTACCGTACAATGCACAGTTAAAAGTATCAATAAATAAATAAATAATAATGTTATATTGTGTGAGCGAGACAGCATGCTCGACGTAACAGCCGGCTTTAAGGGTTCCGTTTCTTTTTTGAGACACAGAACCTTAAAAATGCTTTATTGGCCCTGGCATCACTTTCCATTTTGTTAGGTCAATTCTTCTTCTTCTTCTTCAGGTGCCTCTCTGACTTGGCAGTCAGCTCAGCATATTTCTTTCTGTCTCTCGCTAAGTGAAAAAATTCTGCCGCACTTGCAATTCCAGTCCATTCTCGCAGGTTCCTTAACCACGATTTCCTTTTTCTAGCCACGCGTCAACTACAAAAGAAAAAAATTGACAAAATAATCAGATAAGTGACAGTAAATTTTTGTTTTTTGCTATTCGCTTTCTTACTCTCTCTCAATCTCTCTCTTTTGTCTATAAATAAAGATTACCGGTCTCATTTATAAAAAACACGATTACCCTAAAACACTCGTCAGAGGCTGATAGATAGAATATTCTTTATTGTATGTACACCAGGAATTACATATGAGAATCTAACAATATTATAGCACAGTACAATTGGCGACATTATTACTAAAAGTAAATTCTTCCAGACAACCATTGAAGGAAAAAAGGCAGGAGGCAGTTCAAGTAATTTGTGGTTACGAATTTCCCTCTACCATAGACGGTTTTTTGTACTTAACATGTAGGTACTTATTCGGTCAATAGATAATTTGTCTAGCGACGGCGCCATCTCTTGCACATCATTGTAATTAAATCATACATCGCCATCTATATATTCATCATTGTATGTATATTGGAAGCGGAAAAACCTCTAGCCTTTTACTCCACAGAATCTTCCATCCAATCCTGCATCCAGGGACGATCATAATCTTATTATATCCTAAAGGGGTAAGAAAATTACAGTAAAAACAAATATATATATATATTATTTAAACGGACTCTGAGGAGTGTTTAAGGAATCATATTGTTATGAATAAGACCGTAAACCTCAGGCAGGGATTAAGTCTGAACTAGTTACCACGTAATTTTAAGGCATGATTGATCGCCGTTCCGGTTCCGTTTTCTGCAAGTGTTTTTAGTCAAAAAGCCTCCGGACCTACGAAATCACTTGACCGCCTATACATCACTTTCTCCTAAGTAAATTTTCCACTTTTCCGTCTTTATAGTAAAACTTGTACAGAGGACCGCTTATTGGATTTGTTTTTTGTAGTGATAAGTCACTAGCTTAGAAACAGGTAAATAGAAATAGATAGATATTATACTTTTCCGTGTGGCGCCGGATTAAGAGTAGCGTCATTCCATTTCCTTTCGAAATCAATTACCAGGAGACGGGCAGCAGCGTCTTCCTGAGATTCCAACCACATACTGCGATCGCCAGCCCGCCAGCCAAGCGTGGCGATTGTGGCGAAATCCCTCATGGTTATGAAAACCACGAAGGAGGCCTATGTCCGGCAGGAGGCATCAAATGGCTGATGATGATGATGACGATGACACCTCGCGTCATTTAGACTGGTATTGAATAAGTAAAAGTTAAGTTGCTGAATTAAAATCTCTGCACACATGCAACTAGGGCGAGAATATTTATATATGTCTATTTTTTAAGCCAGTGACCTCGACCCGCTAACCCCTCAACCCCCGCGCCAGCTATGTGCGTTTGTTTTTTAGGAATTTCTGCGGCAAGATACAAGATACAGACTGGCTTCATCTAAACAATACGAGCCAAGCCAGCGGTGGCTTGTCTATAGAGCTGGCGCCAGCGCACTGGCTTCGTATATACCATACTTTTCTCCCGTAATTCGTGTGTGTGCAATATTTTCCAATTTATAATGCAATTGCAAATAATAAAAAAAAAAAATGTTGCTGAGGTCGGGAACATAAGAGCAAAGTTTTCTCTCGAGGTCCTTCTGCATTTTTTCTTTCGGTGGCAGGCGAAAGGAGAGGCGTAATCAATCTTTCACGCCTGTATAAACCTATCCTAAAGATTGCTTTGGTGTTGTTACTGTAAATAAAATAGAAATTCCGCAGCGGCTAAAATATATCCTTTGTATTTTGTCTGTGTAGAACATAATTTTAGGTTTTATTTACCGCTTCTTTGCCACATAAAGGGGTTTAAAATGTATTGTGTCATGTTGAAAATTAACACGTATCCGGTAAAATATCAGCGTAAAATCATCGCTTTTGTTGCTTTTGACGTAACGACAGTTACATAGCTAGCCCATAAATAAGAGGCCTATGCCGTTATTTTATTTAATACTTTAGTACTCCTTTTTTCCTCTGTGGTACTACAGAGTTACTGCTGACTTTGAATTCGTTAGACGTTTTTTAAGGAGACATTCTTACCATGATTTAGGAACATAATGTGCTAGTTTTCAAAAAAATGACGGTTGAAAGAAAAAAAATTTTACATATTATTTCACTTAAGCCTGATATGAATAAAAGGACGAAAAGTTATAAAAAGAAAACTATGGCTCGAGCGTCTTATCTTTTACTTGTTTACACAATATCGGACCACAGACTCTTAAACATTTAACATAGCAGAAAGCATTTTAGGGTTCCGTACCCGAAGGGTGCCAAACGGGACCCTGTTACTAAGACTTCACTGTCCGTCTGTCTGTCTGTCACCAGGCTGTTTCTCGTGAACCGTGATAGCTAGGCTGTTGATTTTCAATTTTCACAGATGATGTATTTCAGTTGTCGCTATAACAACAAATAGTAAAAACAGAACAAAATAAATTTTAAAAGGCGGCTCCCATACAACAAACGTGATTTTTTTGCCGTTTTTAGGGTTCCGTACCTCAAAAGGAAAAAACGGAACCCTTATAGGATCACTTTGTTGTCCGTCTGTCCGTCCGTCCGTCCGTCTGTCAAGACCCTTTTTCTCAGGAACGCGTGGAAGTATGAAGCTGAAATTTATATCAATTACTCAGGTCTACTGTCCCTTGAAGCTGTGAAAAAATCAAACTTCTAAGCCAACGCAATCAAAAGATACAGCCGTTTATGCCGCAAATTTTCGACACTTGCAAGGGAATCAAAACCTACAGGGTGCTTCCCATGAACTCAGAATCTTGAAATTTGGTACGAAGCAACGTCTTATAGCATAGATAAAGGAAAAATTACGAAAACCATAAATTTTTAGTTACATCACATAATATATTTTTTTTAATAATTTTAAACTTACTACCCATTTCCTCATAAACGCGTAGAGGTATTAAATTGAAATTCAAATAAACGAACTTTGTAAACCTTGCAGGTTTGTACGGAACCCTCGGTGCGCGAGTCCGACTCGCACTTGGCCGGTTTTTTTTCTCGACCTTTGTGTTTAATGTTGTATAGATAATGGTACTGATAAATGATGATGGTCCGACTCGCACTTGGCCGGTTTTATTGAGGTTACTAAACCTCCTACAACTTTGGATTTACAGCTTCGAACCAGAAGTAAAACATAATTACAAGAATATGTTTTACCATTACTGTTAAATCATTAATACTGTTTATCATAAAAAGAAAAACAACATTCTCTTAAAATATTCCTAACGATTTCAAAATCACGCTTTATACCTGTTATGCTTTCGACGTAAGTTTTGCCCAATTATGTATTTACTAACAGGGTGCTTTTTGTTTCAGGTACCTGAGTTACATCAAACAGCCAGCAAAAACGGATTATTATTTCAAAAAATGTGATGCGCACACATTTTTACAAAACCCAGTTTTCTTCTCACAATAACAGTGGTTGCAAGGTGAAACCAAAAGTGGTGTAACTAAAAATGTTCATGAAATTCAAGCTAGTGTTCGTAGTAACGTGAAACAGTTGACAGCATGGGGGTTATCAAGAAACATAGTGTGCTGTGGGTGCTGTACCTGACCGTGCTTGGGTGGATTTCTGGTGAGTCAAACTACCATTTCCTTATTTGCCTTGTTCGTTCCGCCAACTGATTTCAAGTTACTGATTTCAAATTTGAAACTTTAGCTAACTACGACCGCGATACTTAAACTGTGATTAAGGGGCTCCATAGAGTAAAGGGGCTGTTACACAAGGAGAGTTTCTCGCACGCGAGTGGCGATTTCTCCTAGGCAATAATATGGTCACCTAGTATCAACAAATGTCCCGAGCTTCGTCTCTGGAGTACAATTATCGCTACTTAAACTCTGCTAGGCCTGTGTAAACAAACTGTACGAGTTTCTCTTACGAGTTTTACCATTTAAAACACGACTTTGTTGTTTAGTCTAGTAATGTCAGTGCTGGTGCTATAATGTCTTTGGAGGTGGCATAGGGTGTACTTGTTATTGCAGCTCTAATGAGATACCAGATTTATATGCCTATGAAAAATGTGGGTCACGAATGGCGAGTCTCGTGTCAAAATCAGTACAGAATGATTAGCGCGAGGCTCGCAATGGAGCTTGCGATTCCTGCCCCAGCATTGTTTATACGAGTCAAGACACGTATGCGTCTATAGATATACGATTACTCGCCGGTAGTGTCAAGAGAAGTGAGTCTTGCCTGTGATACTCGCATTCGAGGATCACTTGATTAATACGAGTTTTTGTCAAAATGTAAACAAGCGCAGGCGAGAATCGAATGGCGAGTTTTGCCATGCGATAATTGCATACGATTATTTGCCGCTCGCGTGCAAGAAACTCTCCCTGTGTAACTTCCCCTTAACACTAGCGCCCCGAGGAAAACAATCATATCTTTTTTTACAGATTGTATTTGCGAAAAGTGTCTGTGCAATCTCTCAATCATGTAAATAGTGATTTTTAGGACCCACGACCGAGAACCTGGGATCAAGGACCTCCGACTACATAAAATGCCAAAACGGCCGTTTTTTGGCGGTGACGCTATCTAGTCCTCAGTTGTTTGCCTTAGATTCACGAGTTGTTTTACGTTAGAGAATAAATCATTCTCTAACATACAACAACTATTATTTTACTAATGATGATCTATCAAACAGTATCACTAAACTGCAGGAATACCGTAAAATAACTTAAAAATGTATTGAATAAATGGGAAATTTAACAAAACAATTTCAAACATCGTGAATGAAAAGTTGTCGTACATGAAAAAACTCTTATTGTCGTGCTTTACTTGCGGACTTGCTCTTTTTAAGGTAACCCTGTCAAAATTTGGATTTCAATACTCACTTCGTTGAAAATTTTATTAATATTTTGAGTTGATACATGGCACCTAACAACCATTTCCGTAATAGGGCGTTTTTAAACCCATCTCCGATATTAACACTTTAACTTCACCGCTATAAATGAGTATTGATAGCGGTGAAGTTAAAGTGACAGTTAATCTGTAAAATATGGCAACAGTGTAAGCTGTAGTAAAAATTTCCAAATTAAGATATGGAACTCTATTTTCCTATTAAAAAATGACAACACACGTTATTTTACTTTATTGTTGTGTAAAACAGGTAACAAACAATCAATAACGTACAGAATTATTCGCCGCACTCAATTTACGAGAAAACAGCTAGCCTGTTTGATACAAAGTAGCCGAAAGAAAGTGCACCCTTTTTCCCGCAAGTTGCAAAGGAGCAAGGAACTAAGCTAGGTACTCAATCTTAAATTAACACTAATTGTGTTTCTCATAATTTATGCCCCTTGGATACGGTCCAGGGACCGTTGAAAAATTAATCAGCTAAAAGGTTAATTTTTTGTCTTACTTCGCCGGGACGTACTTAGAACTTAAACTGTTTTGGGTTTATGAACCTTTTTATCATTTTATTGCTGCACAGGCATACGTTTAGAAACTTATTATTATTATTAAATTATTTATTGCATAGTAAACAATTTTCATATAAACTCGTACTTAATGCTAAATATTTTCTTCCAGTCAACCTTTAAGGTTAAATAACTTAAGGCTGCTATTACGTCAAACATGCTGTCTCACTCGCACGATGTAACATTTTCGTATTTTCGTATGAGTATCCTTTAGATAAATGTGGTCTGAAGGTTTGATAGATGATTATATTACGGTTATCTTATATTATATTACGCCCCTTCCCTTTTGCCATAAAAATAAAAATACTCACTGATTTTTATGATGTAAAAATTGATTTTATGGTAAATAAATATTTTCACTATCACTATCACTATAAGTAGTTTTTAATAGTTTAGTTTTTTTGTAGTAGTTTTTTTTTTCAACAGCCCGATGGTCGAATGATATGGTCAGGTCGGCAGGGGGGCCGTGGATGCGAATGGCAAGAGACCGCGAAAGATGGCGTGATGGGGAAAAGGTCTATACCCAGCAGTGGGCAGAGGTGGGCTGATGATGATAATGATGATTGTTTGTTATTGGTTAAAGTTATATCCACGGTGATTAATATTTTAGCACCTTAGCTTGCTACAATTTTTAATAATTGCATTGACCAAGGAAACTTTCCTAATCTATTAAAGTTAAGTAAAATAGTACCCTTGTTTAAATCTGGTGATAGTGAAGATCCCAATTTCAGACCAATAGCAATACTGGCGGTCCTAAGTAAAGTTCTTGAGAAAGTAACTTTGCACCCTAAAAGTAGAGTTAAATCCTCAGGATCTAATGTAAGAGTAAGAGCCCCCCAAAGTACTATACTAGGACCGTTCCTTCTTTTGGTTCAAGTAAATGATTTGCCCTACCTAGTAGAAAAACTATCGCAGATAGTATTGCTTGCTGATGATACCTCCTTAATTTTTAAAGTAAAGAGAGGTTTAGGTAATGTTTACGATATAAACAATGCTCTATCGACAGTTCTAAGTTGGTTCACAGTGAACAATTTGATGTTAAGACTGTTCTTACATGGAGTATGCTGTTTCGCTTGTTATTGTAATATAAGGAGTAATATTTTTGATGAATGTGGTCTGAGGGTTTGATGGATAAGTAAATTGCAGATATTCAAGGCATATTTTTCTTATCCTGTACTAAGGTTTTTTTTCTATTCTGTACTAGTGATCGGCCCGGCTACGCACAGGTGCAATGGGCATTGGCAAAAAAAAGTACTGTTTAAAAAAAAGAAACAACGGTAATTTTGATAGCCTGGCCCAACATTTCGATACATTAGATGCTTTACATTAGCACAAACCCTCAGGCCTGAGTACCGCCCTGTCCAAGATTGAGACTAGAGACTGTTAATTTATGAACAATTGAATTGGTTTCTTTCCTTTTGGTCTATTGTTTCGTTTTCTTCGTTATCTCTGGCAGTCGTGAAGTGGCCGGAATTCCTAATTACGTTACCTGCGGGTTTTCAGCTTACTAAGTCCTGGCTGAATAAGACATTATTCTACTGTTATTCCTGTTATTCCTGCGCTTTAAAGAGCTCTTTATAAAGGCAGACCTTTAAGCAAACTTACATCTTGATTTGTTACAAGACATGTTGTTATCTAGAGTGGATGCTGAATGCAAACTGTGAACACCTTATTTTTGTGATAAACTTGGTAAGTTTTGGATAGGCATTCTCAATATTATTAGAGAAAAAATATTACAGCAAAAGTTTTATAGTTTTTACGATAGAGCATACACAAAAACATGTACAACAAAATGGTTTTTATATATAGGGACACCCCTTGTTTTATTTAGTTTATTTGCTAGGCAATCTGCCATAATAACATACATACATACATAATTTCACTGTATCCCGGAGGGTTAGGTAGGGACCAGCATTTATCACTTGCCACGACCCTGACAAATCCCTTTCGCTTCACTAACACAGTCATATTCTGTAAAAATTTCAACTGGCTTCAGTCGGACTCAAGATACAAAGCCATTTATACATTCGATAGACAGTCGGATGTCGTACTCGTAGGTATAGAAGTAGAGTCTTGCGTGCAATCTTTATGTACGGAACCCTAGAAAGTTCCTCACTTTCTAGGGTGAATGTTTGGATGTTTTATACGCAATTAAGCACAAACCGCTGAACGGATTCTCATGGAATTTTGTACACAGGTATTGATTTGGACACTTGATTAAAACGCAGGCTTCTTTTTATCTGGATCACACGTGAGTGAAGTCCCAGGCACTGTTAGTTGATATTTGCTTTCTGAGAAATGGGCTTTTTAACTTGTGAAAAGATCAGAAAGCCTAACATTATGACATGTCTAAGATTCAGAACTAATAAAATCCAGAATGGAAGATAAATACAAAATGTTTAGAATCTAAAATATAAACAAATTACTACAATGCATTTCATTTAAAACTATTCAGTTTGGTTTTTCTACATCAATTAGAAATAGCGTAGACATACACTATATAGTCGATTCACGGTTTAGGCATTTTGCCCTGTTAGGCAATTTCAATTTTAAGCTTTCTGATCAAGAGAGGCCATTCTTCTTTAGACAGCAGCGAAGCCAAAGGGCGATCACTTATTTTTACTCAATTAAACAAGCTTGTTGGACCGGATATTAAACTTAGCGACGTAGGATGTTGACATTGACGACAAACACTTAGAAAAGGAGACGGAAACCGAAATTGGCAATTTCTTCTTTGAGGCGCTAGTTTTAATTTTAAATATTGGCAAAAGTAGAGTTAAGTAAAAATGTAATGCCTGAAAGGAAACACATTTTTGCATTGTAAATCATAGGGAATACGGGAACCTTGGCTAAGAAATTAACGGCTTAGATATTAGATATTACAGATTCAGGCTCAAAGTCGCACTTTCAAATGATCAGTTAGGCAAGTGTCGAACAAGAAATATGACCAATCAGGAATATGATGGATCAGGAACATATCATAAATATTTATCGTTTCAGGTTTAGTAATAAAACTGTTGACTATTACTCACATGTTACGGATAATCAAGTTTAAATTGGTGTCCAGTATGCTTACTTGCATGATCTTGGTTAGGCGGGAAGACACCCGGTGCTCTGCATGGTGGCGCAGAATGGGTCTGTGGTCGGTGGGTAGACCACCAGCGTGGTAGGCTGACGACATTGTGAAGGCGGCTGGGAACTTCGAGACTAGCAATATATCGGATGGGTTAGCGTGAAAAAGAGGACTATGTCCAACAGACTTTGAAAACTTGACACTGATAACTTTATCGTATTATTGAAATAACGCTTACCCTAAAACTGGTTCCTCGGTATTGATAAGAAAACCATGTTCAATATAAAGAAGTTAACCCACTCCGGATGTGGGGGCCCATCGATGTAAGTATGTAAGTAAATATAAATTTAAAACTCTCGACTTTTTTTACACAGCCTTGAAACTTGACGCCGTCATTTAGTATGAAAACTTAATAAAAAAACTTTTGCTTTTAGAACTGTCTTAAATATTGATACTGAAAGAACGGTTTACAGGTTTTACAATCTTTTGTAGATGTAGTATGTGTATTCGTATTTATAATCACAGGCTGTGCTCACCTGTGATTAATTCGTCGGGAATTATAGTAATTAAGTTTACCCAATAAATAATTGCGATTATAAACCCGTTAAGCGGTTAAAAGCGGTGGTAGTACAGCGGTAGAGCGCCGGCCTCACATTCGGAAGGTCAATGGTTTGAATTCCGGCGTGTTCCAATGACTTCATTTTCTGAGTTACGAATATTTGAATCGTGTGATTTTAAAACGACACATGTCCTTTCATTACAACTTTGCAGGAAATAGAAAAAACTGTTTTATTCAAATACCAATATCTACAACAGCAATATTTTAGCATATTATATTGATTTCTGTATGAGTAAACTACAATTTTTTTTTCTAATGTAAATCAATAGGTAGGTGTAAATAATTTAATAAAAAAAAAATGGGCAAGTGTTATTTTAAAAACACATGTGACTTGTGTTGTTTTAAAATCACACGATTCATTTGTGAAGTTGTAGTAGCAAAACCCTCGCTAACTGTAAAAGAAAACCTCGCAAAGAAACCTGAGTGTCAAAGGTGACATCAGCGCTTGAAATTGCCAATCAGCGGTGGGCACGCGTGGTAATTAAGCCCATACTCTCTCTCTCTCTCTCTCTGAGAGAAGGGCTATATCCTGCAGCGGGACGTAAATAGGCTACATAAAAAAGACTCGTTAAATGTATATTATACCTCTAATAATGTGACAGGTACGTTTCGCCTCTTGGTATGAGACTGCCAACCTAGATAGATTTCCACTTGTAACTGCATTCAGAGTTCGATCCGGCCTGTCCGGTCCGGACGCCTTGTTGCCGGATGAATTGTGAATGTAATCTACGCAGGTGCGAGATAAATAGGGCGGAATTCTACAGGTTAATAACTTCGCCTTTCTGACGAGAAAAGTGCCATCTCCAAACTGCGCAGAATGTGGAGGAATCAAAGACGTATATCACATTTTAGTGGAATGAAACTGCAAGAAATTTAATCTATATATTTATATATATTATTTTATATATATATATATACTAATAATAAATCTGTAAGGGTCGGTCATGGAGTAAGTTAGTTTGTTTTCAGAGATATTGTGTTTATAGGCTCAATATATGATACTGAAACTAATTTCACGATTTTTAGAATTTTTTTCTGTATGTGTGTATGTATGTATGTATGTTCCTCCATAACTCTTAAACCAATTATCCGAATTTGATGAAATTTGGTATAAAAACATATAGACATCTGGGACACAGGATAGGCTATTTAAATTCTAGCTCCAGTTATGATAAGACGTGGCCCCCATACAAATGCTTCGTAAAAATCGAAATGTACGCGAACGGAGTCGCGGGCACAGCTAGTACATAATAATGCAGTACTTAGTACTGTAGGAGATTGTAATGTAGTTCTAGCATTTCCCAATTCAGAAGAGGCCAAAACTTTGTTTAAATTGGTTAAACTTGGTTTGAAAGCTAAGATGAGATTAGCTATAGACTTGTATAGATACTTACCTGTCACACGTCATGTATAAACTATGTATTTTCCATGAAATACAGGCGTCGTTTGTGAAGAAAATTATATCCCTAATTGGAAGAGAAACTGGTTCACGGCTCAGCCAGCCAAATTAGCCGTAGCTATGATTGCGATATGACTGCTATGATAAGCAGTGTTGCAAAAAAGCACTAACCTAATTATTGTTATTGTTATTAAAACAACTATCTTCTTATAACTATTCCACCGCAATACCACACCTACAATACCATATAATTATATAACTTGCCCCCGGTTTCTCGTGCGCCAGCGGTCTGCTGGCCACCCGGCACGGTCTGTTGTTAGCAGCTCATTTGTTTCCTTTGTTTCCTTTTTTGTATATTTTGTTTGTACCGTGGCCTATTAAGTGATACGACATGCTGTTGATATTGGCGGTTTGCTGGTGTGGGAGAAACCGGAAGACTTAAATATTGTGTTGTGCACTCACTTCAGGACCCCATATGAACGTTCATTAAGTTTTAATTTAGTTTCTATAAGTTGTGTCACATATTATTGCTGTAAAATAATTCATGTACTCTTCATGAATTACTCAATACACGCCCTCACCTTAAACTTACTAATAATAAAGTACTTAGTGAGTTTTTTTTTGGATGCATGCCCAGTACATATTTTTATCATCTAAGTTTAGAATAAGTGGCATGTTTCTGTAATATCTCCGTATTAAATAAATAAATATAGCATTACTAGGACGACATGGTCGCTTTTCTTTTGTGAATCGAGTTCTTTAAATAAAGATAAAAAAAAAATACGTTTGAATTCGGCACATTTACGAAGGCACACTAGAATTCATACGTAGGTAGATATTTTACCCGCGAATGTGTGACGGGGCAAGGTTTATTGGATGCAGGTACAATTTATCTAAACGTGTTGATGCGAAAGGCGCACCACTTTGTTAAATGAACGGAGCGCGACAGCCCACGTGTAGAGCTATTCGAACATTTCGAGTATAGTGTGACCATTAGTGCTGTGCACTCCCTGAGGTATGCGCGGCGAGGTGTGAGGCAAAGAAAAAACTGCATGAGTTCACATGAGATCAATACATGTCGGACATATCTTACGATATCAGTTTGCATTTCTAAGGCAAGACTTGTGGCGGGACGATGGTCGGAGGCTATCTATCTGTAATATATTATACTTACTTAGTTGATTAAAATGTAACTTAAATATACTCATATTTGATTAAAAATATGCAGGTGATAAATAAGAACTAAACTTATAATTCAAAGGACTTGTTTTATTGAACATTTTATATTTACAAACAATTATATATTCTAACGAAAGTTATTCTGACATAGATTCTGTTTCAACTTCATCTTCCATTTCGTCATCATCTTCATCTTCCACTTCGCCACCGGAACTTGAATCAGAGTCTTGCAAATTTATTATGAATGAATCGATAACATTATCGAACCCACTATCGCGACACCAGTAATCATTTTCATTTTTCTGGACATGATCGTCGCATCTCTGCCATTTTTCCGCCGTGAATTCCGAAAACAATTTATCCAATAAGATTATCTTTTCGTCTAGAGAAGAATTAATATAGTTTTGGGCTATGTTGTTTTTAATATCAGCCCAGACCAACTCTATTGGATTTAAATCTGGATGGTACGGAGGTAAACGCAGAACAGTGTGTCCACTGGCTTTCAGGAGTTCGTCAATTCTATACACGGGTTCTTTTTGTGTATTTTTGATAAGAAGTAGCAGTTGAGCCTTTGACATGGTTCCTGAAAATTGTATATTATGGCGTAGCAACCAGTTCTGCATTTCACTTTTGAGGCTTGATATAGTTGGTTTCTTCTCAATCTGAACGCTGTGGTAAGACGCGTTGTCCATAACAACCACAGAATTCGGCAGCAACTTATCTTTTAACTTTTCATCTACCCACTTATAAAAAGTAGGTCCACTCATATCTCCATGATAGTCACCGGTTCTAGCATCTGATTTGAATATGGTCAATGCATGATCCACTAAGCCATTTCGACACCCAGCGTGGAGAATTACCAATCGCCGTCCTTTCCCAATATCAGCATGAATTCCGGGTTCTGACGATGATTGCCAACATTTGCTGGCATGGTGACTGGCGTTGATGTATGTTTCATCAAGAAAATATATGTTGCGGTTTTGCGTTCTGTAATTTCTGATTTGTGTAAGATATCTTTTCCGCCACACTGTAATATTAGGCTGCTCTATAAGGAGATGTCTCTTTGATTTGCATTTTTTGAAACGGTAGCCCATTTTGTGTAAAAGCTGTCTTAAATATTCCCGTCCACAATTCAATATGCCATCCTGTCTCAAACTTGATAGTAACTTACGGACACTTGGTATTTTTTTTTCAACTTCGTAAAACTGATGAATTTTTCTTCTGATAACTCCAAGGTCAAAATCATCCACAACGTGTTTTTTCTTTAGAACTTTTGGTTTTTTTGGCGATTGAAATTTTAATTGGCTTGAATTTTCAATTGATAAATAACCCGCAGAAATCACATTATGCACGGTTCTTTTGCTGTACCCCGTAGCCTCCGCAACAATTTTGGCAATATTCACGTCATTTTTGAATTCAAAGCTTTCTTTGTCTCCTTTTCTTTTCTTAAAATATTCAGCCACCTTAAAAATGACAGTCTTCATATCACGAGATAACGCACGACCCATCTTTGAATATTTATCTCATGTGCGTCTGACATAGACAGTCCGATACAAATAACACTACCTGCCGCCACGAGCGTTGACGGCAAACTGACAGAGCGCAGCAGCCGATTCTCCCCCCCGCCTCGCCGCGCGCATACCTCAGGGAGTGCACAGCACTAATGGTCACACTATAGTACTAACTACGAATAAATACTTTTTTTCCGAATATTTGATTTTGACATTGAAAATGTCTTTTCGTTCGTTCCAGTGTAGGCTCCGATTTCACGAGAAAGTGCGATCCCTTTATATCTTGGAGATATTCGAGAAAGTAAAAAATAAAAAAAGTAATGGCTGAAATAGTGAAAAAAAAAAAAAGAATTTTTGATTATGGCGCTCGATATTTTCGAAACGAAGATTGATATCAAAATTTAAGAAAAGCTCCCCTGAATAATAAAGTTAGCTACATTTTCAGCCTAAAAAAAGACCATCGGGTTGAAGGTTTGCCCTGTAGCCTAACCTTCTTGAAAAAGGTGAAAAAGTCAGAACGACATTTTTCACATGACACTTATGACTCGGTTTATTTCCAATGTGCTCCGATAGTCGTGTGAGGCACGACATCTGTGATTTTTTTATGAAGAAAAGTTTTTTTATTTCTTACTAAGATCATACTTTTTAGTTGGTTTTCGGAAGGCTTAACCAAACATAATAGTAGAATTTTACTTCGTTAAAATAAAAAAGTTCTACTGTCACTTTTACATTTTCGTATAACGGTGTGGCTATCAGTAGGTACTTGTGGTCTAAGAAAAACCCAATTCCGATGAAACTTAGGCCGTTCTAAAATCATTGCAAAGATGCCGTGTAACATATTTGACTTGATTTTGACAAAAAAGTGTAAAAATAAGTAATGTGCCATTTTATTGACAGTCCTTTTTAATTTAGTCTACGCACCTGGCGGTAGCGTTAAAAATAGTTCAAAAACGCAAATTTGTTAAAATATTCGAATAGTAAATACGGGAAATATTCGAGTGAAACTAATATCTCGCAGTCCAAACTCTACCCACGTAATATGTGACGGTGTTGAAATGGCCAGATACCATATTACGCGCACCACATCTTGTCGGAATCCTGACGTTTGCGACAGCAATTAGTATAGAATTTGACAGCGAATGTTTGCGAACTAAAACTTTCGTAAGTACTACACATTATTAGGGCGCTTATACACGGGCGGCACGTGTATAAGCGCCCTAACTTAAATCCGAATTCACTTACTGAACTATTAGCTAGAGCCTAGCTGTCAAATACATCAAGATACTGGGCGTTAGGATTCCTTCAGGATTTGGTGCGCATAATTAGACCTCAGGGCGGCGTTTCGTAAAATTAGTTTATTATGAGAATTAGATGTACGTTGCGTAGTAATGTTAGGGCAAGACAAAAAGTAGCTGAAACCGGCGTGCGTGCAACGTCTAATGAATGTTGAGGAAGCGAAAGTGATCTGTCAGGATCGTGGCAAGAGGCAGTCCCTGGTCTCTGCCTACCCCTCTGGGATACAGGTGTGAGTTTATGTATGTATGTATGTATGAAAAGTTAGTCTTCCTACCTATTAATCGGTGGATTAATTGCCTATGCAATGTGCATTGAATTTTCGTAGTAATCCGTGAATTGTAGTTATGTTCTTGCCACGTTTCAGGCACTGAATGATGCTTGATACCTAGCTTAAACAGCCTGACATTTTATTCGTTATTGAATTTTATAATTTAGTGGTTTAATTGGTTGGTGAAAATAATGTGAAGTGTATTACTGCATACTGGATATTACTGCGTACACAATGCCTAGAACAAAAATGGAATAGTGGCCAAATTCGCTGCATAAGATATTGTATCCAAGACGAGTGTCGTAAGACAACTTCGAGCTTTGTAAGATTTCCCGAAGACTTTACAATCACGTCATTTAGTTTACGCTGACGACATCGTTGATCACCGATTGACCACGTAACGAACACAGATAATTAGGCATTATTACTAACTTACAAAAGATGTTTGTGATTCCTATCCTAATGTCGTCGTTACACACAGAGTCGTTTGTCGAATGTAACATAAAATATTTGAGTTCAAGGCCAATGGGCAAAATAGGGTTCAAAAAAATAAAACATTTTTCATCAAAATAATTTTTATCAAATTTTATCAAATCGTCAATTATTTCCTTCAAACAACTTTCAGACGGTAAATGAATATGTTTTTATTAGAATCATCACCATCAGTTCCTTATCCCTCGTCAGGGATATACTCAGAACACAAAAATAAGGAGAAGTGTTATAATGGCCCGTTTGCTAGAAAACCGATGTCGCCACTTACTCACACAGCTACATTGTCCTCATAATCTCTATTTGATTACAACATAAACAACCGGCTCACTATTCGCTGTTTACACAAATGAAACAGCCAATGAGAAGAGCAGCACAACATTAGTAATGGGGACGAAAAAGTACATTATCGATTATACTTAAAAAAAATCGTACATCGTACAAAAACTTTTTTGTACATTGTGTCGATTTTTTTCTTGCCATCTATACCTAAATAGTAACTAATTATTTCTCTACGTCGCGTAGTCTGTAACTACTTTATTTCGTTGTAGTAATCCTTTGCAAAAGGCTGCCTAAGCTTTTATTTTTACAGGCTTTGCCTACCAATGTGTTAATTCCTAAATATGTCAGTTTTGTTCATACCTACCTATCGTATAATTCGTGAATTCCGTTTCATCGTAAATTCTAATCATACAATTATTGTAAATGACAAAGTTTAGAGAACATTTGCTGAGTTACCTACAAAATATAGGTATGCAAAACCTACATAGGCGACGAAACGACGTTGGCTGTGCCGCGCCGCTTGAATATAATTCAAAATTTTTGTTTGAAGCGGCAAGATGCCTGCGCCTTGCCTTCACCTTATGCGCGTTTTTGTATAGCGCACACCTTAAAAAATCTAGAACTACTTATTTTAACTCGTGAATTAATGAGCAGTGACTGGTAGATGTTTCTGAGTTTGGATTAAAATTTTCATTGCCTTGGTGGGTGACAACTGTGATGGGTACATAAAAAATATTCTCAATAATATCACATAAATAATATTTTTATTACATTAGGTAGTAAGAACTCAAAGGGCCGGTTTCTGAATTGAGAATTTCACTAAGTAAAAACATAAGTAACGTTCTGTCACGCTCTTTTGTGAAAAATTCGAAGAGACAGCACTACAGTTAACGATTTACTTAGCGAAATTCTCAATTCAGAAACTGGCCAAAAGAAACTCGTGAAACATAAACTTAAAGAAACTTTCGAAACACATTTACATTAAAAAGATAACATCGTCATCCGACTGAGATCCTGCAAAGAATATTTTACTGTTCCCTTAAAAGGTAAATATTTATTTAGAACTTGTCACTTGTTGACATTGTTCAATGTTTTGCGTGATTTCTTTTTTCGGGGTTTTTCTTCAATCGACATAAATCTACCAGTTTCTGGGCCTTCGGCAACTCGTTGCTGTATCTAAAATACAAAAAGTATGCATTTGTAAAAAATCTAATATTTTTTTATTTATACAGGGCCATTTATAAGTTACCACAATTCCTGAAACACGTCAATTAAAGTAAGTCACTTACAACAATTTTGGTTTACGACTTTTGAAAACTCGATGTTATATTTTCAACTTTGTTCATATGATTTTTCGATTTTCTAGTCTGTGGCGGCGCTATATGACCGATAAATTATGTGTTCAATCGAATGGACATTCCTCTATGTCTGACAATTATTTACAGGGGTCTTTGACATTCGCAGCATTTTTCGACAAAAAAATATCCGTTACTTCCAAGGGGATCTAAAAAAGTAAATAAATTATGAAATTATTAAAACATTACCTGGTCACCTGTTATTTCTTCAGGCACGCATGTTTCAACAGTAACAATATCCGAAACTTTCTAATACGGATCTAAAATAGTAAATAAATTATTAAATTATTGAAAACCCTTCATTTACTTTATTTTAAATTAATCGAATTTTAGGCTCATAAAAGAGTATAAGAATATTATTTAGTACCATAACCACATCACCTGACTTGTTTCTTTAGAAACACTTTCTTTTGCAGAGTTATGCGTCGTTGCGTCCATTGTCACCTCAAATAGAGAATCAGAATAAAGTAACAATCGAATATTCCACACCATGTAAAATATAATTATGCCGTGATTTTAGGTATATTACTCAACAGTACCTCAACATTTATGGAACTCCTTATTACTGGTATTTTCAAAGCAGGACCTGCCCACGTTAATATTTTTTCCACTCTTTAGCATCTGGAAACATTTCTCCGTAAAATGGATGGAGCAACAGGTATTTGATTTGAGAGGAAGCCAGTTAAGCAATCTCCCTGTAGTTTCAATCCATTTATCCTTCCTATTAGGGTCTTTGGGAAACCTGAAATTAAATCTTTATTAAAAACTTTTTGAAAAACGTGGTGAAAACTAAGACTGTTTATATTACGACAAAATCTGCCACTAAAGTAGAAGCTTCCTTAGCAACTGAAGTCCACGCGGACGGAGTCGCGGACAATAGCTACCTAGTCGTAATTTTGGAAGTCTGGACGAACGAGTGTAAATGCGACGAAGTATCAATACTTAATCAGTCTGGAAAGAAAGCAACTACCCCATCACTATGACTCCCGCTGACACCTACTGTGACTTTGACAGTTCACGGCAAATACATGCGGCCGTACCACGAAACATCGCAATTCATCGCATGGAACAATAGGTAGTTTCGCGAGACGGTCCATTGCGGGCTTGCTTTTCCATGTTAGAAAACCTCCACGAAAATTCTACATAAAAACAGCAGTGGAGTAAACCCGACGATATAAATACGTCTCATTTATGTTCTTAGTACTGGAATGCATATTGCACAGGAAAATTATTATAATTATGATTTTTCGTAGTTTAAAGATGGATATAGTGAGTAAAATAGGCTTACCGGTGAAAACACACTGCACTGTTATTTGAATAGCATGTATCACTGCGATTTCTGTAGGTAATCAGGCATTTTTCACATATGTTACGGCGATAGCGGGCGCGAGGCGATTGACGGCCATATTTAAAAGTTTCGCTGAGGTTAGCCCAACCGGGCTAACGTTGAGCGACAGTGCCACGCCCATATGGCACTTCTCCTTCTTTTTGTGTTCTGAGGGGATATATGACACTCAAAACTGATTTCATATTTTTATCACAAGGGACTTATTATATTGCAGTTTTGACACGTTCTTTCGCTGTGAAGTAGCATTGTTTACGATAGAGTCGCTGTTTGTAGTGCGCGTTCTGCGGACCTTATTGCTGATATCATAATTGTCTCAAACCATTATCTTGCCTACATTTTCCATGAAATATATTATTCTCTTCAGTTTTCCTATACAGTCCACCCGCAGCCTACATTTAGATTACCAAAAGCGGATTTAAATAGGTGCCTTAATATAAATTAATAAGCGTGATTAGAATCACGAAATTCGGTACTAGAGTAAAAAAGGGTTCCGTACTCGCGCTGAGCCATTTCTTTATAATATTTTTTTATAAACACGCTAAGTTTTATGTTTTTATGATAGAACATAAACTACAAAAAACCGGTGAAAAAACACGTTTGTAGTGCGGAGAATCTCCTTATTTCTTATTATTTTTAAAATTTTATTATTTTTTAGGCAACCCGTCGTAATAATATATATTCGGTGAAAAATTTTAACTGACTACTTATTACGGTCCGAAAGATAGAGCCCTTTAAAGGTCGGACGGACGAACGGATGGACGGACGGACGGACGGACGGACTGACAGACGGACGGACGGACGGACGGATGGATGGACAGACAGACAGCGGAGGCAGAGTAATAGGGTCCCGTAAAGTCGCCTTCAGTTATAAAACCCTAAAAAAATGTAGGCAAATTAGACTTTAACTAATGGCGTGTAAACAGTCGGATAAAAACCAAGATTAACTTAAACCACACAACATAACATCAACTCACGCTTGTATCCCGGAGGGGTGGGCAGGGTCTGCCACTTGCCATGATCCTGACAGATCGAATTCGCTTCATCAACATTCATCACCTAGTCGTTTTGGGTACTTTTTATCCTGCCTTTTTTTCTTGGAAGAAAGATTTACAAAACAAATATATAGAGAAAATGCGGGTGGAAGGGCTGGTAAGGGACGTCCCAGGCGGACATACTTCACTTAATCCGTTGACTTTTATGTAGATTTCTAAAAAAAACAAGTAGATAAGTTAAGGTATATATATAATCTACATTAAACCGGGCCAGTATTTGCGAAACGAGATCTAAATCTAAAATAATCCTTGTAAAATGACAACGATATCTAAAATAATCTTGTATTGAAAAACTAACCGAACTCGAAAGCTACCCTTAGTGAAAATTAAAAAATACTAATTTTGTGCTTGAAATTTTGCTTGGATTTTTTTTCGAAATTTAAAAGCATTACAATGCAATGGACGCATAACTTAAGCATTCTTATAGCACGGAGCGTAATAAACCGGCGATAAGCTGTTTTAGATGTCCATATTTTTATTACATTGCGTGTTGAAAATTCAAATTTGTTTTCTAAACAAAACAAAAAAATTTCGATAAGATTGCTTGGCTGACGGAAAACAAATTTTTTTCCCCCGCGCTACCTTCAGTCCAAAAATCGGTATCCAAGATATCTGCCGGTACCTACCTAACACGTTGGGAAGTTTATCAAGTTCAAAGGCATTGCCTGTCACGCTGCATCTATTATCAAATCAACGCCACAAGTTCATAAAACGATTAGTTCCTCTCTTGGGCAGACCACGACCGTATCAGAACGCAGGTTCACAACAAGCGCTGCTATTGAGATCCTTGGCCCGATGTACGTATGATAGAGGCAAGATTTGGCAGTATTTCAGAGCGACTGGACCCGGAAGCAATTTGCCAGCAGATTTATTACATCTACGTAGACGGGTGAGACGATTGCCGGCGCTGTTTGCGATGTACAAGCGAGGTGGGAAGTCCAAGTGACTGCATGTTTACACTTTCGCTGAGAACTTCACTTTTTTGAAAAGTTACAAAAATGTTGCAGAATAACAAATTCTCACCGTAATACGCAGATATGAAACAAATGAAACAAATGTTTAATGAGCTGAACAAAATCATCGGGCGGTGACAAAAAAATAATAAGGAAATGTAACAAACAGACGTTCTTACATTTGATATTAATAAAGAAATATCAATCCAAACATACGTTCAGGTATCTGATTACCATGCACAGCAATACAGTATATCGAGGCGACCTTTCAAAAAACAGTTTTTAGAAGAATCCTTCATAGGAAATACCGTTTTAAAAACTTATTTAGAGGCTGAAATTCCACCCGTGCCGGACACTTGAACCCGTGACCTCTGGCTAACCGTGCCAGCGCTCTCCCAACTGAGCGCTTGCCCTCTAGGGCAAGTGCAGGAATTAGCGAAATTTCGAGTCTCTTTACAAACTTCACTGTATTACGTACAGGCAGCGACATCTGGCCGAAGCAATTTACATCACTTGCAGCCCCGAGTAACACACTTTGCAGTTAGGTTTTGACATAGGAAAAATATCGCTGTACCTAAATGATTATATTCTTTTTATTGCACTAATACAGAGAAGTTTGTAAAGTAACATTCAACGAACGAAATACGTAGGTATATTTTGCACACAGAAAAAATCATTTCCGATAACTAAGTACATCTCCATCACCGATCCTTTAGTGGGAATCGAAACCACGACCTCTGTTTTGTTAGTAAAGCGTATTAACCACTAGACTAACAGAGCAGTCTACAATAATACTATGTTTTCAATTAAATGTTACAAACATATTTACCTCCAGAAGTCTCTAGAGTCCCTTTATTCCCTTTCAGCTCTCTGATTTTCACAGGAATCACCCGATCCTCACAGGAACACATAAAATCGCTCTGTAGAAAGTATATTCAGACATAAAAGCCTCGTACACTCGTCTATCGTATAACAAACCAGCTTGTCTAAAACCAGGCATCTCTGAAAACAAAACCAGATGAACCAAACCTACCGATTTTACGTGTATACAGTGAAGTATGTAATATATTTGGGAATAAGATATATTGTATTCGATGTGCGCAAAAGCGAATCACTGTTAACATGATTGGAAGATTGTACAGACACTTTTCGCAATACGATCTATAAAGAAAACATGTTTTTTTTTATTGGTGGCTCTATTTAGCCCACTGGATCCCCTTAACACATTTAAACTAGCCATTCGCTTTTGCGCGCATTGCATACAATGTATCTTATTTCCAAATCTATTACGTACTTCACTGTACACACGTGAAATCGATACGTTTAGTTCATCCGGTTTTGTTTTCAGAGATGCCCGGTTTTAGACAAGCTGGTTTGTTATACGATAGACGAGTGTACGAGGCTTTTATGTCTGAATATATTTTCTACAGAGTGATTTTATGTGTTCCTGTGAGGATCGGGTGATTCCTGTGAAAATCAGAGAGCTGAAAGGGAGTAAAGTGACTCTAGAGACTTCTAGAGATAAAATGTTTGTAACATTTAATTGAAAATATAGTTTTATTGCAGACTGCCCTGTTGGTCTAGCGGTTAACACGCTTTACTAACAAAACAGAGGTCGTGGTTTCGATTCCCACTAAAGGACCGGTGATGGAGATGTAATTAGTTATCGAAAATTTATTTTTTCTGTGTTCAAAATACACCTACGTATTTCGTTCGTTGAATGTCACTTTAAAAATCTGATTTTCGACATTGCTTTCAGTCATCGGCCGCAAGCGCTGCACTAGAAATACGTTGCCACAATTTGATTCGGCTCACTGTTACAAAGCGACAAAAAATGTACGAAAAAACCGCGAAGACCAACGCAAGCATAACCCGAAAGGCCAAAATACAGCCGGGCAATTCCATTAAGACAATAAACGGACTGTACCGGCTAGATGATGCAACATCAAACCCGGATAACGCTGACTAAACAAGAAAATGATACATGCAAATAGTCACAGCCTCTGTGACCCATTTACTTGCCGCACCCGGGCGGTTCCTCTCTGACGCATTTGGAGGACCGCTGCACCCTAGTGGTTTTTTTTGCTTTTGATTGTGTGAGATAAAAAGCTTGCTTTAAAAACCTTTTTAGAGCTTAAAAATTCCACCTATGCCGGGACTTGAACCCGCGACCTCTGGCTAACCGTGCCAGCGCTCTCCCAATTGAGCCAATGGGCAAGTGCAAGCATCGGCGAATTTTCGAACCTCTTTACAAACTTCTATGTGTTACGTACAGGCAGCGACATCTGGCTAAAGTAATTTACATCACTGGCAGCCCCGAGTAACCCACTTTGCGTTTAGGTTTTTACACCGAAATGGGTTCAAGTCCCGGCATGGGTGGAATTTTTAGGCTATAAATAGGTTTTTAAAATATCTCAGCATGGATAAGTACAACAAGAAGAATACAAATCTCGTTTTGTCTCTGTGTTTCTGTGAAAATTTAAATAAATGTTATATGAGTATTTTAATTGTTTATTGCACTAAATAAAAACATACGAGTACATGCACAATGGCGTAGATTGGAGAAGTTTAATAAGAGAAGCATACGTAATTTTTTCTTCATTCAGTAAAGGGTTGTCCATTATTGGGGTTCCGTACCCGAAGAGGTAAGGGACCCTATTACTAAGACTCCGCTATCCGTCCACTATCCAGCGTTCGTCTGTCCCAAGGCTGTATCTCATGAACCGTGATAGTTAGACAATTGAGTTAGACAATTCACAGATGATGTATTTCTGTTGCCGCTATAATAAAAAAATACTAAAAATAGAATAAAATAAATATTTAAGGCTCCCATACAACAAATGAGATTTTGTTGCCGTTTTTTGCTAGATATTAATAACGGCACCAGGTATACGCTTGAAATATTCAAATGTTGTATAGATAATGGTACAAAACCCTTCGTGCGCGCACTTAGCCGATTTTTTAATGTAGCCTATATACGTCCCACTGCAGGTTCCAGGCCTTCTCTCAGAGAGAGAATCCGCTCACTGCGTATGGGAAATATCAAGCGCTGAGGTGTTTAAACGCCCCAAACACTCAGGTTTCCTCACGATGTTTTCCTTCACCGTTACCGAATGGTATTACTACTACAACAGAACAGATGTATGTAACTTATAGAACAAAGTCATTGGTGCCGACGCGAACCCACGATCTCCCGAATGTGAGGCGTCCTACCGCTATGCTACTACCGCTCTTGAAAATCCATATAGTTAAAAACTAAAAAACAAGGTATTGTCAGTAAGGTTATAAAAAACCAAAAAAATATTTCCTAACTTCGTAATGCTTATTGGCTAACCCAAAAAGCGGTTTCTTATCGTCCAATTAAACATAAACATTTACATACAGGCATATACATTACTGCTGGCCCCACACTAGAATACCCTGTGTCGTGGGAACCAGAAACAGCGACGTCACAAACATGTAAACATCCAAGACTTGGGGATTTTTTGTCCCCAGCCGGGATTCGAACCCGGGACCTTTCGCATGGTAGGCAGATGCGCTACCGCTGCGCCACAGAGGTCGTCTTAATTAATTTTGTGGATCGGTTTTCAATTAGTTTAGACAAACCGCACCACGTTTCTTGGCTATGCCACTGAACATTACGAAGCTACGAAATTATTTTCCACTTTTATTCGCATTACAGTCAGAAGCGTGCTTTTAGTTTTGTTTTAACTTCCTAATATTAGTTATTTATAAGTAAAACATTCTTTGGATTTGATTCTTATGTCTATACATACTTATGTCTATTTCTATAAATAGCTTAAGTGAGTCGACAGTGGTGGGTTGGTTTGGAAATCCCCGTGCGCTCAGCACTGTGGCATCATAAATTACTGGGCAATTGTTTCCTGCGCGAAGTCTATTGTATTATCTATCACATACATGCCGACATTCGCAAACCCTTTCATATTCCACGCTTATTTGTTGAAAAAAACCGGCCAAGCGTAAATTGGACTAGCGGACCGAGGGTCCGTACGATCATTAATATTAATATTACGTATGTTCTTAGCAAAATGTGTTTTCTCTAATTCCGACTTGTACTTGCCGGTTTTTATTACTTGTTGCTTTACAATAGGAGATGCAATATAATGACACAATCACTGTTCTTACGATAAAGCAAAAACAAAAAAAAAAAACTCAAAAATATGTTTAGGGTTCTTTTTTAATGTTTTGGGTTAAGTGTCGAAAATGGCGGCTGTGCAAGCAATATATATGTTGTAGATACTAACCTCACTTGTGCTTTAGACTCTTTAGAATTAAGTTTATTTTTTTTGTCATATTTAAAATTTACAATTACTTCGAATATACACTCTTGAGTGAACATCTTTTTACTATATATTTACCAAATCCTATATAAATAAAACTATTCAAGCAAAGAGCTCGCCTATCTCAATCATATATATTACGTCAAGTTCTGGGTTTGGATTTCTGTCATCCTGCGCGTATGTTCTTCATCGCCATAATAGTAGTATAATTGTAATTACGTTAGGAACAACTTAGTTTAAGAAAAGGCCTTGCCTTAAAATCGGCAACTAATTGTACACTGGTGTACATTAGTTACAAGCCGAGGCACCGACTTTTTTGTCTTCATATCTAAATAACATGCTGTCAAATAATGTCTCCTTAAACTGTCATTGTTGTTCTATATATTATAAGTAATTATTACCTGCCTTACTATGTTTCAAGACAAATAGACATTTTCTATTTCAGTTTTTGTTTCTGTTTCGGTTTCTATGTTGTTAAATAACAAAAAAGGACTAGGCCGGTCCAACTTCGTGAAAGAGGTCAGTCGTCGAACCCAACTCGGCTGGGCAGCATTCGGGAAACTTAGAAAAGTCTTTTCGTCCAATATACCTCAATCGCTCAAGACACATACTGATACACATTTGCGGATACACATTTGCGGGACATACTGACGTCGTAAGCATTTTCAAAGGTTCCCGCTGGGAACCCTTCAGGTACGAAACCCTAAAAACCAACCTCTCTCTGCGAGGCCACTTCATTTTTTTCTTAGCTAATCTGTGAGTCAAATGCAGTGTATCTTATTCTCAAATGTAATCGAATGGTCGCCATCATTCTGAAAGGAAATGGCTCACGAAACGAGCGTTCCCTCTCTCCGAGTGCCTTTAGAATCGGACTCCGGGGGACAAACAAGACACCGACTTAATTTAACGATGCCTATCGATCGCCATATACGCTCGCTCAGAGATACAATGAGCAGCCTGTATACATCCCACTGTAGGGCACAGGCCTTACGCGTGCCCACCGCGGGTTGGCAATATCATGCGCCGAAGTATGTAAACACCTCAAGACACTCAGGTTCTCATGATCTTTTCCTTCACCGTTAGCGACTGGTACCAATTAAAAAATGTACGTAAATTCCAAAATAAAGTTATTGGTACGTGTACCATGTATGCAATGTGTGCACATGTATGCGTTGGGGTTAGAACCCACGACCTTCCGAATGTAAGGCCAGCGTTCTACCGATGTTTTAGCTCTGCCAATGACTTAATAACTCTTTCTCAAGCGTTCCCTCTCTCCGAGTGCCTTTAGAATCGGACCCTGAAGACAAACAAGACACTGACTAAATTTAACGATATCCATCGATCGCCATATACGCTCGTACAGAGATACAAGCTGTCTCTTAAGTCGGAACTAGGATATTGTCTACTACAAGATTGAATCATGTTCGTCAAAATTGCTTTCGGCAGTATTATATCAAGCAAACCGCAATGTCTCTCTCAATTCTCGAGCTTTGCAGTTCAATGGCGCTTGATTGAACTGGGTGATGATGTTAATGCATTGCCGCGTCAAAGGGCCACATTCACAAATGTATCAGTCTTCGAGGCGTCAATAGACTGATGATATTTCTTTATTTAAAAATGTACATAATTGATCAAAAGGTTTATCAAGAAAAAAGGAAGGAAACAGAAAAGAAATATGATAAAAAAATTTTAAATCTTAGAACAAAAGTGGTCGTAAAACACAAACTAATGTCGTTATTTCTCAGGAATTGCGCAATTAAGAGGAGAAGAAAAAATTAACTTAATTTTTACAATTTTTATATGCGTGTCCGTGTGGCGCCGGATTAAGAATAGCGTCACTCCATTTCCTCCCGTGGATGTCGTAGAAGGCGACTTAGGAAATAAATTACCAGGAGATGGGCAGCAGCGTCTTCCTAAGATTCCAACCGCATACTGCGATCGCCAACCCGCCTGCCAAGTCTGGCGATTATGGTAAAACCCCTCATGGTTATGAAAACCATGAGGTAGGCCTATGTCCTGCAGTGGGCGTCAAATAGCTGATGATGAATAAAAATATTTGATGAGTTAATACGTATTTGATATGTAATAACAGTAACAGACAAAAAGTCTATGCATGCGGAACAAGGAAAATGCAAATAATAAGGTTTAATTGTGGGCACGGATTTCACGCTATAGCAACTATAGCGTTTCAGAAAATGCCCTCATTCTACATCGTGGCGTTTAATTTAAACTCTGCAAAAAAAAAAGAGTATATATTATGTCCCACTGCACAGGCCTTCTTGCGGAGAGAGGGTACAGGCTTAATTACCACGCGTGCCCACCGCGGTTTGGCAATTTCTAGCGCTAAGGTATGTGAACACCTCAGACACTCACTTCACTATTACGACTTCACAAACCATTGTGAGGAAACCTGAGTGTCCAAGGTACCTCAGCGCTTGAATTTGTGGTATTTAAGCTCATACTCTCTCTCTCTCTCTCTCTCTGAGAGAAACCCTGCACCCTGCATTTTTTTCCTGTACAAAGATATCTTATCTTATCTTTCTTACTTCATCCCCCACACGAGAAAGCCAATAAAATCGCCTATCGTGAGTGTAGACCTACCTCCCTACCTTTCCCGTAAAATCCGGTGGTCGACCAACCCCGTCATATATTTGCGGCGCTGTCGCTGTCAAATGAGCCAGACAATTGTTTCCGCCTCGACCATTGTGCGATGTGCACCCCCGTACCACGAGCATCGGCCTCTGTCAGAAGATACAGCTTGTTATTTATCTAACCCTTAATCTGAAAATCGTTCGGAATCGATTTAAGACACTTACAAATTTATACACAATTTTTACAGGAGGCAATTCAGCGTCACCGACCAACTAGAGCCGAATATATCCGATTCAGCGTCACTGACCCAACGGTGATAGTGCAATTTCATTCACCGTCTATAGAATGTGCCCCTAAATAAGCTGTCACTCCAAAATGCAAAAGAATATTCAGTTTTCGTCTCTAAGTTTTGAAAAAATAAATTGCTAAACCAAAGTTGAAAAGTAGGCAGACGAATCATAAAGCTAAAATGGAGATGAGCGGGGCATTCGGTAAGGCGGGAAGACGACTGGTGGATTAAGATAGCCGCTGAGTGGTAGCCATTAACGGGTCGATGGTCGATGGGCAGACCACTAGCCCAGTGGGCCAACGACATTGTGAAAGTGGCTGAGAAACATTGGGGGAGACTGATGATGATGATGATGATTCTTTCCAACCGGGTTCGGTCACGGCGACTGATACGGATGGGGAGAGCGTTGGTAATATGCTCTCATATGACTGATGTAAACTATCTTGGCTTTAGAGGTGCGGTGTGACTACAAGTAAGTTTCCCGTTTATTTTGTATGGTAGCTGGTGATCTACATGTGATTTCATCACGTCCGGCGTCAAGAGCAGCTCTTCGTTTGGCCTCGAAATCAAAGATATTAGTTTCAATTATATGGCGCCACGCGGCTCGGTCTTCTGCCTTCTCTTACCATGCCGAGTGGTCAATTTCGCATCGTTTCATGTGGCGTTTCCCAAGCGCCGGATGGGTTGACGTGAAAGAGAAGAGGCCTGTACCCAACAGTGGGCAGTATGAAGAAGTAGGTAGTACCTAGTGATAATAGTTGATTGTGCGACACAAAACTTGTTTGCAACGACTCCTCGACTCCTCCAGTACAATACCTCATTGTTTGTAACCCCCTCATTCTCATCCAACCTATCTGTTTCTCGTAGTAGGGGGCTCGGTCGCAACTCACACAGTACCACCGTTATTATCCTGTTGACAGTATTATATATCAACTGCCATGTAGCGTCATGATGGTTCCTTCAGTTACTACCCACTACCGAATATAGATAGGCGTATTTTTTCGTGACGCTGTATTCAGGGTAATATCGCATGAGCGATGGGGGAAGAGAATCTCGCAGAATCTCTGGAATTCCTTTTCAACTTGCTGTTGTGTAGGTACTTGTTTTTTTAAGCGGCAAAGTAAATAATTGAATATCGGCTTTTAATCTTGTTTATTTTGTTTGACAAGGGGGGGGGGGGGGGTTAAACACTAGCCAAACAAAATGGGACAGTGTGGGGTACCGTTTGAATTTTAAACAATTTGGAATCTCAGGTTAATTTTTTTTTAAACTTTATTTTACCAAAGTAGGGGCAATGAATATTTTTATCGCAAAAATACAAAAAAACAAATGTGAAAACCGTTACATCGTTCATCATCTATGGAGATGATGAATTTCACGTAAATTATAGGTTTGAGAAGGTTTTATCATTGTTTGGAAAAACATCGTGAGGAAACCTGAGTGTCTGAGGTGTTCACATACCTCAGCGCTTGGAATTGCCGATTTGTGATTAAGCCTGTACTCTCTCTCTGAGAGAAGGCCTGTGACCTGCAGTACGACGTATAGGCTACATAAAAATAAAGATAGATAAATAGGTAGAGAACACTTTATTGCACAAGCAGAAGAAAGTTTCGAAAAAGTTTATCCAGCCCAAAAAAATGGCCGCCTCCTTCTTCTTATCTTCTTTTTAATAATTAATTTGTTTGTTTAGTTTCTGGCTTGATTGAGCTTGATCAAACCTTGATTGAATATAAAAATACACAATAATATGTTAGCTAAGTAACTCGTCCAAGTTTGATTTCGTAAACTGTGATAATGCCGTGTACACATGTTTTGGAGATTAGTTTAGATCTTACATAGTAATTGATGTTATCTTGATAATATACTGGCTAATATCTTTTGTGCGCCTAATAAATAAAAAAATAAAAAGAATATCAGAATTACTAATTCTATCTATCTTTATTTTTTACGTAGCCTACGAGTATATACGTCCCACTGTAGGGCACAGGCCTTCTCTCAGAGATAGAGTATGGGCTTAATCACCACGCATGCCCCGAGCGGATTGGCGATGGCGATTTCAGTCGCTGAGGTATATGAATAGCTCAGACACTCAGGTTTCCTCACGATGTTTTCGTTCTCCGTTAGCGAGTGGTATCGCACAAAGTCATAGATACATGCCCACACTGGGAATCGAACCTGGGTCTCGCTAATGCCATTATTCAATTATATTATCCAATGAATGTGCAATGCTGTTTTTTATGTAGCCTCCTTAATATGGGTGTCCCATTGCAGGGCAAAAGCCTCCCCTTCCTATGCTGTTATACAGCAAAATTACACTGTTCAATATTTTTATACCATACCATACATACATACATACCTTCCTCAGGGAAGAGACCCGTGCCCCTCGATGGGGACATAATGGGTTGATTATTATATACCATACATAGAACTGAAATCTATCGCAATAAACTATTGGTACAAATAGACTACTTTATGCAGACTTTGAAGGAACTAAATTGCACCAGTATTACGGCACTGTAATAGGGCATGTAAAACACTCGTGCATAGCTAGACTGTCAGAATTTGACACTTCAGCATTGAAAGCCATAGCAACATTAACGCGCCTTAAAAAGGAACTTTACCATAATTTCTCGACACATACTTGAATCTATGAGAATCTTTACTAGTCAGCCAGAGCGGTGTGTGCGCACCACGGGTCTGTGAGTCATTGCTCTGATAGACGGAGAGGCGGTACTAATTGTTAGCACATTTTTGAAACAAGATTTCTCAAGATTGACAAAACAAATATATCGAGCGAATGTGGGTGTAAGGGCCGGTAATGGACGACCCAGACGGACATACTTCGACCAAATAGGGGATTTATTAGCAAAGGGCAAGATAAAAAGTACCCGAAACCGGCGTGCGTGCATGCAACGACTAATGAATGTTGAGGAAGCGAAAGAGATCTGTCAGGATCGTAGCAAGTGGCACTCCATGGTCTCACGCCTGTATCCCGGAGCTACCCCTCCGGGATACAGGCGTGAGTTTATGTTATGTTATGTTATTTCTCAACTCGAAACACGATTTGTCAACTCAATTTTTTTCTTAATTTACGTCAATGCTTAAAAGGCCTAAACAGATTAAATTTTTATAAGCAATTACATAACCGCGGCTTTCAGACCATCCACATTTCAGCGTGTATATCCACGACTTTTGACATTTACAACGCACGACGCGCGTCTTCATACTACGTTGCTCAGTGACGTAGTATTGTTTTTAACTCAATTGATCGATTCAAACTCCCTCTGGAACTCGGTGGTATTCATTTACGGTAACAGTTGTCAATTCAATAGATTATGCATATCGATTTGGATTGAGTTTTCTGGTAATCCCACTGGAGTGAAACAGAGGTAACTTTTAATACCAGATTCCCACTAGGACGTTACTAGCACAGCTAGTATAAGTATAATATTATATAAACTTACGCCTATATCCCGGAGGGGCAGACGGAGACTAGGGTTTGCTACCTGCCACAATCCTAACAAACATCTTCCGCTTCATCAATTCATCATATTCATAGTAGCATAACAACCGCAAAAGTAATAAACAAATCGGAAGTAAATATAATATTAGGTAGTAAAAATATCAGAATTCAAGCTTCGGGCTCACAGTCGCAAAGAACCCATTCAGAATATGTTCAGCCATTCGGTGCAGAATCAGTAAATTCGACAGCGTATAGGAAACTAAATTATTGCCCTGCCATACAAGGAATAAGCCCTTGCGACCTCTGTGTTGGTACAATAACGTGTGAAATTCACTTATTTTCTTTACCAGCTGCCGTCAAAATGTGAAAGTCTAGCCGTACATTGTTAACTCAAAAATAAAATTTTATGCACCATCATCATCATCAGCCATTTGACGCCCACTGCAGGACATAGGCCTCCCTCATGGTTTTCCAAGCTTCCCCGTCTTGTGACGCTTTCTTTCCGTCTTGTGATGTTACCGCTAGCCACAACCAGCAATCTGCCTCAGCGAGGTTTATGTACCCTTTATATCGTCGATGTACATACACATTACGCGTGAAAAAAATAAATCAAAGATGATCGTTGTTGAGTGGGAGAAAACACAACACTTCAAACCGTTTTATCCAGAATTTCAGAATTAAAAGCTTTATACAGAATTATGTAAAATAACTCCTTAACACCTTCGCGGGCATTATTATTATTAATAAATGCATTATTTTCCACTTAACATTTGGTTTGTGGAGATTTCAATAGGGGTAGTACTTGTAAATTTAAAAATATAGTAGACACAAACAAATTGCATTTAACACAGTAGATATAAGCCTAAAATAACAAGTACAAGAGGGTACAAGAGGTGGGGCAATATCTTTGTATTAATGTACATACATTGTGATACAATACAATGTAAGAATACAATGTGATGTATCGTTATTTCTATCTATTAATGGATGCTATAGCATCCTCTGTCCGGAAACATGTTAAGAAAGGGCTTGACACAATATTTCCAATGTGTACCCCTATCTCCATATCGATTCTCAGTTCACGGCACGCATTCTCAGCACAACTCACCGAAAACTAGCTCTTTGCAAGTCAAAATGGTTGATAATTCGGTGACTTCCACTCCCGTCTGTACGCGCTGGGACTCTATTGTCATGTAAACAGCGTCGGAATTGCTTCCTCTTAAGCTTTGTCGTGTGCAGGGGTCGTTGTACGCGGGGAATCTACCTCTCTGCGAGTTGAGTCGCAAATTGTACCGTCGAGTGTACTGCGCGGTGGCGAGAGGGCTCGAATATGATTCGATGGATATTAGAGTTCCTTTTACTATCAGGGGTTGGGATTTAGAGATGTGCGCGTTTTTCATTGGGCACTAGTCGCGATCAAAATGTGCCTGGGAAAAGAAAAGAGTGATATGTTTATTTTCGCTTCCGGATACACTTCACTGAGTTAGTTCAATTGTTTTTTTAGTGCCCGTCAGTCATACATATTTTGTTTTAGTATGTACCTAGGCACTTATTAGTAGATCGGTAGTTTGAAAGGAATGTCAAAGTTAAAGAAAATAAAGAAGATAAAAAAATGTACAATGACAAACCATATATTTTCTAAGTTTTTCGCTCGCACAATCTAACATTTTTAGTGATTAAAAAAAATTTACACTTTTCATAAATATGGTCTCGGGGGTTTGATAAACAATAAACAACCATACCGCGATGAAGAATATCGCCAGCGCCACCTAGTTTTATAAGTAAGGAAGTATAGTTTCTGTTCAGTGCGTAATTTGAAGTTGGTTTCTTTGTCTTATCGACTTGTTTTTTTAAGTCTAGAGCCCTGCATAAACTCTCCATACAACGCAAATGCGCAAAACGATTCCAGACTCCGAATTGGGTCCTTACTAGCCCCCAGGGCTCCGTTGTATCTAGCAGAGAACCAGTCCCTACATAATGTAGTGGTGAACTCTATCATCACACAGCTTACTTGATCTCAAGTGTCAGGGTTAGTTAAGAATAAGAATAAGAATAAGAATAAGCTTTATTTGACAACATTTCTTCGGCTCAGCACAGGTTAAGCTTGATTTTGGTGTTTATTTGTAATTATTGCGGTCTTGATTTTTATAGGTATTTTACTCGATAAAAATTTATCTACAGGAACCTTACATTCGAATTTTCTATGCCTGTAAATTTATAATAATTTGTTTCGACGACTGTTATTTTTTTATTGTATGAGTTAATATAGTTGAATTAAATGACTGCCACGTTGCTCTGGTGGTTAGCACGCTTGACTTCAAGAACAGAGGTAGTGAGTGAGGTTCCCACTGGATGCCGCTTTACTCGATTTGTACGAATGGCTTCAATCTAGGTGTATTTCCAAGTTTGTGATATCTTTTGCCTAGTTACCGTAACACAAGGTATCCTAGTTTGGGACTAGGACAAGTGATTTCGTAAGTGAAAATGCACACTACTTCAGAAATTTATTTATTTACTTATTTATTTTAATTCTTTATTGCACTAATTACATTGTAAGTGTACAAGGGCGTGCTTAGTGCAAGAAGCATTCTCTTCCAGCAAACCTTTGGTTTTGAAGAGACTGGCGAAGGGTAGTGCAAGAAGAAGATTAAATACAATAATAAACTTACGTGAACCTAGGTAAATACATTAACTTAGACTTAGTGGGGGGTGGGGGGGGATAATAGAAATTATTATAAACCTATATAAATGATAGTACATAAATAAATATAAATAAATAAATAACAACAAAAAAGTTTACTTCGATTCGTCGATTTCAAATCAAATGAAAACATTTATTTGTCATAAACATAGGTGTAGATAACAGGTCTTGAGAATATTAAATTGAATCCAAATATTTCAGGAGCTAAATAAACATCTAACACGCAAGATATGTTTTTCGCTTCGAAATCCTTTGAACAATAACTACGTATTCATTTTTCTGGATGTGCATTAAAGTGTATAACATATAGATATATGTCTAAATATGTTTTCCGCATTGAAAACTTGCCTAAAAGAAAAATAGCGGCCACGCAATTTGATATATTAATATTCTTCCGGCAAGGCCCCGCTGACAGACTATTACTGGAATCGATACTCGGCCGTAATGCCTCGGTGATTTATCACTCACATCTCTGCACCACCACGTACATACTCGCGGCTGTCCGTACACGAGGATTTTGGATTGACAATATTATTAGAACGCCGGAACCCGCTTTAGCAACCACACACCAAAACACAACAAAAAAAAAAGTCCCTTGTAGATATGTATATGGTTTTTTTAATATATAATACCTACATAGCTCAGATACGTTTGATATCTTAAATATATAGAAAGAAAGAAAGAAAGAAAGAAAGAAAGAAAGATAGAAAGAAAGAAAGAAAGGAAGAAAGAAAGAAAGAAACAAAGATAGAAAGAAAGAAAGAAAGAAAGAAACAAAGATAGAAAGAAAGAAAGAAAGAAAGAAAATATATTTATTTGTGTGTTCACTACAACTAAATACTAAAAACATGCAAACATAAAATTAAGAAAACGTATTAACAACATAGAAACAAAATTCGAATAAAATGCGACAAAAAAAAAACAACATGCAATAGTTATGAAACAAAGCCGGGTTAGTTACCACTTATAACTCAAAGAATTGCTCAAGATTTTTATTACCTTTAATTTGTTGGATTTGTTTCCACCCCAAATAGTAGAATAACTATTAAAATATACATTCACAATAAACATATTTGGACAAAATTAGTTTTCATAACCGAACATTATTATTGATTTTGTGGCGGTACAAGTTGCTTGTCGCATGGTCGGTAACTGCTAGAGGGTTTTAGCTCTAAGTAGTTGAGATTCTGTTAAAAATATATCAGAAAATAAGAATAAACATTTTTTCATAATTTGATGACCAAAACAAAAAGAAATCTTATCTAATCCGGAAAAGTAGGCACACACCAAGGTTTTCCACTTGGTACGATCCTGACCCTGTTCGCTTCATCAACATTGATTAGTCGTTGCATGCACGCACGCCGGTTTCGGGTACTTTTTGTCTTGCCCTTCGCTAATACATTCCCCGTTTGGTCGAAGTATGTCCACCTGGGACGTACTTCACAGAAATCTTAACGTACCTACTAAATAGAAATCAAACAATAGTACATTGTTACTCTAGGGGTGAAGGTAACTTATTTAGTCCCGAGACGGGGTTTGGCGCCAATAGTTCGAAGGACTAAACAAGTCTTTAAACCCGAGCTAAACAATTTGCTTTTCATTACGAATTTAAGGAAAGTAAAACTCAAAACATGAATTGGCTAAAGAAAAAATGAGTGAATTTTACTTTAGATTCGGATTGCCGCTTTCCCGCCTACTTGTTTTTCCTGTGGCCGGCCAGCTATTTAGCCATTATTTTCTATTTTCATCATTGAAAAATGGTATATATTTTGCCCAAATCTATGTTAGTTTAAAGAAATAGTTGAAAGTAAATTATAATGAAGTAATTTAAAAAAAAATATTTTTTCGTTAATACTTACTTAACTTTATGTTATTTCAATTTTACCTTGCGGTGTAATTGAGTGGCTGTATAGAACATGGCCGTAGCAGAAATGTAAAAAAAGAGCTATTTCTTTATAATTTGACAGCTGTCAGTTGAAAACCATTCTCCCTAGGGCTGAAAAGTATTACTTTCAACTCGCTCCTCAGGCAACTTCTGACCTACTTACCGAGTATGAGTAATGAAAGAATGTAATTAAATTAACGATTGATGTAAAGCTCACAAACTTCCATAATATTGTCAGTCAAACTGTTTGTGTATCTCCGAGCGTTAAGTTCCCCTTATCGTAGGTCAGAAACACATTTATAGGTCAACACAACACAGTGGACGTTATAATCCTGGGACACCCCTTTTATGTGTGGTAAATGCAACTAAAAGGCAACAAAATCAATGAAAGTCAACAAATTGAAAACTAGTGATGGAGTCAGCCATGTACCTTAACGACTGTCAATGTTTCGGGGGGGTAACAAAAGAGCCAGCTCCTTGCTGGCCGGTTTATATTATTTGTGGTTGGTTACATTATAGGGACTGCACAATAAATCATTTGAAAAATCTAAATATAAAATAATTGACTCTTGCATATGCTTGTATTACTATGTTATGTTTTTTAACCAGCCTATATCCGTCAAACACGGCATACACGCAATAACGGCTGAACGGATTAACATGAAACGTGGCGTACAGATGAACCTTAGCACTCGATATCCCTGTAATATTTATTTTAAATTTAAAATAGACGGCGTTGTGCGAGCGAACGTTGTGTTTTAAAATTAAATGGCGTTGTGCAAGAATCGTATAAACGTATTCTGTGGGGTACGAAGTTCGCCGGGGCAGCTAGTATTTATGTAAGTCCCACTGTACTGCACAGGGCTTCTCTCAGAGAGAATATATTAATATATTAATAAGATATATTGTACGGTCGAGTTGACATCCGTGCACCCTACTCAGTTATGATAGGGGCGGGGCGACTTTGCAAATAAAATGTAAATTTTGATGGGCTGTCGACTGTACTATAGCTATATTGAACGAGTCCGCAATCCGCTGTTACCTCGGTATCTCGTTGTAGCATAATCAAGAATAATACATAATTGCGCCTCATTCCACTGCATTGAATTTCATTTAATGCTTGGGCTGAGATCTATTACTGTACACTCTGATGCCTGCTATTATGGTCATAATAAGGGATCTAATAGCATGGATGAAATAAATCACCAGATTCTGAATTGCGAATTTCACTAAGGAAATACGCAAGTATCGAATACAAGAAAATACTAGCTTTTTCCCGCGACTTCATCCTCATGGAGTGAGTAATTTCCGGGATGAAAAGTACCCTATGTCCTTTCACGGGACTCAAAATATATTCATACTAAATTTCATCTAAATCCTTTCAGCCGGTATTGCGTGATTGAGTAACAAACGTCCAAACATCGTCCGAAACTTTCAAATTTATGATATTAAGTAGGATAAGAATCTACGTCGTATTTTTTTCATGGAATTTCATAGTCTTAATGATCTTTTTTCTAAAAACCTATTTAGAGGCTAAAAATTCCACTCATGCCGGGACATGAACCCGCGACCTCTGGCTAACCGTGGCGGCACGGGTGGAATTTTTAGCCTCTAAATAGGTTTTTAAAATTGTCCTCAGCGCGAGGCGTCGAGTTAAGTTGCACGGGAACCATCGGAATGCGATTAGTTAGTGGACTATCAAAAGTGTCAATGAATTCGCCATTATCGTACTAATTTTGCTCTATTGAACAACTACGAATTTTCCCACAGCAACTTTCCGTCGTAGGGTTGTCTGGAAGAAATTGCTTTTGGCAATACGGCCGCCAATAGTACTGTGTCATTTTATGTCATGTGCTCTAGTGTACAATAAAGAATATTCTCATCTTATCTTAAGAGAGGTTAGAGCATATATGCCAAGACAAGCGTGGAGCTACCTTTTATCGAAGAGTTTCGTCGTATTTTCCGAACCCTTCGTCTCTGATCCAACCCAGCTTCGGTCTAGTTAACACTAAAAACACAAAGTCTCCGTTAAAGATATGAAAAAAAAGGATGAAAATTAAAATGTATTTATTATCGGTTCAAGATTACAGAAACCATAACTATAGTATATAAATAGATAACCATAGATATAGTTGGCAGACTTATGAAACGCAGTCCCCTATATAGAACCAGCGTCAAATCAATAGGTATGATTATTTAGTAGACTACCAAAACCGGCCTAGCACGAGTCGGACTCGTGCAGCGAGACCGAGGGTTCCGTACTCGTGCTTGGCCGTTTTTTCTTATTTATCGTGAGAATAGTAAGTCCCACAATCACGTCAAGTTTGGTGCCTTTACCGGTTTTACGACTGAGCATAAACAAAAAAAAAAAACGGTGAAAAAACATTTGTTTTAATATTTTTTATATTTCATTATTTGTTAGGTATTTCGCCATAATAATAGAATGATCTGTCATAGAACTTTAAAAGAGCAGCGTCAGATAGGGTCACGTGGAAGAACACGGAGGAGGCCTATATTGAGAGAACACTTGACGAGTTACGGTGCTGCTGTCATGAGATATAAAAATGAATACTTTAGAAAGTCTTAAATTTTTATTACTTTTGTCAAGAAATTAAGCCTTATATTATTATATAATCCGTCATAATAATACATATTCTGTGAACATTTCAACTGGCTACCTATAATGGTTCCAAAGATAGAGCCTTCTAAAGGTCGGACGGACGGACAGACAGACAGATGGACAGATAGACAGACAGACAGCGTGGGCAGAGTAATATTGTCCCGTTTGGCACCCTTCGGGTACGGAACCCTAAAAGATGCCAAATAACTAAAATTGGGTTCCAATATACTATTCGGTGTTACTATCTATAACTATTCTAACTATGTGTTCGATACTCGCACGCAGTTTTACGAAGTGCGATAAGATCGATGAAAACGATGTTCAATACGAAATTTCAAGTGTAAGGGAAAAATCGATGCGAAAAAGTTGATGTTTTGTTGTAGAACAAAAAAAATGCAATATGATTTAAGTAAAATTACCCTTTAATATCTATGAATCAATACATTGTCTGCTGGGTACAAACTAACTTAATCAGAGATCAAAATACGGGAATATTGAATATTCTTGTGTGCCAAGTACATACAAGTACACCCCGTTGGGGCGAAAAAGTTCTGACCTGGCAACCGCGGACCGGACGCCGCAGCGTGGGAAGGCACCCCACCAGATGGTCTGACGACCTGGTTACGGTGGCGGGGCTGGATGCGGGCGGCACAACACCGGGAAGCTTGGAAAACCATGAGTGAGGCCTATTTCCTGCAGTGCGCGTCAAATGGCTGATGATGATGATGATGAAGCACATACATAAATACACGCCTGCATTCCGAAGGGGTAGGCAAAGACCATGGTTTGCCACTTGCACCTTCATTCAACATTTATAAGTCGATGCACGCCCTTTGCTAATACTTATTGCTAATATTTGGTATATACTTAGTAAAATCTGCTTTACTTGTTTCATTGATTCAAGAAACACACAAATACTATAAAGCCTCTTGAACTCACCAATGTAGACACGCAATGTTGAGTCCACACATCATAAACTCATACAAAATAATGTCCTTGGCTCTATAACCCACCTGTTACCCCTAACTAGTGGGTATAACATCGGTGTACATAGCCAGTAATAGTAGCCAGCGGTTATATACTAGCTGCTTCATTGTGATAGAAATCTATCGTCCCAAGTGGTGAAAGTAATTTTCTAACAGCTGGCTGTGTCCGCGATACTATTGGTTTAAAGTTGAATATTCTTTAAGTGTTGAATGCAGAATAATACAGGTATAATTTGTTCTAATAATATGTTTTCTGTTGGTAAAATAATAAATAACGTATTACAGTACCGAAAATGAATACAACCAACGATGTGTGCCAAGTAGCAATTTAATGTTTTTACTATTTTTGCGCGACCGAATAAACTATATTTTTAGTTACAAAAAACGTATTTCATTTCCCTTGTAAACTAATAGACTGAATTATTTACTGTAGCGTCTGATAGACCATACTAATTTGTTCTTTCGATCAAACGTAATTCTAACAACGATATGTCGGTTATAGTATGTCGATTAAAATAGTGACTCGACACGCTAAATACGAATACGCTGTATTTATATGATCTTTTTACACAAATATTATATTTTATAATTATTTTTAACTATGAATTTATTTAATAATACTATTTATATTACTAGTAATGTTACCAGCATGACATTATATACTTATTCTGATATTACAAATATTTCTCTTGGCGCTGCATGCCGCTTACACCGGGCACCGGCAAAATATCAGCGCTGAAGTTTGTCCCACACTTTCAACACATGCTGAGTCGGAGCCCATATTTACATTTGCCACACCTACCTTGCCACTCTTTTCACCAATTGGTACATTACCGTACCGTGTATTTCAAATCTAAATGCTTTCGCTCGTCATGTGTGCGTCTGTTTTGTACTATGTTTTACTTCTGCTGTTTCTTGTAATCAGATTTGTTTATGCTCTGGGTACGTGTATGTGTCTTATGTAAATAAGAGATTTATCTATCTATCTGAGAAGAAGAAAAATAATATTATCGACGACATTGGTTCTCCATTTAGGACGATAACCTATCCTCATTGTAATGGTAAGCTAGCAGAAGCGCTTTCAACCTGAGAGAATTTAGAGGACTAGATTATCGGCCTTTCCGCTATGAATGTATTAGAGGTGTTGACTCTGTGCCTAACTGGCTGGTACGAGGATTGGACCTCTCTTATTGTTAGGTATTTCCGTTAAATAGCTGCAGGCTTTTAGCGACACCGAATGATTTTATTTCGGATCAAAATTCGCTGCTTGTTGTAATATCGCTTTGAATTTTTGATTGATACGCACGGCCGGACTTTGCGATCCGCTCAGAATCGATTGCTGAAGACACCGAGTCATTCGACAAGGTTCTTCAGCAATTCCTTTACTATCACAGCTGTCCGCCTGTGGAACGATCTGCCTTTGGCCGTAAGGTTTTCACCGTCCCTGTCAGTATTTAAGAGCTGAGTTCAAAAATATTACTTTGCCTCAGTTTGAGTTTGTTTTTTTTTTTGGTATAATCTCTTCCTAGTATTATGTAGGTATATTTTTCGTTCGTCTCCTCCCTTCATATGATAATTTTTATTTATGTATGTTTATTCTATATTTATTTCATATTTATGTACTTCTCATATGTAATTCCTGGTGTACATACAATAAAGAATATTCTATGTATCTATCTATCTATCTGTTGGATCTTTAGCCATAGGTTCCCACCGCGATATGCGAACTCCTTTATTTCCCGGTCAGGCTCGTCCACTGCCTTCTTGTCGTCTCTTTTAAGTTGTCAATCTGTCATAAACAGATGAAAATGCAACAGGTGAAATATATTATTAGCTTCATTCCCGATCCACACTTGATTTTTTTTGTCGGAAGAAACCTGGTCCGACCAGATTTTACCCTAATTCGCAATCATGGTGAGTAGAGACGGAACTCGCGTCGTCGGTTGCTCATCGAGCGTCAGAGCGAAACCTTTTCGGACTTTTGGATGTTTGTTTGATTCACGCAATAACGGCTGAACGGATTTACATGAAACTTGGCGTACAGATAGACAAAAACCTGATTTGAGACGTAGCATATGAGACGTGGGATAATGTTTATTTTAAGTTTAAAACAGATGGCGTTGTGCGAGCGAACGTTGTGTTTTAAAAATAGATGGTGTTGTGCAAGAATCGTATAAGTGGATTCTGTGGCGGTACGAAGTTCGCCGGGACAGCTAGTATTTATGTAAGTCCCACTGTACTGCACAGGGCTTCTCTCAGACAGAGAGTAAATCCCTATGCTGTACCTTTATTGGTGGATGTTTGAAGTGACGAATGAGCATTATCTGCTCCTTTTTGTTGGTCTAGCAGACATGTATAAATATAGCTAAGTAATACCAGCTCACCTACTTCGTGTGCCCGACATAAGTGCCAGGCACCTATGCAGTCGCTGGTCGGCTGTTACTGTAGTCAAACTTAAAAATTGACAAAACGCCTCATTGCGTAGTCATCACCATCATCGGCCTACGCTTGTCCACTGCTGGGCATAGGCCTCTCCTACTGAGCACGGTCCTCGGCAACTTTCATCCAGCTCTTGCCACCCGCCTTGCGAAGATCATCGCTCCACCGAGTCTGAGGATGTCCTACACTCCTACATTGCGTAATGATTAACTGTAAAAATACAACAAAGGTAGAGCAACCAAAACGGGAAGACATTTCCTACCACTTTTTGACAAAGTAGACAGTATTGGCACGCATTGTTCTGATATTTTACATCAAGGTGCTTGCTTTCGGATCGTCGGATTAATCACCGTGAGACTCGAAAAGGGGGGAGGGGCCCGCGAAATATTACAAGGGGGAGGGGGGTGACATATAATGTCGATAATTTCTTTAGGTTTTACCTCACCTTGCATCACCGAATTCACATTTTAATACGGTTATTAGCATGACATGACTCTAGACAAAGGGGTCTTTCATTAATCATCTGATGTTTTTAGCGAATTTTCATACCAAGGGTTGGCTGGTGATACAACGTGAGGTTTTAGACCAAAAATATACACGTGATATGTTACCCCCGTCTCCCTTGCGTTGTTTCATGATATATGTAATTATAAGCTCATCATAAAGAACAAGAAGAAGATTTGTTTATCGAAGTTAAGTCTTTCACATTTTTTTCACACAGTAACAAGGGACACAATTATTGAAACTCCCTTTCTTGGAATTTTCTTCGGCAATATTGCAAACTTATCTAGCATAACCGAGCAAGCCAAAATGACTACTAGTATCTAGAAAATAAGATTTCATCTGAATGTATAGGGCATCTTGGTCCGTCCGGTCTTACGATATTTCGGTCACGAGTTTCAGTTGGGAACTTATTATGACAGAAGGCAACTTTTTCAAGGCAGTTGTAGAAAATCCTCTATATTTTTTACGAGTCACCACAGGAAATAGCCGTTTTTATGTTTCGTATAAGTATGCTTTTATTTTTATTCTGAAACCTTTCTCAGGGAGAAGTGGGTGTCCCTTAGGCTTTCGACAACTGAAAGCAAAAGTAATTAATAATGTAAGAAACTGAGGTCATGAAAATCTTTATTAATATTATCAATCGAGAATATGTTTTTTTTTGTATTCTGACTGCGTAATGGGTTACATTATTTAAAATGATATCCTTACTAATATGAAAAACACTAAAGTTTGTATTGGATGGATGTTTGTTACATATATATATAAATATTTCATGTCACAGTGTTTCTTATCGAACTCCTCCGAAACGGCTTCACCGACTTTTATATATGGTGTGAGAATGGCTCGTAGGCTAATCAATATGGGAAAACCACGTTTGCCGGGTCAGCTATTATTAAGAAAATTAGATTGCCCCAAAAAAAAAGATAGATAATCTCTGATAACTTCCAAAATAGATTTAATAGTCATTGTTGATAAAACGGCTCAATCGTAGACACAGTAAAAAGCTACTGCAATTTTCAAATTAAAAATGCTATAGCATTAAGCTATAATTAAATGGCGCGCAAGCAAAGCAGTAACTCAATGCCTGCGGGGCACGCGTGACTAAGCCCATACTCTCTCTCTCTCTGAGAGAAGGCCTATACCCACAGTGGGATGTGAGCTGCCTAATTAAACAGAACAGTAACGTATAAGTTTACATATAATTACAAACTACCTATTCCGGCGGGCTTCGTACCGCCACAGAATCCGTTTATACGATTCTTGCACAACGCCATCTATTTAAAACTTAAAATAAATATTATCCCACGGGAACGCATTACCGGGATACCAAGTGTGCTATGTCTAAATTCAGGGTTTCGTCTTTCTGTACACCAAGTGTCATGTAAATCAGTTTAGCCGTTATTGCGTGAATGAGTAACAAACATTAAAACATCCAAACCTCCAAACATCCAACCATCTTCACAAAATTTCACATTTCTAATATTCATAAACGGCAGTAGCGTATGTTCTATTCCACATCAAAATAAAAGCAAATTTCTCTTAGCCGAATCTTTATTAAGCCTTCAATTAAAAAAATAAACTTTTTAATGCGCGTAAAACTAATTGATTGGCCAAACCAACTCTCGTTTTAATCCAACTTTTGAAAACAGAAATACAAGTTTTTATTCCAAGGAACTTTTCCCAATGCAAGCACAGGCGCCCGAAAATTACCCAAAAGTTTTTATTTCCAACACTCAAAACAAAATCCCGCCAAAAATCTAATAATATCCATCAAAGGCCACTCTATTCTGGTCACGCACGAATCTGTTAATGAAAATAGTATGAGGAAAAGTTGGCCTCGCCAGTGAACAAGCCCTCTGAGACATGCCGCGTGCTACTATTGTCGCCGAGCGCATATTTTTTGTCACACTTGTTTTTGTGTTATGCAGCGCTTACTTTTGTTTTTCCTCCGTCAGTTTAAATTGACAGCGTTCTCTCGGCACAAATTCAGTCGGTAGAGATAAGTTTGAAGTGTTTTGTAAACAAGAGCTTATGGCAAAACTGGGGCGTATAAGGTTCTACGATATGCTTTCTTTTCCAGCCTGTCGCCGCAAAAACAGATACAAACCTGTAATCCCATAGTAGGGCTGAGCTATACAATATTGTATATATTTTAAATTTTTGTTTTTTTCTTCTTTAATTAAGTATATAACTTTGGCCTTTACATCTACGTAATGAGATGAATTTATACAGTGTCCAGTAGCATCTTCAATTACACTAGATGGTTGAGGGGACAACTCGGATGCTGCAGGGACATTGTTTTTAGATAGGCTTGACCAGCACCTATACCATCCTGACATCTTAGTCGGCCTAGCCCACAGGAAAGACAAGTCAATACGTGCGGAGCCAACCAAGCCGCGGGTTTCCTCACAATGTTTTTAATACTATTATAAATTCGCAGATGTACGTAACATCAAAAATAAAAAAAATCCTAGGTACATGTCCGCACTGCTAATCGAACATATAAATCTTTTTTTTTATAAAATTTATTTAGTAATATTTTTTTTGGTTGGTTTTTAATGTTCCGTACCTAAGGAGTAAGGGACCCTATTACTAAGACTCCACTGTCCGTCTGTCTGTCTAAAAGTAGTTTGATTTGATGACTAGAATAACCGTCTTTGTAACTTATCTCTAACAACTAGTACACTAGTTTTGAAATGGGTCCGGGATATTAGATTTCGTTTTCCACACTATGATGTTCGTCATATTGTAAATGCTTCCGTCCAAAAAAATCCTCTGCATCTGAAAGCATCCTGCTCCAAATATTAAAATTATTTCACCCCTTATCACCAGTTTCTGCAATTCTACTAATATGAAAATTTGACACAGTACCTAGGTAGATTAGGAATTAATTCGTGTTAAGGATTATCAGACTCAAAACCCGTTATTATTAAGGGGTGATGATCTAGGTCACAACCCTAAATAGGTAAATATTTATATGTGGATTCCAACAGAGTTTCATTCAGTTCACAACAATACAAATACCAAGCGCGATTCCCTCGAGTTGTGGCCACACGGTAGCTGTCAGCTGCTTTGTATTCCGCCGCGGCTGGGGACAATGAGGCCGGCCCAGCGGGAGTGACCGCGCCGTCACAAATATGAAGTGACGGTTTTGTTTCGGCGAAACTGACGTTTTTGTCCCGGACTTTCGCTCGCCTGCGCCCGGTGAGGAAGTGTAGAAGGCCCGCTAAGGACATGGTCAGTTTCATGGTTGGTTTTTTTTTTTTTTTGGTTTATTATTCCGGAATTAATAACCTGTCCCCATACAACGTATTTTGCAATTCCCTCACTTCCACGATTAGAAGTTATATGTCAGTTAAATGAGTCACTTATGACACGTGCACTTATTCCAACATGTCATATATGACTCATTGGATAGTGAACTTGTTAAATTAATAATGATTAGCTTAGTTAGACTTCAGATTGTCGCACTTACCGAAGTGAAGGGCCCAGTTGGTTCAAAATAAAATTGGTACAATTAGGAACAAATATTACCAAATTTTTCGCGGTTTCTTCTCATATCCACGGATTGTCTAATGACTCCACCACATAGTTCCATCGTCACTTTACCATAGCATCATTATTAGAAACACATTAAAATTACACCAGTTTTGGAGTATCCAGGAACTTGAGATTTCAATTTGATATGGAAATTATTTGACAGTGAAACATACTTCAAAAATTTGACTTAGTGAGTGGTTTGCTGAAAAGGCAGTGAGTAGAATTCCTTATTCTCACTACAAGTCACAAAAAAATTGCCAACCTCTGAGCGGATGTACTTGCATAAAAAAGTACTACAAAAACTGGGAGAAAATATTTTATTTGTTTGTTTCCAGAAAATCCGTTACAGTTGAATCTTAGAATTATTTAATGTGAATACCTTATCCTGAGGTTAAAACCTTACAATTTGGGAAACGTAATAAAGCAAAGTGAATAGCGAATAGTAATGTTCTTTAAATAGAGAATAGTTATTCCCTAATTCTAAATATTAATTCTAAATTATGAAATTGCTTTGTCACTATGGGTTCAATTACATTTTTACCACTGTTTCTATACACATAACATTATTAAACTGTACTGTGATTTATTGAAATACAATTGAGAATTATTACAAAAAATTGCAAAAGAAATTGGTTACCAGCCTCCATTACGTCTCCTTACACGAAGCAGTAGAAGATGTACCATGAAAAATTGAATAAATCGGGTGGTTACAAAATTGTCATTCTCAAACCAAAATTTTATTTTATCATTCAAGAGAGTCGAGCGCTTTATTCAATTATTATCGAGCGTCTCTGGTCGTGTTTTGCAATAAAAAACACTGGAGACGAGGGGTTCGCTGTACAGCGCAGTAATTTGTTTGTGCAGCGTGTTCTTTTACGCTCGACTGTCACTTGTTTTCGTCGAATTGATGACGCATGTGTGACGTCGCTGAGGGAAAATAATAAATTGAATTAGGTTGTGACACTGCATTTGTTTCCTTTCTTTCCGAGGACGATTGTTTTCTTTTGTTTAGAGAAAAATACCTGTATAATGAAAGGTCACTGTATTCACGTGTAGGGAAACAGACTACGAAGTATAATAAATTGTACGTATGATGTCTCGTAATACTCGTTGGAATCGATAGCCTGGGATCGGTTAAGAATAGCAAAACTTAAGTAAGATCCGTAAGGACATCTTTTTTTTAGGAATTGGTTTGGTGCATGGCGAGGCGAGAGATGGCAGGTGGACCAGGGCAGTAACGAAGTGGCGGCCGAGAATCGGGCGGCGGTCAGTAGGGAGACCAACAGCCCGATGGTCGAACGATGTGGTCAGGTCGGCAAAGTCCCCGTGGATGCGAATGGCGAGAGGACGCGAAAGATGGTGTTACAGGGCAAATGCCTAAACCCAGCAGTGGACACTGATGATGATGGCGATTACTCCACTTATATGAAACGAAATAATAAACGAGTTAAAATCCGTGCAAATTCAGTTCTCATTAAAAGACTTAACATTTGATATTAATAACGTAACAGATTTCCACGTAATTACTTATGAATTAATGGAACTTCAGCTTTGCCGCTAAGGCCGTTGACCAAATCATCATATTTTTTTGTTATTTATTTAAGAAGAAGAGGAAGAAAGACAGTTATTATACCAACAAGACACATCACAGAAACAAAATAAGCAGATAAGTAACATAATATGCACAACAACAGAAAGAAAACTAAATACACAACAGACAAAACGAATAAATAAAACAGGACCATAGATGTAGCCTGTGGTGTATCTACGTTGCCACAAAAGGCAGCAAATACATTCATAACATAACATTAACTCACGCTTGTATCCCAGAGGGTTAGGCAGAGACCAGAGACTGCCACTTGCTACGATCCTGACAGATCACTTTCGCTTCCTCAACATTCATTAGTCGTTGCGCCGGTTTCGGGTACTTTTTATCTTGCCCTTTGTTAATACATCCCCTATTTGGTCGAAGTATGTCCGTCTGGGTCGTCCCTTACCGGCCCTTCCATCCACATTTGCTCGATATATTTGTTTTGTCAATCTTTCTTCCTTCATCCTCTCCACATGTCCAAACCAACGCAACATTCCTGTCTCAATTCTTGTTACTACATCCTCTTTCAGTCCACAACGTTCTCTAATCACACTATTGCGTATCCTGTCATTCAAAGTAACGCCAGACATACTGAATTCATGTTGAATTTAAAACCTTATTTTAAATAATAATTTAATTAATTAATAATCTTAGCAAATTAATTATTATTACCTTAATTCTGGATTCACTTACTTGAATATTTTGTCGCAAGAGTCCAACCAGACGCGACGCGAGCTCCGTCTCTACTCGATATTACCGCGAATCAAGCGAAACCTGGTGGGACACTTCCGACAAAAATTAAAGTAAAAGAATCCGAAATGAAGCTAATATTATTTAGTGCTTACTAAAGTTTTAGTTAAAAAATTAATTATTCTTTGTTAGTTTCAAACAAAAACTCATCTTTATGATACATACAGTCGTTGGCAAGTCAATCAATCTTTACAGTTCTGTCGTAATGTTTCCCGCTATGTGGTCGGGTAATGCTCGTGTATTAAAGGTGCTGTTCACTTTAATTTAATATTAAGAAGAGCGACCTAACAAACTTAGCTCAAATTAATCTTAAAGGCATCTTGCGCCATTTCACTTTCACATTCCACTTTCATTTAAGATTAAGAATAGCGACCTAACAAACTTAGCTCAAATTAATCTTAAAGGCATCTTGCGCCACGATATCACTTGGCTAATTAAATTGAATTTTGTACACAGGATTTAGTTAAATACTACAAAATAATATTTTAGATTTTGACTAAGGCTGATTTGCACCTCTTAAATATGACTCAAACTGCATTTAACTGAAATTCTTCATACAAAAGTCGATTTAAATTACGACTTAAGTGACATTTGAGAAATGGTGCAAGTCGGCCTGACTTAGTAACTTTACTTTGCTTAAAATTAAAATTACTAACTGTATTTTGACTCTCAGCAAAGCACACAATATACAGCAAGCTGTTTCAGTCATGGTTGTCCGATATTTTTCATTATGGAAACAAATCCCACCACCAGAAGTTCTAACAAATGGCACAACAGATGTCCAGTGTCCATCCACGTCCAAGGATCAATATTCCCCTCTGAATGGGCCGTCAGTAACAGAGGCCTTCATTTGCGAGGCATTGTCACTGAGCCCGTGCCAGGAGGACTCCATTTACAAACCATGTCCATAATTCTTTTGTTTCTCTGCAGCAGAGCGCAAATTGCATCTCTTCAACCTTTGCTTTTAGAGAGGATTTCGCGTGGTGTGTTTGTTAATTCATCAAACATCGTGGGATTCATGGCACTAAATAAGCAATATCAGAAGTATTACCTACCTGTTGTTGAGGGGATCCTGCCTTTTCGCAGAAAATTGTTACGCTGATTATCACTTGCCAACCAACATTTCACCTATTTTTCACTTTGACAACAAACGATTTACAAATTTTTGTATGGCAACGTTTCATTTGGTAGGATTGTTGTTAAGCTGATTATTATAATGAAACAAAACGTTTTGGGAATTTATTATTTTTCAAATCTTTTACTAGTTTTTTTTTTTTTTTGCAAACCTATAGGTTAGGTTAGGTTAGAACTGTGACCAACACACGCACGAGCCGAGCGAGCGAAGCGAGCGTGCCGCGGCAGCGGCCGGCGAGTGCTAGGAAAATTCTATCCATTTTACTAGGTCTTCCTAACCTTTAGGTTAATCTATAGGTTTGCCCTAACCTTCTGTAAAACATACGCTACTTAAAAGTTGGCATTTTGAAAAAATGTCATTATAAAAAGCAAACCAAACAAACAGTTGGCAACTGCGAGGTTGGGAAATAAAAAAAAATAATAAGAAAAGTTGGCAAATGATTATTCCGCAAAATAATATTCTTCGAAACGTTAGTTGCCAAGTGAAAATCGGCCAAAAATGTTTCTGCAAAAAGGCAGAGAACCGTTGTTGAGAGATAATCTTGAGTTGTTTTCTCAAGACTAAATCATGTCATTTTGGAAATTGTCAAGGTAGGTGTAGCTCTCCAAATGTCACAGGAAAGGTGCTCACATGCCTCAGCGCTTTGAAATCGCCAATCCACGGTGGGCACTAGTAATAATTAAGTCCATACAGTGGTACATATACAGGCTACATAAAAAAATAACTGGATACTGGATAAATAAACAGATAGATTACTAGATAAAAAGATAGCGTTACCGCGAGCTGACCTAACAAGCTCTCTTAAACCCTAATGTATCAGCCTCTGTTCAGCACAGTCTCTCTAGCTCTATTTATTCTGTATTCGTGGTCTCTGCATATTTGCAGTGACAATACCGGAGATCTCGTGGGTTCATAAAATCACCCTCTGTATGTAAATGTTGACGCAAGCTGCTGCTTCTTTTTGTAGAGGGCGGTTTGTTGATTTTTTATACGCAAATATGTGATATTTTCAAGATATATCGTAATGTACTATGAGTACAATCAAGGCTAATTATATAAACAAAATATTTGGTGTCTCTTAAAAAACTCTTTAATCGATATTATTAACAAATTAATGATAAATAACTACTACACAACACAATCACTTGTCCTGATCCCAAACTAGGATACCCGGTGCTATGATAACCAGGCAAGGACATCACAAATGTGAAAATACACCCAGACTGAGGCCATTTCTACGAATTAAGTACGGCGGAACATAAAGTTCCGTGTGGCGCCGGATTAAGAATAGCGTCACTCCATTTCCTCCCGTGGATGTCGTAGAAGGCCACTAAGGAAATCAATTACCAGGAGACGGGCAGCAGCGTCTTCCTGAGATTCCAACCGTAAACTGCGATCGCCAACCCGCCTGCCAAGCGTGGCGATTATGGCAAAACCCCCCATGGTTATGAAAACCATGAGGGAGGGCTATGTCCTGCAGTGGGCGTCAAAGAGCTGATGATGATGATGATGAAGTACGGCGGCATCCAGTGAAAGGTTGAACCAACAAACTCTGTTTTGGTTCATGCTTGTGAAACTCTAGATTTTTTTAACAACTATTCTCATTACTGACAAGATAATTGCTGTCTTGGAAAGTCGCACTTTTGTAGTTACTTACGTCGAAATAAGTAGAATAACATACAATACATACTAAAAACACACTAAACGATTGTGTTTAGTGTTCAACACATTCGTGAGTAATAATTTTTAAGTGGAAAACTCTCTTAATTAACTTAAAACGTGTTTTGAAGAGAATAATTACGGAGTCGCTTTGTTAGCTTATTCTTCACATTAATTATTAATTGTGAAAATTAGTAAACATTTTGTTATTATAACTAATAAAGGCTTTCCCTCAAAGTGAGTGTATTGGCCGTATATCGGAGAGGTGGGAAATACATAGTATACATACAGATTATTTACACATCTGGGTCTTGTAAAATAACACTAGATATAAACATAATGTAATTTTTGGCGTTCAATAAAGAATAATCTATCTATCTATCTGGTTTTATTTATAAAAACAGGATTTCTTAAAATACTCTTCAATTACAGCTTACGTTAGTATTTTCCTTAGCAACAAACTATTGAAATTGCATTTAAGAAGTGTTTCTTTTGAGAAATTGTGTTTTTATTAATAACTAGCTGTGCCCGCGACTCCGTTCGCGTACATTTCGATTTTTACGAAGCATTTGTATGGGGGCCACGTCTTATCATAACTGGAGCTAGAATTTAAATAGCCTATCCTGTGTCCCAGATGTCTATATGTTTTTATACCAAATTTCATCAAATTCGGATAATTGGTTTAAGAGTTATGGAGGAACATACATACATACACACATACAGAAAAAAATTTTAAAAATCGTGAAATTAGTTTCAGTATCATATATTGAGCCTATAAACACAATATCTCTGAAAACAAACTAACTTACTCCATGACCGACCCTTACAGATTTATTATTAGTATAGATTACCTAAAATATAAATTAATGTGTTCAACCTATAAACGTCCCACTGCACTGTAGGGCACAGACCTTCTCTCAGAGAGAGAGCACAGGCCCAATCACGACGCGTGCCCACGCGGATTGGCAATTTCAAGCGCCGAGGTGCGTGAACACCTCTGACACTCACGATGTTTTCCTTCACCGTTAGCGAGAAAATAAAATAAATAAATTAAACCGTAACGCCATGAGTCTAGTCTCACCCGTAACGTGACTGAATAAAATCGATGATAAGACTGACAGTGGGACTAATCTACGATGATTATGTTCTTTTTAAACATAACATAACATAAACTCACGCCTGTATCCCTGAGGGGTAGGCAGAGACCAGGGACTGCCACTTGCTACGATCGTGACAGATCAATCGATATATCGAGCGAATTTGGATGGAAGGGCCGGTAAGGGACGACCCAGACGGACATACTTCGACCAAATAGGGGCAAGATAAAAAGTACCCGAAACCGGCGTGCGTGCATGCAACGACTAATGAATGTTGAGGAAGCGAAAGTGATTCTTTTTATATATTTTTTCTTAGAGGTCACGGCTTCAAGTCCATGGCATGAGTGGAATTTTTAGCCTCTAAATAGGTTTTTTTTACTAATCTACTAATTCAAAGTCGCTCAGCCTGCTTTGGACCGGGCTACGTCAGCAATGAATCAATGTAAGCTGATTAGAGCATGGATACCGGTTTTCGGTAATACCGAAAAACCGGAATACCGGACAGAATATTCGAATTTGAAAAACCGGTTTTGTATAATCCTAATACCGGTATTTTGATAGTTTCGGTATTACTATAACTAGCTTTTAGACGCGCTGTTCATCGCGCGCTACATCCATATAATAACTTCATAACATAAGCAGCCTATATACGTCCCACTGTAGGGCACAGGCCTTCTCTCAGGGAGAGAGTATGGGCTTAATCACCACGCGTGCCCACCGCGGATTGGCGATTTCAAGCTCTGAGGTATGTGAATAGCTCAGACACTCAGGTTTCCTCACGATGTTTTTCCTTCACCGTTAGCGAGTGGTATTGCTTCACAAATGTACAAACCAAGTCATAGGTACATGCCCGCACTGGGGATCGAACCTGGGTCTCTCGCTTCCGAGTCCGATGTTCTACCCACTAGGCGACCAACGGGGTTTTTTTTTTTTTGTTACTTCATAACGTAAAACATTAGGACTTTTCTAGATTTCCAATCTGGTTAGCCACCGCAGGAGATATAATTATGACAATTTGTTTTAAAGGTATAAGTTCATATAATATTCACTGGTTTCTTGTATCTTTGTGAATAAGTGTGTGACTAATTCGACCTTTTAACGTTCGTTCAACACGTGAATGAAAGTATGTCAAGATATTGACATTTCGGTATTCCGTAAAAAACAAATATAATATATTTTGTCTTACGTTTGCTTAGATAAGGAGTCTGTGGCGAGCACATGTTAACTCTGCGCGCGCACTATAAACTCCAACATTCCTGCATCGCGCAAGCAAAATGTTTCACATGACATACCATAAATATAACGTCCGACGAACATTAGTTGGACCGGCCGTCCCCAGGCATACGATCTGCCTGGCGGGAAATTTCCCTTTATAGTGGAAGAGCACGATCACCCGCTCTTCCCTACAGAGGTGACCCCGACGTGATGCATGCACGCACGCACGCACGCACACACGCACGGGACGAACATTAGTCGGACCGGCCGTCCCCAGGCATACGATCTGCCTGGCGGGAAATTTCCCTTTATAGTAGAAGAGCACGATCACCCGCTCTTCCTTATAGTGGTGACCCCCGACAGAACATTGTCAAACCTTCCTTCGCTCTCGCAGCACCCCACATACAATCAGTCTCAAAGCAAGGCCAGCATTGTAAATTTGTACATACTTGTACATATTCATCCTCTTCCCTCTCACCTCATCAGTTCCACTACAGTCAACGCACCGACTACTGGTACTGATGGTGATCTCCCTCAACCCCTCGGCACGGCAGTCACGCAGCAACAGCGCACGTTGCCAGTGGTACAACAGCCTTCACCAGTTCCTTCCTACCACATGCGCGGGCCCTATGGTACTGTCGCCGGTGAAGTGACTGTTAGCCGCCGAACACCCTCAACCGCTAGTCGACTCACTGACTCAGCGACTCCTGGCACTTGCAGGCTTTAGAGCACAGACTTCGATTCCTATCAGACCTAGCTATGCGTAGCTATGGTCTTGAAGGGGAGTGATGTGGCAAGCACATGTCAACTCTGCGCGCGCACTATAAACTCCAACATTTCTGCATCGCGCAAGCAAAATGTTTCACATGACATACCATAAATATAACGTCCGACGAACATTAGTTGGACCGGCCGTCCCCAGGCATACGATCTGCCTGGTGGGAAATTTCCCTTTATAGTGGAAGAGCACGATCACTCGCTCTTCCCTATAAGTCTTTTAAGTTTTGTTTATTTAAAGAGTTTTGTATCGAGTCATGGTATTACTAGAAATTGACAGCTCGTAGGATATCAGTTGATGACATACTTCCGTGCATGACGTACTTCCGGTTATTAGTAATATTCTCGAAAAAATATATAAATACAAAACTTATTTTTTGAAGGAACTTTGTGCTGGAACGTCAAAACTTTAAGAGTACAGTTTATAAATTTACGAGTACAATCATTAAGTACTCATATTTTAATGAATATGTACCGCAAAGCAAATAAGGAAACGTGCCGTGGTCGTGGTAGGTAGCATAATATAATATAATTATGACATAATAAATTTGTTTCTTATAAGTATTCTAGAGTTCAGTTTTCTCTCGGACTTATTGTATTTGCTCAAAAAAATTTTGCTTACTTTATATTTCATTGAGTTAATTTGACAACTTGAACTGATGATGTGGGGAAAGCTCAGTGGGACAAAACGTGGAGGCCACATAAATCAACTGTTTTACAATCATCTATGTTATTTTAACAAAAAAATCATCAATACCGAAAAAATACCGAAATACTGGAATTCCGGTTTTTCAAATGTTGATATCGAAAAAATACCGGTTTTAGAAAAAGGGTCCGGTAGTCCATGCTCTAAAGCTGATGGATTGGATTGAACTTATGTGGATATACACCATGAATCTTGGATGGTTTGAAAGCCACAGCAAACTGATCGTGCCTCAATAATAGCTATCGAATACATTATTACCTTATTCGTTTATAATAGGTATTTTCCAAAAATTATTCGACACAATCTCGAATCTGTGAGAACCATTAGTATCCAGCCAGAGCCGTGCGTGCACGTTACGGATCCGCGGGTCATTAGTCTGGGGATTTATTATCAAGCAGCCATATGTTCAGAAGGGTCGTCAACGTCGCGCTCGAGCCCGACAATTCACTCGAATCTAGCGACAAATACGGTTCTTTTTTCGAATAGTTTCTAAATTTCCTTCCACTGATTAATGAACGCATGGCATGCATGGCTTTTTGTTAGTCCAATGACGTCATATCATATCTTGAGATACGGATTTTGACACTGACAAGCGACTTCCGATAATGTCGCATTTTTCATAATAAGGACCCTGTACTAATTGTTCGTAATTTTTTTAAACAAGATATCTTAACTCTATTTTCATTTTATATTACTTATATACTCTCTCCCTGAGAGAAGACCTGTGCCCTACAGTGGGACGTATATAGGCTGCTTATGCTATACTTAAAAGTAATAGTCGAAAAAAATGGTATTTTTAATTAATTACATAACCACGGCTTTCAAGCCATCCAGTTTTGATCGTGTACGTCGAATTACTGTCGATGTTGTACTGTACCGCTGTTACCGATAAGCTGCGCGAGTAATTCGATATGTGCCACGGATATCTTATAATTCGATAGCCGGCTGGAATCGAGAAGCTGGAGCGCCTGAACGTTAACTCTTATATGTGGCTCAAAAGGACTCAAAGGGACTGGACGTACTTGAATTTCTGTCCTCGATATCCTGATAAAATAATGAAAACTTTTATTAACAAATGGTCTCACAAAAACATGTGCAAATGAATCGTGTGATTTTAAAACGACACATGTCCTTTCATTACAACTTTGCAGGAAATAGAAAAAACTGTTTTATTCAAATACTAATATCTACAACAGCAATATTTTAGCATATTATATTGATTTCTGTATAAATAAACTACAATTTTTTTTTCTAATGTAAATCAATAGGTAGGTGTAAATAATAAAAAAAAAAAAATGGGCAAGTGTTATTTTAAAAACACATGTGACTTGTGTTGTTTTAAAATCACACGATTCAAATAGTCTTCTCGATAGATTTTCGACCTGAAGTAAACATAAGAACTCACGCCTGTATCCCGGAGCGATAGTCAAACAACAGGGTTTGCCGCTTGCAACATCCTGACAGACCTATTTTGCTAAATATATCGAGCTAATGTGAGTGGGAGAACCAGTAAAGGATGTCCCATGTGGACATCATCATCATCAACCCATTATGTCCCCACCGAGGGGCACGGGTCTCTTCCCTGAGGAAGGTATAGGCCATACTCCACCACGGGGGCCAAGTCCGGATTGGTGGAGGCTTGTAGACTAGTGGCTCGTCTACTGTCAGAAGTTGTCAAGCCACCCTAAGGCCTCTGACTTGGCTTAACGACTGCCATCTATCGACGGCAGCCGGCACCAACAGCTTAACGTGCCTTGCGAAGTACGGAACCACTCGGAAAAATGCTACTAGCGTTAGGCATAGACGGCGACCCATCCATGCACTGAACGCGCCCTGTGTTGCTTAACCTTCGTGATCGTTTAAGATCACTCAGGCAGCCGGGGCTACGAGCGATGTGGACATACTTCTTTGAAAATACAGTTTTAAGATTCTATTCCCAAAGGAAGCCAATGGGATCTAGTACAACAGGTTTACGAGAAATAAGGATTTTAATTTTACCAGAGGGAATAATTAGCAAAATGCTCGAGGCCAGAACTGTTAGCATGCCTGCTTCCAAAAAGGTTGAGACGTAGGATGGGGCGATTCCTGTCTAGAGAAACGCCTTTTCTGGGCATGCGTGCTAAGCGAACAGAGGTAAATTGAGTTTTGTGATTTCACACACATTTCCTTAGGTTGAAAAGCCTTATTTCTCCCGTACATAAATGAACAACCCAATACCCTTAACGAGCTATGCATGCTGTTTGCGGACGACATATCACTATTATTTAAACTTAACGCGAAACACAATCAGAATAAAAAAATCAAGGAAACGATTTAATTAGTTAATGGATGGTTAACAGATCATAATCTGTAATTTGTAAATAAATTTGTGAATAAATTGAAAAAAAAACGAAATTTGTACAGTTCAATCCTTATAATACGAAACCACTTAAACTAAAACTTATGGTTAACAATACTATAGTAGGAGAAGTAGAGTAATTTAAACTCTTAGGATTGACCTAATCTATTAGGATTCTTTTTGTTACTAACCCGTGCTGAGGACAATTTTAAAAACCTATTTAGAGGGTAAAAATTCCACCCATGCCGGGACTTGAACCCGCGACCTGTACGTAATACAGAGAAGTTTGTAAAGAGTTTCGAAATTTCGTCGATTCTTGCACTTGCCCATAAGCTCAGTTGGGAGAGCGCTGGCACGGTTAGCCAGAGCTCGCGGGTTCAAGTCCCGGCATGGGTGGAATTTTTTGCCTCCAGATTGGTTTTTAACACCGATAACCACCTCAATTAGAAAAATCATATTTCTGATATAAAGCCGAAACTGGCCTTCAATATGCACTCTTTAATTTTAAAAAATGCACCAATTCGAAAACCGCCCCTTTGGCGTACTATGCGCACGCGGAGGCTTGGCTCTTTGTGGTAACCCCACAAATGCCCATGAACTGTTTGTAATTCAGAAAAAAACCGGCCAAGTGCGAGTCGGACTCGCGCACGAAGGGTTCCGTACCATTATCTGTACAACATTAGACGCAAAGATCGAGAAAGAACAGCAAAAAGTCACTTTTTTGTATAGGAGCCCCCCTTAAATAATTATTATATTGTAATTTAATTATTTATTTTTGAAGCGAATGTAGAACTAAATATTCTGTGAATATTTCAAAACACAACGTTCGCTCGCAAAACGACATCTATTTTAAACTTAAAACAAACATTATCCCACGGGAACGCATTAGCGGGATATCAAGTACGTTATGTGTCAATTCCAATCTGTGTCTATCTGTACGCCAAATTTCATGTAAATCCGCTAAGCCGCTATTGCGTGATTGCGTAACAAACATCGTCACAAACTTTCACATTTACAATATTAGTAGGATGTTTGTTAAGACTACATTTTTATCTTATCCATAAATAAGTAAGTGTACCTAAGCAATGTTGACCAGGGCCCATAATGTGAGACAAACAATTGCTAATAAACGAATATGAATATTTATAACATGAAATAGAAAGAAAATATAATAATAATTTTAAAATGTACTCTGTCATTGTACTGTGTTTTAAGTGAATAAATTATTTCAATTCAATTCAATTCCATAATATTTTAAGTGCTTATGGAAGTGTTTTTTTTCGATTTTTTTATAAGAAATCAAATATTCCAACGATATCAAGTTTCAAACGATGACACTCGATTTCATAATAATAATAACTCTTACATAACACAATCACTTGCCCGGGTGAAATGATGAACATGAAAACCGAAAAGTAAACAGCAATCAAGCGCTTTAAAACACAAAGTGACGGTGAAAATGCGCACTTAATAGTTACAATAATACAGTTTAAGAGCGTCTACTGTGTTATATTCAGAATAACAATTTATTTTAAAGGCCTATACCTAGTAATAGACCGAGTATGGGCTTAATCACTACATGTGCCCACATTGATAATTTCAAGCGCTGGAGTACAATTATGTATTTATTTATCAGCAACATTTTGGTGTAGGATACCTCCCTTATCATTGACTGCCTAAGCTTATCACGAGGATAATTGCAGAAGCGCTATCGGAAACCCGGTTTGTCGTCAAACGTCAGGTCCATTTGATTACAGAGTCTATTGCATGTGTATTCCATATTATTCTCCCATACTGGGCGAACAAGGGCCACTCATATTTCCGAAGGCTGATCCGTATTTATTCGGCGACCCTTCGAGAGTTCGGCTCGCGACTGGTAAGACGCGATAAGGCGAGGTTTACAAGGCGTAGGGCGGTATTAAGAGGGTACTGCTAGAGGAATATAACTGACATTGATATAATTTACATTAAATTTTGATCCAGTTATGCTTGTATAAGTTGATAAACTTTTTTTTTGCCGCTACCCACATTTCGGCTGATATTGTGTTTTCTGTTGCCTGTTGTATTTTGTCGGGTGATTTTATGTTTTTGAGTATTGTGTCGTCAAATAAATATATCTTTCTTTCTTTCTTTCTTTCTTTACATGAAGAACGACGTCATCAATTATTAGTAATAAGCTTAAGGGAAATATGTTTATTTATCTATTTCGCTGACATACTTTCACTAGAAATAATATATAGATAACTGCAGTCACCACCAGTACATGAAATTTTACACAACGGGTACACAATACAAACAAAAACAAACCCTATACAAAATTCACCCGCGGGTTTTGTCAAAGGATAAATTATAAAATAAAACAAAAAATATCACTATTTCAATATCGAATTGAGAATGGTTGTGCTGTGTTTGGCACAAGTGAGTGAAGGATTTTTTTTATGTATTTTTTTCTAACCTCTGAATTAATCACTCAGCATCTCGCCTTGATCGTGGAAATTCTGCTGTATATTTAATTTTATTTATTTATTTGGAGAAAATACAGGCACAGATAATAAATAACTTATGTTTTACCATATTGGGTACGGCTTTATCTGCCCTATGAAACATTTCTCACTTATAGTTCAAGCAGGTAGTGTAAAAGCAGCAGGCGCTTACTATTGTCTATTGAGAACTAGGTATAGGCCACTCAACAGGTTAGAAATATTACTAGACTCGCAATCAGAATTTTTTCCGAGATTAAAAGTACTATCTGTGCTTTTCCGTGTGGTGTCGGATTAAGAATACCGCCACTACATTTCCTTCCGTGGATGTCGTAGAAGGCGACTAAGGAAATCAATTACCAGGAGGCGGGCAGCAGCGTCTTCCTGAGATTCCAACTGCATAATGCGATCGCCAACCCGCCTGCCAAGCGTGGCGATTATGGCAAAACCCCTCATGTTTATGAAAACCACGAGGGAGGCCTGTGTCCTGCAGTGGGCGTCAATTGGTTGATGATGATGATGATGATGTTCTATTCCAGACTATAATGCATATCTGTGGCGAATTTTATCCAGATAGGCTGAGCCGCTCTGGCGTGATTAAGTAACATACATCCATTCAAACATTCGTAATTTATAATACTAATAAGATTTATTGGTTATATTGAACGGTTATTGGTATTGTTTGCGGTAAAAGCTTAGCCCTCGGGGATACAGGCGTGAGTTTATGTATACTATTATTAACTCTTTTATTATTATGCAGTTAGATTGGAATAAATACGAATAATTTGTTTGATGTTGGCGGATATACTTCGAACAAACAGGCGATGCAGTAACCAAGGGCGAAATAAAAAGTACCCGAAACCGGCGCGCGTGTATGCAGCGCCTAATGAATATTGATGAATCGAAAGAGGTCTATCGGGATCGTGACAAGTGGCAAACCCTCTGCCTACCCCTCCGGGATATAGGCGTGAGTTTATGATGTGGTGTAATGTATATTCGTATAACATTGGATGATTTTTTTTATCGTGCAATAAAGTGTTGTCTATCTATCTATCTTTTCACAGATCTATTTCACCTTACTATACTTCCATTAAACCGAACGCCGACCACCCTTTTGTAACTTTATAGTCTATTTTTCTTCCAGAACAGGCCCTAAAATAAATAGTTACTACATACGACAACCCTCGAGCATGAACGCGGATGTCCCGCTCCTGAAATGGGTTCTCAGAGTATTTAGAACACCAGCCAACCTACTAAAAAATAAAACTATTGAATTTAATGTAAGTCGAAGTGGCAGCACGCAGAACTGATGGCCGATGGGGCCAAAAAGTTCTCGAATTTATTTTTTATTTTATTTGGTGTAGAAAGCAGATTACAACCATTACACGATATAAAAGTAATAATATGACATGAGTACTAAGTTGTGGTCTAAAGCATGCACACACAACATTGCCACATGTAAATTTGAGTATCGATGGCTGGAGACCACATATCGGCAAGCGTAGCGTAGGACTACCAGCCACAAGATGGACAGATGACCACATACAAGTGGCAGGAAAACGCCCGGTGCAAGCCGCTGCCAACCGGTCTTTTTGGAAATCCACGGAGGAGGCCTATGTCCAGCAGTGGACTTCTTGTGGCTGAATGATGATGATGAATCTAATATATTAGGGGTTAACGTATGAAATTGCCGTTTTATTGCAATAGGTTCTTTGAATTGACATAGAATCTTCATGGTTTGAGGTTTTCGAATGAAACTTTTTTCAAATGGTTTCTATGATGTTCTTTTTTTAAAAAATGTGAAACATTTGAATATCGACTTTCAATTGTTTTTGTTATTCAATTTAGACAAGAAAGATGGATACTGCGAAAATTCGCAAATTCGAATTGAAACGAAAAATTCGATTGGTCAGTAGAAAGTACCCTGAGTCGAGCGTTACTTTACAAATCAACACGTTGTATGAAAATCGCGTGTCTCAGTATTTGTTATCGAAACGGCTTTACCGACATTTTATGAAATTTTTTATGTAAATTTGGTAGGTCTGAGAATGGGTCGTAGGCTAAATTAGTATGGCAAAACAACGTTTGCCGGGGAGCTAGTTCTTATAGAAGATTTTGGCAGACAATAACTTACTCATTACTTATGCACTTGTCCTGGTCCCAAACTAGGACACCCTATACATGAGCAGCATATAACCGTCCCACTATAGGGCACAGGCCTTCTCTCAGGGAGATAGTATGGGCTTAATCGCCACGTTGTATGTATATCAGTAACTAGTATTTTATGTTGAAATGTAGGTAGCAATAAGTTTTCTTTACACTTTATCTGTCCTACCCCGCCCAATTTTTTAACAATGAAAAATTTTTAGGCAGGCTGGAAGAAATTTCTTTTGAAATAAGTCCGCCTTTGCACATTTTTTTATCACAAGCCTGCTATTTAAGTTTTATATTTGTGTAATAAAGTTATATTGCGCAATAAAGTGCAACAAAACCTTAAAATAACATCCAACCTCATTGTTCGGCGGTAGGTGGTTTTAAGACGACTTCCCTTTCTCCTTCCCCGAGGTTGCCACGAGACAGTTATCCTCCGGGATTCTGTCGCGATAGAATTTCATTCAGACCAAATCTTTCTTTCCTTTGTCCACAGACGTGGCGTCTCTAAAAGATGTAGCGCTTATTGCTCCAAGCGCGGTCCGCCTCGGCGACGTGGTGCAGCTGGGCTGCAAGTGGACGCTGGAGGCCAACGAAACCCTGTACAGCGTCAAGTGGTACCGCGGCCGCCAGGAGTTCTTCAGCTACTTGCCCAAGGAGTATCCCTTCACGAGGATCTTTGCACAGCCAGGAATCGATGTCGATGTGAGTCCTTTAAAACTAAGAAAAAAACATTTAGCCTCAGTTTCTGAAAGAGTGTTCAAATGTAACAAGAGATTAATCTAAGATTAATTCAAAATACCGGCACGTGATTGGCTGAAGTTAGCTTGACGTGAGATTAACATTTGATCGCTCTTCTAGAAACCGAGCTTAAGTCTCTTTAAGTAAACATTAAATCTTGGGGGTTTGTATGTCCTTTACGGTGTGATCACAACTTCACCCCAACGTAATTTTCTATAAACTACCGTTATATCGATCTAGTCAACTGTTATTATTGACCTCAAGACTCAGTGTTGACATTGAAGGTCTTCGAAACTCAATCCAACACTTGTTTGCAATTTATGTCTTTTTCTATTTCACGTGCGTTAATAAACTGTCACAAAGAATAATATTAGTTCGTGTAAAGAAAATATTATGTCGCTAAGCAATTTTCGTTACCTTATTCAAGAGAGACAGCCAAGAAATTAGCCGAGAAAAGTTTTATGCAACCATGAGTAGAGAACATTGTGCACGCAAGTGCTAAGTTTCCAGTAGTGTTATAACTTCCATCTAGTTCTAGTTAGACATGAGATTTGCACACTTAGCCTCATAATTGGGCATTGGGCGGCACAAGAACGGGCAGCTTTGAAAACCAGGAGGGATGCCTATGTCCTGCAGTGGGCGTCAAATGGCTGATGATGGCCATCGTCCGTATAGCAAGCGCTAAAGTATATAAATACTTTAGATACTAGGGTTTCCTCACGATGTTTTCCTTAGCGCTTAGTATTGCTCGTAAAACTTCATAAATGTACTTAACTTAGAAAACAAAGCCATTGGTACAAGCCAGGATTCGAACATACGACCTCCCGAATGAGAAGCCGGCGTTCTACCGCTCTGCTACCATCGTTCTATTACTTCCGTTACATTCATAAACACGCGCTTGAATCGCGGAAGCCTAAGTAGAGACCAAGCTTGACCATACGCTCTGTGGGAATGGAGAAGAGCACACGCTATATGCGTGTGCCTGCGGCTTAGCGGTACTTACACAGGGGCCCTTTTAAAATGCGCAATTTCTGAGACACCCCAATAAGAGTTTGCGTTTGGTAGCTACTTTTATTCTATGAGTTTTCTGTCAATTTTTTTTTCTATATACGATCCTCAGCAGGGCAAAGAGTCCTTAGTATAAAGCAGCGATATGTTCGGAAGAGTCGTCAACGTTGCGCTTGAGCCCGACAGTTCACTCGAATCTAGCGACAAAATACGGTTCTTTTTTTGAAAATTTTCAAAATTTTCTGCCACTGAGTAATGAACGCTGGAAATGCACAGCGACAATACCAATTTTTACGGACTGAGATACGGATTTCGACACTGACCATGCAGGCTACTTCCGATAACATCGCCTTTTTTTTAAAATGGGCCCCGGTCTTCTCTCAGAGATAGAGTATGGCCTTAATTACTATCCATGCCCACCAAAAAGCCAAAGTTAAGTCAAATTCAAATAATCTGATGTGCGAATCTGATGTTGGCATGTTCCAATGACTCCGTTTTCTATATTAACACATAGGAAAAAAGGACATTCGTGAAGTTATAGTAGCAATGCCACTCGCTAACGGTGAAGGAAAATATCGTGGGACAACCTGAGTGTCTAAGGTGTTCACATACCTCAGCGCTTGAAATTGCTCTGAGAGAAGGCCTGTGCCCTGCAGTGTAATTGAATTATTTTATTATTATTTTATTTTATTTGGAAAACTAACAGCTTATCACTAACACAATAAGTTGCACACATAGATACAAAAAGTCAACAAAAAGTTTTCACAGATAGCCATATTTTGAGCAATTAGCAATTTTAAGTATTCAAAATTCAATAATCATCATGATCAGCCATTTGACGTCCACTGCAGGATATACACCTCCCACATGATTTTCTAACCATGAACGGTTTTGCCACAATCACCACGCTTGACAGGCGGGTTGGCGATCGCAGTATGCGGTTAGAATCTCAGGAAGACGCTGCTGTCCGTCTCCTGGTAATTTATTTCCTTAGTGGCCTTCTACGACATCCACGGAAGGAAACGGAGTGACGCTATTCTTAATCTCGCGCCACACGGAGAATAAACTTACATGGACAATTTGAAAGAGTACTTGACGAGAGAAGGAGTAAAACAGAAATTGTTCGAATATTGTAACTTTTTTTTGACGACTAGAACAAACGATTCATTAACTAAATATTTGTAATTTAGAAAACCTAAGTCATAGTTCCACGGCGGGATACCAACCCAGTACCAGTACCTAATGTGAAATAACTAGTGTACTCACTGGGCTAACAGCGTAATCTTACTCCATAAAAAAAATCACATGCTCCATAGCGTCTGATCATTTTGGTAATTTCTCTTATCTTTTGTAATCACTAAACTATTATAGAATAGGCTATTATAATATTCAATGGTATAGACTAAAAAAGCTTTGGTACTTAGCCACTTATGGAATATACTAGGTTAACTGAGATAGATAGATAGATAGAATATTCTTTATTGTATTCTTTATTGTATTGTATTAACAATAATATAGTACAGTACAATTGGCGGCCTTATTACTAAAAGATGAATACAAAAGTAACAAAAAGGTTTCCGCTCAGCTTAATGCCATAGCAGAGCTTACGGCGCTGATTTTCAGCGGATGCCTAAATGATTAGGTTAGATTAGATTAGAACACTTTGTTGTACACACCAGAAAGCAAAATACATTAAAAGGCTTACATGTCTAAGTTTAAAAGCTTATTCCTAAAAATATAAAACTAGAACAAAAAAGTACCTAAAACTAAACAAAACATGACCTGATTATGGCTTTTTAATGACGACATATTATCTTATTAAGAACATTGTAGCGTAAGAAAAATATGAATAATTATATAACTGTTTTTTTTCCAAAAACGTAAATTAAATTAATTGGCCTAAATCCAAAAATTAACAAGTAGGCATGAATATAGGTTTGTCCCAACAAAGAAAGGAATTTAATATATTACAGTAGTCTCAATTTGTCACCAAATTCTAAATACAACCTTACAGTTCATCGTGAGCACTAGCGCCAGTTGTGGTGTTCAGCAAAAGAGAATTCGTCGCATTTTCTCATTTCGACATTATCTGCGGTTATCGTGATCTCTGTGCGGCCCGCAAAATAAAACAATTGCGGCGGGTTATTCTCTCTGTGGTGGCTTCTTTAATAATACAATGGATAACTCTTGTTTCGCTTTTTCGGCTTGACTTTTGCGCTCTATATTGGACGATTGTCAGAGCACTGACGTGTCTTTCTTTGTCTGGCAGTTGGCGCTAGCTGGACCGTTTGTTTGTATCCTAAGCTTTGATTTACGTGGCATGCTCCTAAATATATTACCAACGAACATTTGTCACTTGGATGAGGTCATCCGTCCATCTTGTGGCTGGTCGTCCTACGCTGCGCGGGAAGTGGCAGGAAGGCGCTGGATGCAGGCCGCTTCCAACCGGTCTTTTTGGAAATCCATGGAGGGGGCCTATGTCCAGCAGTGGACCTCTTGTGGCTGAGCGATGATGATGATGATGAACATTTGTCGCTTCCAATTCAAGATGAAACAAAATCCTCAAAAATGAACGTTTTATTCGTCGATACGAATTTTTTTCCGTGGTAATAACCTTGAAGTCGCGAAAAAATTACATGCATACATAAACTCACGCCTGTATCCCAGAGGGGTAGGCAGAGACCAGGGATTGCCACTTGCCACGATCCTGGCAGGTCACTTTCGCTTTCTCAACATTAATTGGTCGTTGCATGCACGCACGCCGGTTTCGGGTATTTTTAATCTTGCCCTTTGCTAATACATCCTCTATTTGTTAAAAGTATTAATATTGCAACTTGACAGTAAAGAAAGCGTTATTACTCAGCAGTACCTACCTATGAAACATTTTCTAGCATTTTCTTGGACAGGCAAATTAAAAAAATGCAAATATGTTCAAGGTATCCTTTGATCTTTGTATACTACACAAGTCTTCGTACTTTGTTGTCTCCAAGGCTCAAACTTCATCGCCAGCGATTATTAAGCCCGGAATTTTAACGACCCTAGTGGCGTACTGCGTATTGAATACTTAGTAAAGTTGCCTAGCGCTTGCCGAAGAAATAAAATGAATTTGGCCTCCGAGACCAGAGTTATTGATGGCTCTCCGTTTACTTTTTTAAGGTTTCGCAGCCAAATGGAAAGGGGCCCTATTACTAAGACTCCGCTGTCCGTCCGTCCGTCTGTCAGCAGGCTGTATCTCATGAACCGTGATAGTTAGGCAGTTGAAATTTTCACAGATGATGTATTTCTGTTGCCGCTATAACAACATAATAAACTAAAAACAGAATAAAATAAATATTGAAATAGTAATACCCTTACAACAAACGTGATTTTTTGCCGTTTTTTGCTTGATATTAATGACGGCAACAGGTAGACGCTTGAAATATTAAAATGTTGTATAGATAATGGTAAGGAACCCTTCGTGCGTGACTCCGACTCGCACTTGGCCGGTTTTTAAACGGTGTTGTTCAACTTGGTACTTTATATTGATCCCTGTTTTTTATAACAAATTAATCTACGGGGTGACTTTGAATTCGTTCGACATTTTTTAGGGGACATTCTAACCTTGATTTAGAAAATGAAAGCGCTAAGTTTGAAAAAATTAAGCGTTAAAAAAAATTTTGCTGCATAAAATTAGATTATTTGAGCATAATAGAGCGTCTTATGGTCGGCACCGGCCAACTCAAGTGTTCGCTCTATTTACGCATATAGAATGATAAACTCTCAAAATAATTAAGATAATAAAAAACAAAAAAATTTCAACTTTTGAATTTGTATTTAAAGTTTCAAAAAACCAAAGGTGGGAAATCACAAATAATAGGGGTTAAAGTATGTAATTGCCGTTTTATTGCAATAGGTTCTTTGAATTGACATAGAATCTTCATGGTTTGAGGTTTTCAATTGTTTTTGTTATTCAATTTAGACAAGAAAGATGGATACTGCGAAAATTGGAGTGATTTTTGAATACGAGTTCCGACGCGGAACTAACGCGGCAGAAACAGCCCGCAATATCAATGCTGCATTTGGAGAGGGGTCTACTAATAACTAACCTCGGCGAGGGCTGTGTCTCTGTAACTAGCTGTCGTGTGCAATTCATTTCTACTACGTTGAGTAGAACAAAGTAGCCATCGCTCAGATTCTCTTGATTCGTGCCGCTAGATGGCGCCAATGCCGCGTAATACATTGCGCAGTTTGAGCTAAAAATTAACGCTCACTTATAGACGTTTCACGTTAAACCAATGGCGGGAACATTTTTTCTCCAAAATGATCTAGATTTTGAAATGGACACCCAGTTTAACTTGTAACGTTCATTAAGTCGCAGTTTCTGTGCTACTTTGAATAAAAAATTTTGATTTTGACTTTTGATTTTGACCACGTAACCCGACCCAGCCCCACCGGACTGTTTTTTTTTTGAGTTAAGAATAGCACTATTAAAGCTGACTTGTGTCACTTTCTTAATGTATGATAAACACCATTAACCGCTATTAACAATATTATAGACTAGCTGTTGCCCGCGACTTCGTTTGCGTGGTAATTTTGATGCGTATTTTCCCGGGATAAAAAATAGCCTATGTGCTTATCTGTCTCAGTGCAAAATTTCATCCGGATCCCTTCAGCCGTTTTTACGTGTAAGAGTAACAAATATCCATCCATACATACAAACTTTCGCGTTTATAATATAAGTAAGGATTATTATTGTACGAGAAACAAGAGGTAAGGCCATCAGTAGACGAATACGAGCAGATGGACTGGTGAACTTTAATGATTTTATTTTATTAAAATGGTAATAGTTTCACACGAAAAATAACTTGTCCTGGTCCCAAAATAGGATACCCTGTGCTGTGGTAACCAGACAAGGACGCGCTGAGTTAAATTAGTTCTGCCAAACTCTATGACAGTTTATTTGCTTAATGTACAAAAATGTACCTACTAACAAAATACAAATTATAGCATACGTTTGTCAAAACAATTACGTTGCCATCCATTTCCAACATAAACTTGTTGTATTTCTCTTTTAGGCTAAACTCTCCAGGGGCCTCGAGGCATTTGTCGGATTCAGCTTTTCGTGTGTCAGCGAGCTAAATACGAGCACAAAAATAAGGGCGACTGTTTCACTAGCAAAAAATTTTGAAGAATACATTATTAATAAAAAAAAACCGACTTCAGGAGAAATTTGCACTAAAACGCGCACGCACGCACAGTGGTCCCGATTAATTAAAACATGGACATTGATGCTAGAGCCACGATTTTTTTTTTGTAGCTTGATACTAAGATGACTAATAAGAAAAAAAAAATTATTTCCCTACCACGCCTACTTTCAGTAAAATAAAATAAAACTTTTTTTTTTGTATGGAAGAAAATACGTTTCCGCTAATTTCTCAAAATCGTGAAGGGATGTCGAGATGGCGTTCACACACATTAGAGTTTAAGTGATTCTGAGTATTTTATGTGAAGATAGCTTTGACTTATCTCTGCGTACTTTGGAGTTATTGCAGGTCGAAAAATCGTGTTCTGTAATACTAAATTTGTCCTAACTGTAAAATTAAACGTTAACTTAAATGCTTACAATATTTGCAAATTTAAATTTAACAATAGTTTCTGAGATTAGTGCGAACAAATACAAAACTATGTGGTGTGAAACATATTTTATAAAGAGTTGTAGACTACTCTATTACGAAAAAAAAACGTTTCCTTTGGAAATTTCTGTTTCCTCTGAAGGTAATACATTGCTTAAGACCAACGAACTGGCTTCAGGGAATAATTTCTTTCTGCGACTGAACAAAATTTGATTTTATATGACTGATGTAGGGATCTTCTTCTTCTTCTTCGGTCCTTTAACTCCTAGGGGAGCATAGGGCCTCAACCACAGATTTCCACTTCGGACGCTGATTTGCGGCAGCTTCCAGCTGAGGCCAGCTCATGCCGATCGACTTGGCCTCCTTGGCTATGGACCTTTTCAAAGTGTTCCTTGGTCGCCCCCTTTTTCGGCTGCCCAAGGGAGTATCCTATCAAAAGCTTCTCGAAACGAAAAGAACTTGTTATCCTCCAGAGGCAGATATAACTGTAACCGAATCTAGAGTCAAAATACGACTACAATCACTACTAGATTTGACTATTAACAGGATTTTGAAGCTAATTCAGCTTGATTCTGCAGCCACAAAGTCACTTAAATTGATAAGTAAATGGGGATTTGATGGGTCATCTTCTCAAAGTAACTATAAACAAAAGTCACAGTCTGACATTGAAATTGACGATTCTTCAGTCTTTCCGTTCCGCTTCGTTTGGTTGAAGATAGTGGTACTATCTTATGGCAAAATCCTGCACCATCTTCGACAAATTTCTGTCGTCCAATTGGTTTTGAATTTTCAAAAGAAACAATTGATTTGATCAATTTGAAAAGTGCTGCTATAAATGAAGAAATCTGCAATCTTACATCGACAGTTGTAAAGAATCTGGAGATACGTCATGAATTGTATATGACAATGATTGATGGGAAAATTTCGACTGTAGTTTCTAATACTTCTTCTGCAGCGGTTTGTAATATTTGCAGTACACCACCGAGTAAAATGAATAACTTGGACTTTGTTTCCAAACAACCCATCAGAGATGAAATGTACAAATACGGTTTGTCTTCGCTTCACATGTGGATAAGATGCATGGAATGTGTTTTACATATTTCCTATAACTTAGATTTCAAAAAATGGTCAGCTCGTAATGATGACAAATTGTTGAAACAGGCTAAAAAACAATTGACTCAAGAAGAATTCCGGAGAAGAACTGGTTTGTTGATCGATATAGTTAAACAAGGATTTGGCACCACCAACGACGGTAATACAGCACGAAGGTTTTTCACGAACTTTGAAATATCTGCTGAAATAACTGGTATTCATCCTGATTTGATCAAAAGATTTGCAGTTATTTTACAAACTATTTCCTCTGGGCAATTGATTAACACCAGCCTTCTTAGAGAATATTGCAGAGAAACAGCAATACTTTATATCAACTTATACCCATGGTATTTCATGCCGTCAAGTGTCCATAAGCTGTTGCTTCATGGTGCAGATATTTGTGAGAGTTACTCATTCATTCCCATAGGCATGCTTTCCGAAGAAGCATCCGAAGCCCGTAATAAAGATTTCCGGAACGTTCGACGAGCACACACAAGGAAAATCGGTAGGGTTCAAACAAATTTGGACATAATCCACAACTTTTTAATAAGCTCAGATCCCTACATCAGCCATATTAAACCGAACTTTGTTCGGTCGCAGAAACAGTTATTCCCTGAAGCCAGTGCGTTAATCTTAAGCAATGAATTACCTTCAGAGGAAACAGAAATTTCCCAAGAAAACGTTGAACCAAATATTTTGTAATTTTTTATTATTTTGTACTTGTTCGCAATAATCTCAGAAACTATTGTTAAATTTAAATTTGCAAATATTGTAAGCATTTAAGTTAACGTTTAATTTTACAGTTAGGACAAATTTAGTATTAAAGAATACGATTTTTCGACCTGCAATAACTCCAAAGTACGCAGAAATAAGTCAAAGCTATCTTCACATAAAATACTCAAAATCACTTAAACTCTAATGTGTGTGAACGCCATCTCGACATCCCTTCACAATTTTGAGAAATTAGCGGAAAAGTGTTTTCTTCCATACAAAAAAAAAAAAGTTTTATTTTTTTTACTGAAAGTAGTCGTGGTAGGGAAATAATATTTTTTTTTCTTATTAGTCATCTTAGTATCAAGCTACAAAAAAAAAATCGTGGCTCTAGCATCAATGTCCATGTTTTAATTAATCGGGACCACTGTGGCACGCTCTGTATCTCCACACGTTTTTAGGGTTCCGTACCCACAGAGTAAGGGACCCTATTACTAAGACTCCACTGACCGTCTGTCTGTCTGTCCGTCACCAGACTGTATCTCATGAGCTAGCTAGTTGAAATTTTCACAGATAATGTATTTATTTTGTGTTTCCGCTATGACAAAAAATACGAAAAACAGAATAAAATAAATATTTAAGTGGGGCTTCCATGCAACAAATGTTTTTTTTTTGCCGTTTTTTGCTCGATATTAATACCGACAACAGAGATAGACGCTTTAAATATTCACAGAATATTTAGTTGTACTTTATACTTTATTGCACACATAAAATTACATGAATAAAACAAAACATTTACAGAATTAAAAAGTGTACATGGCGAGCTTATTTCAGCAGAAATCTCTTCTAGCCAACCCTTGATGTAGTGATACGAACATTATAAATAAGGGAGGAAAGTGTACAATAATTATTACGTACTATATTACAACCCAGTACAATAATACATATGTAATATATATATATATATGGCTAGAAAATTAAAAAGTTACATAAACTTACTTATAAGATGATAAATAACTAGAATACGTAAATAAATAAATAAATAAATACCTAAGTAAATTAATATTCACTTTGAAAATTAATGGAAGTGATATTGTTGTTATATCACAAAGGACAAACACACTTACTAGAATCGTCATCGTCATCAGCCATTTGACGCCCACTGCAGGACATAGGCTTCCTTCATGGTTTTCCAAGATTCCCGGTGTTGTGCCGCCCGCATCCAGCGACTCCCAGGAATGAGGAGATCCGCAGAAGAACCCGAGTTACTGATATAGCTCGAATAATTGCTCAGTTGAAGTGGCAGTGGGCGGGGTACATAGCTCGGAGAACTGATGGCCGTTGGGGCCAAAAAGTTCTGACTTAGCGACCGCGGACCGGACGACGCAGCGTGTTCAGGCCCCCAACCAGATGGTCTGACGACCTGGTTACTTACTAGAATAAAAGCGCATAAACATTTTTTCTGCGTATTACTGATCTTAGAAACTGCGAAAACTCAAGTTAGTCCAGCAATAAAAAAACTTATTAGATTATTTTTTTCCATTTAGTGCTGAACGTTTTTTAATAAGGATGTAGATATATAAAACATAATTTTACAATCGGAGGGTTAGTACAGGGTAAGAAAAATATGCCTTGAATAATTTTACGGGCTAACTCAAACATTCATAACAGATTCATACATACTAAGGCTTCACTAGCAAATTGTTGCGTCACAGTTTGCGCCCATATATTATAGAGTATTTTTGTACTACGAGAATAGAATATCTTTTCGACACGTTCCATTATAAATGTATATTAGTTGCAGAGAAAAATCTTTGTCTTCATTATTTATCTTTTGACATGGCCTCTACAATGAGACAAACATTTCTTTCTGCGAGTTCTCCATAGTGAGAGTTTATTAAGGTTTTCTGTTTTTTTTTTTTCGATCAATCAAATAACGGTCGAGGGTAGCGATGGCTTTAAACAGTAATCCTCAGCCGGCCTAGCATAGCAGACGTTTCGTCAGCGCTTGCTGCGTTTTTTGACATGGCCTTTACAACAACATTTTTTTCTGCGAGTTCTCCGTAGGAGGGTCTATTGAGGTTTTGTGTTTTTTTTTCCGATCAATCAAATAACGGTCGAGGGTAGCGATGGCTATAAATTGTAATCCTCTGCCGGCCTAGCATGGCAGACGTTTTGTCAGCGCTTGCCGCCGCGATATAAATTTTGTTTATCGAGTTCTCTTGGACAAACACAGACAAAGGCTAACGGTCATATTTATAAAAACTCGATTCCTTAAACCAATCGTAAAATAGTTATTTTAGGTTTTATTAATATTATTGCCTACTTTAATTCTTCTTCTTCTTTTTTCAATCCTCTTACGTTCAGCTGAGATCGGGTCTCCTTTCACTACTTCGATCCTTTTAGGTTTATGTTAATATTAATTCCTATATTAATTAAGATTTTGTAACTTCAAACTCAGGGTGTGGAGTAAGTCAAAGTTGATAATATTTATCGAATGTTGCCAGTTTAAAACTTAAATATAGAATAGAACACTAATAACGGCCATGTGCGTGTTGGGCCACGCGCAATGTAGGGTTTCGTAGCAAGAGGGTTTTTTTTTATCTGCTTTACAGAACTAACAACTTCATCGAAGTAATTTTCAATGGATTTTGGACGAAATTTTACTTTTATAAATTGGTTGCCTATTACTCGTTAACTAGTAAAGCCTACTTAGCCGTGATACTTTTCCTTTCAAGTTCATTATATGTGCTACTACCCTGAATTTTTTCACGTTTCTACAATCAATCGTTTAGCCGGGAGAGGGGCGGAGGGGGACGCCCTACTCGGATAAAAATTTGCGCTTTAAAGCTTAATATTTCGCTCACGGAACCCTAAATCAAAAATAGTCTTCATACACCCACAATATTTTTTAATGAACAATCTAACGATGCCCCACATGATGAGGTAGACGAGAAAGAAAAATCATCCCCACTTCATGTTAGGGGAGGCACAGTGGAATTTTTTTTATACAATATTTTATTCTTTAACTTCGTCGGCGTAATAAATATGTACACATTACTAAATACAGCTTTCTAGTACCACCGGTCTTTGTGCTAGGCCGAGGACGGACAGACAGCCATACAGACAGACAGACGGACATGACGAAACTATAAGGGTTCCTTATGGGACTACGGAACCCTAAAAATAAACGATTAGCAAAATTGTATGAAATAACTGTCAAATTTTAAACCATCGCTTTTTTTTACCAACGGATTGATTACAGGAAACGTCCGTTTATTAATTCGTAAGCTTATAAAAAGTTTGGCGCGTAAAAGCCAAATCCCGAAACACAAACTAGAACTTATGAAAAAGCATCTCAGTGATAACATAATCTTATGAAAGCTGAATATTTTAAGCCAATTCAGGCTTTAGCTTTTTATCAGATTTTCTTTTTCTTTTTAAGTAGGTAATCGCCTCAGATAAGTTTGAATCTTCAAGGACCGTGGAAAGTAATGGTGATGAATAATTCATTATCGAAAAGGGTTAAACTAATAGATCTTTATACTCGTGCCTACTATTTTCAGGTCCCCATTTAAAAATACTTGACGCTTTTACAAGAACGTAATGAATATTGAAAAGGCAATTGCTAAAAGCAATCAGTGTTTACTTAGTAAGAATCTTTTGATGTGAATTGCGAATTTTTGCCCTAAAAGAAGCAATTAAGTTGTTATTTTAGAAATAAACGAGATTTGTAATGACGAAAAATATTATCTTCTGAGTGGTGTATTAGGATATTATTAAGGTAATTATGTTTTTGTACAAATTACAACAACTAAAGGTGTGTCTTATCAAATAGTACACCAGGAATAAAAGCTATAGGCTCCGTACACAAAAAAGCAAATCGGCGCGATGCGAATTCGCAGCGCAGAAAACTGCGACACGAATTACTGCCATGCGATTTCCTGCGGTAAGGCAGAATCTCCCTTACACGATTCGGGTGACCATTCCTTCGACGACCGTCAACCGTACTGAACGTATTTTGTAAACTAGATTGTGACATGGATCGTAAAAAGAAGTGCTCACTTCTGTTATTGCTAAGAACATACAGGAAAAAGAAACAAAGAAGATTTTGGGTCCATCCATTTATTACTATTATGGACGCCGATGCGAATCAATTCGCAAGTTCTTGCGATGATTTTTACGATGGGACGTCGCATTGCAGTTTTGTGTACGGGCCCAAAGTGTGGTAACATTTTTAATTTATTTAAATCGCTTAGTGGTTCTATTTGCTTGAGGCTAAGTGCGGAAATCTCAGGTCTAACTAACTAACCAGTGGTTCTATTCGATATTAAATCGAATCGAAAATTTTGATTTCATCGTAAAGAATTTACAGTCTGTTTACTTGTACTACAACAGTGAAGAAAATGGCAGCGTGAATTAAAAACTCCACTGTGACCATCTTTTCTCAAATCATCTTAAATTGTTTTTGTTGTTACCTATATGATAAGATTCCATGATGGCCATTAATAACTTCAAACGCCAAAACATTAGTTAAGTAATTTTAGGGTTCCCTACCCAAAGGGTAATGTTAATTTTTTTCATTTACAAATGGATACATGACCATATTTTGTTAATGAAAAATTCTAAGCGCGTTGGGTGCCTAGAATGCTAACGGCCGAACAAAAACGAACCCGGCTGAGAATTTCACAAAGCTGCTTGAAACTGTTAGAACGAGATCCTGACTGGTTTTTGGCTTGATATCTAACTCAGGATGAAACATGGCTACACCATTATGACCCTGAAACAAAAAACAATCCATGACTTGGAAGAGACCATCATCACCGACTCCTAAGAAATTCAAGGCCGTTTCATCCGCCGGCAAGATCATGGGTTCTCTTTTTGGGGCAGCCAAGAGGTGGTGATGACTGAATACCTCAGTCATGGAGCCACTATTACGTGGAATATGTACGCAAAACAAATCAAAAAGTTGCGTGACGAAATACGCGAGAAGCGGCGTGGAAAACTCGCTCAAGTTGTTTTGTTTAATTGTGTTGAAAAATAAGATATTACTTGATAAACGTTAATTGCATCTTATTCATTCTCACTATTGAACCCCCTAGTATTTATAATATTTAGATACCTACAAATTTGCAAGGAGCCCTCGACGCAACAAAAACTTCTATTGAACCGAATCGCCTTGAGTAGCTCTATTTAATGCAATATTACAACAACAAATAACTTGAATTTTTTTCTTAGAGTCTCTTTAATAACTAGAAGTATCTGGTGCATTTTTTCTCGGGTATATAAAACAAAATTATCAATAACCTACTGAGTAAAATAGAGGCAAATAATGCTACAACAGAATGTTAACACTCAAATACGTAAATTCTTGTAACTCGTTGGTGTAATGGTAATGTGCCTTATTACTGACACAGGGGTCATGAGTTTCATTCCCGCTGAGATTTGATGTAGTTTTATTTATACAAATGGTTGAATTGGTCGAATGCGTATTTTCCTATGTTTGCGATGTTTGCCCGCGCATGTTATCACAGGGTATCCTAATTTGCGGACGGTGATTGTACTGTGTGAACGTTACATATTTATTAATGTGCCTGCCTTTATTTGCTAAGAAATTGGATTACCATAGGTCTTTGGCTAAAGTGGTTTTTGTAATATATTTTTTTTATGTAAGCAAAATAGGTTTTTTCGGGTTTCATCAGAAAAAGCGTGATAGACCGATAGATAAGTCGTTATTCTGCCCTCCGACAGCTAAAACATCGCTAAGCCATAAAGGGTCGATTTTGAGTTTTTGATGCCAATCTACATAGAAAAAAAATCTTTGTCGATCTGTTTTAGAATCATTCTTGTAGCGTTTTTCGTTCAGGATAGCTCTAGCAAAAACGGCGTCAAATATTTATGTTACACCACTAAAACTACGTTAACCATCAATACTTGGCTAAAAAGGCATTTGCAGCCCTCAACGTTCTCAGCAAATAAAAAATATTCCGTTCTGTGCTTAGCTAAAAAAAACTTTATATTCATTTTGTTGCACTAACCCGTGCTGAGGACATAGAGGCTAAACAGGTGTGGGTGGAATTTTTAGCCTCTAAATAGGTTTTTAAAAAAACTTTTTTAAATTTTACAAAACTAGGTAGATACGATACGGTAGGTAGTTATGATACTTTTGCGATCTTTAAGTCATGGTACAGTTAGCCAGAAAACGATATTAATTTAAGTAGTGATAGTACGATATTAATCTAACTAATAAATAATCTTAGTGTTTATAGCGTAGGATGGCGGGCATAAAAATAAACAGTTTACTTTTCTCGAAAACTCTATCCGCCTTTAAAGACTGTGATGATTAACAAACTTTGTGCAAATCCTACGCTACAAGAATGCTAAACCGTAATACTTAGCTAAAACGTGGCTAAAGTCAAATCAATACTGAACTATAGTTAACTAAAGTTAAATGCGCCTAGCTTAACTTTAATACATAAAAAACGGGTCACGATTCATGTATAAGGCCTACGCTAAAATATCGCTAGGGTAATACTTAGCGGTATTTTTGTAAAGTATTTAATAATAAAATAATTGGTAGGACAGTCAATTTGAAACTGAAAGTGAAAATTATTTACCATAAAATCAATGTTTACGTCATACAAATCAATAAATATGTATTACTTTTATGGTAAAAAGGAAGGGGCTCAGCTTATTTGCAACAATTTATGTTTCAGAAACCGGGGGTTCAAATTGGTTGAGGTGTTTTTCATGAAATTTTTCAATTATATTACAGTAGTACTTACATTATTATGTCAGATAAATAAAAAAAACAAACCAAACATATTTACCAAAAATCATTGTAGTTTTCTAGCTTTAAACCACTAAATTTCCTGGTAATCTAATATTTTTATTGAATTTCCTAGCACCATACAAAAACGGCTCCTGAGTCATACATTTTGCTTTATACAAAATGGCACTATGTTCTTTATAAAAGGGCAAGATAAAAAGTACCCCAAATCGGCGTGCGTGCATGCAACGACTAATGAATGTTCATGAAGCGAAAGTGATCTGTCAGGATCGTGGCAAGTGGCAGTCCCTGCCTACCCCTCTGGGATACAGGCGTGAGTTTATATTATGGTCTTTACCTTATATTATGCCTCGTTTGACCTGATTATCTCTTCTGGTGTCCGATCGAGCGACCGAGCTTCGCCAAAGAAGCGAATGTCAGGCCAAAGGCAGATTATGCGATACAATAGAAAAATTCCTTTCACTACATAAATTTCGATCGAGTTTGATATAAATGAGCTGTCTAAGGGTGGCCTATTCCTTACTTACCACTTTCCGGATAATATAATTAATTATTATTGCCTGCCATTAGGCCTACACAGCGGTGGTAGCCTAGTGGGTAGAACATCGGACTCGGAAGCGAGAGACCCAGGTTCGATCCCCAGTGCGGGCATGTATCTATGACTTGGTTTTCTTAGTTATTCACATTTGTGAAGTTATAGTAGCAATACCACACGCTGACGGTGAAGGAAAACATCGTGAGGAAACCTGAGTGTCTGAGCTATTCACATACCTCAGCGCTTGAAATCGCCAACCCGCGGTGGGCACGTTTGCTCAATTTGTTATTAACGTTTTTTTTCGCACAATATGAACTGCTAGCGTGTTATAACATGCTTTGTGTAGATAGGTAGGCAAATATCGAGACAATTCTTTCAGGCGTGTTTTTTATTCATTTTGAGGGCTTCAAAGGGATTTATTCCTTTTTAATTTTAGGGAAATATCACTGGTACCATTTTTTCAGTTGGAAATTGGAATAAGTACTAAAATCGTGAAAAAAAAAACGTTTGAACAGTATCAAACAAATGAAGTGGGCAGAACATTGGACTCGGAAGCGGGAGACCCAGGTTCGATTCCCAGTGCAGGCATGTACCTATGACTTTATTTTCTAAGTCATGTACATTTGTGAAGTTATAGTAGCAATACCACTCGCTAACGGTGAAGGAAAACATCGTGAGGAAACCAGAGTATCTGAGCTTTTCACATACCTCAGCGCTTGAAATCGCCAATCCGCGGTGGGCACGCGTGGTGATTAAGCCCATACTCTCTCTGTCTCTCTGAGAGAAGGCCTGTGCCCTACAGTGGGACGTATATAGGCTGCTTATGATGATGAAACAAATTGAAATAGATTTTACTAGCAACTCGTTTCAATACAAGTTTTTGTTGCAATATTGCATTTAATACATTTTTTTTGCGCTAGATGTTGAACTTCTGCATGAAACTGTAAAGTTACGTTTGTACATAATGATGCAGCCTATATTATACATAGGTACAACATAATGTAAAAAAAAACTGTGTAAAATCTCTGTTATGACCGATGTTTGTGTTATCTGTAATCTGTTGCTGACGATTATGTTTATCTGTCTATCTCGCTATTCTGAATTTAGAAGTGGAGACTTGTAATTGGCCTTCTGTTTCCTATGTTGGTGTTATTCTGTTATATTGTGCTGTTAGTCTTCTTTAAAACAAAATAAATAAATAAATAAATATAAGTGCCACTGTAGGGCACATGCCTTCTCTCAGAGAAAATGTAACGCGTGCCCATCGCGGACTTGCAATTTCAAGCGCCGAGGCATTTGAATACCTCAGAAACTCAGGTTACCGCACGATGTCTTTCTTCACGCTAGCGAGTGGTAATGCTACTACAAATTCAAAAATTTAGCTTAGATAACAAAGTCATTGTTACACGCCTGAGGTTTGAAGCCACGACCTTCTGAATCTGAGGCAAGTGTTCTACCGATCGCGCTACCATCGCCTCATGCTTTGTAGGTACATGCAACGCTCTTAAGGCTGCTGTTACAATACGCACAATATATACATTTATTTGTGATTGTAATAAAATGAGAGTAGAATGTTGATAAATGTCGTCAAAAGAGTCAAGCTGTGGCGTGACTCGGCTCCTGCCTTCAATTTCGTAGAGGTCAGAGGGGCGCTACCACCGGGACACAAGTTACCATGGGTGACTTGGAAGTCACTAAACAGACTTCGCACTCGGGTTGGCAGATGTAGAAATAATTTATGCAGGTGGGGATACATAGGTGAAGAGCGGAATCACTGCTGTTGCGGAATCTCCCCTCATACTATGGAGCACCTCTCTGTGTCCCATGTGCCCGTCCACATGCACTCGAGAGGACTTGCTGGAGGCCACAGACGCTGGAGTGTGCGTGGCCGTAAAATCTAATTGGTTTTGTCACCGACATGATAAGAAGAACCAATGTCATCTGAGAGTTTGATAGACAATTAAATTACGGATATTTTAAATAAATTTTTGTTTTGCTATTCAATGAGCTGTTTTTAATAAAGAAAAGTGGTTTCCAAAATTATTAACTTTGGATTCAATTATTCTCAATCGAAAACTAGGTACAGGATAAGAAAATAATATGTTTTGAATGTCCGTAATTTTATGACCTATCAAACCTCAAATCCCGTTTATCAAAAGAATACCAATTATTTTAACGTCACTCAAACCGTCACCGTAACTGTGCGTGCGAGATAGAATGCCCGACGTAACAACAGCCTTAAATAAAGGAAAGAGTGTTTGAGTAAACTGTCCAAAGTGGAGCAGGCCTCGGGAAAAAACGGGGCCAATATAGAAAAGGGGAGTTCAACTCTTTTGTCGTGAAAGATAATAAAAATGGCGGCTGAGAGACGCGACGTCGTGTCCTGAGAAATTAAAATGAGCAGAGCGGTCAGTGTAAACAAGCCTCGGGGGAGAGATAAGGGGGATTCTAGATGAGGCAACTTTGATTGTAAAATTATTATTATTAATACCTCTAATGCACATTATTACAAAAATACCATTATTATCATTCGCAATGTTCTTTTTTAGAGTCCCGTACCCAAAGTATAAGGGACCCTATTGCTAAGACTACACTGTCCGTCTGTCTGTCACCAGGCTGTATCTCATGAACCGTGATAGCGAGACAGTTGAATTTTTTCACAGATGATGTATTTCTGTTGCCGCTATAACGACAAATACTAAAAACGGAATAAAAGAAATATTTAAGGGGGCTCCCATACAACAAACGTGATTTGTTTGTCGTTTTTTGCTTGATATTAATAACGGCAACAGGTAGGCGCTTGAAATATTCAAATGTTGTAAAGATATCGATACTAAACCCTTCGTGCATGGGTCCAACTCGCACATGGCGGGGTTTTTTTTTTAAAGAAAGTGAACCAAACTACAGGCAATCCTCTAAGGGGGAACTCGCTGAAGTCGGCTAAGCAACCATGGAGGGAGCACTAGTTACTCTATCTGGTAGTTTATCACACAGTTCGGCAAGAAGTGTTTTCTTGGATTGCTTGGCCAAGCAAACGTGGACAAGTAATCCTAGAAAAAACTTCCAAACCTAGTAGGAAATGCGTAGAATAATCTTTTAAAGACAGGAATTAGTGCACCCTCAGTGAACTCATTTAAAAACTCACTTCATGAGCATTTTACAAGTGACCAAGAAAACATCTTGTTTATTTCAAAATGTTTTTAAGACAACATACCATTTATGTTCTCAATAATGTTGTAGGACATGAACTTGAATGCATTTATGCTAAAACGGCGGTTTTTAGCAAAAATGGCTCAAAAACACTTCGTTTCAAAGTAAGTATTATTTATTACGTGCACAAACTCCTGGACGATCCCAATCGTCTAAGTATCAAATAAGTATGGAATTTTACAGTTAGACTATTGGAATCACTCAAAATTTGGTGCACATAATTAGGCTCCTAGACTGAGACTATTTGAGTCTACCTCGTGACCACGGCAGCTGCATCGTTGCCGAAAAGTCGGGAAGTAAGGTAATTCAATGTTACATAATAAATAATCGCGATTAGAGCCGTTTAATATATAATAATGCACCCTATATACGTCCCACTGTACTTCGGATTAGCAATTTCAAGCACTGAGTTATGTGAGGGATCGTGGCAAGTGGCAGTCCCTGGTCTTTGCCTACCATTCTGGGATACAGGCGTGAGTTGTGTATGTATGTATGAGGTATGTGAACACCTCAGACACTGAGTGTGCCTAACGATGTTTTCCTTCGACGATAGCGATGACTAAGTATAAATTATTTTTACGGTGATTGGTGATGTACATACGATCCGAGTTATGCATCTAGCACACGGCGCAAATTTCGCATCATGTGGCTAAGCCTTTACCGAGTTTCATAGAGTTTTAGTAATTTTATTTTCCAATGTCGGATCGATAGATGAACTGGGACGCAGGATATTGTAGCCCGGAGTTGCGGATGCCTTTTAAAATTTATTCTCACGTCATAACTTAAAATAGGTAAACAGACAGAGAGTTTGTTTTCTCAACACGTTTATAGACAGAAGATGCTGTAGGATCCGATATAAAAGAAAAATAAATAATATCTGAGACCCAAAAATGTGTTTATAGTAGAAATCCTTATAGAGCAGCACATCAAGGCCTTGATGCTGTGAGTGCATTACAGTACAATGACATATACGATCGGGTCACGTGACGTGTTTTTTTCACACCATTGACGCCTAGAAGGTTTGATACGTGTGCGCGTGTACACTTAAAGCAGCAATGAAGTGAAATCCATTTCCGTCCGTGGATGTCGTAGAAGGTGATTAAGGAAATCAATTATCAGGAGACGGGCAACAGCGTCTTCCTGAGATTCCAACCGCATACTGCGATCGCCAACCCGCCTGCCAAGCGTGGCGATTACGGCAAAACTCCTCATGGTTATGAAAACCATGAAGGAGGCTTATGTCCTGCAGTGAGCGTCAAATGGCTGATGATGAGTGAAGTGAAATCGCCGCGTTCATGCAGCTGTCACTATCCTATAATGCATTAACAGATTTAAGGCCCAGAAGTCCCTACCAGATTTTATTGTGTGTTGATAAAATGCTCGGATTTAATACCGGTCATAACAGCTGATACCGTGTGACATGAAATAGACGTTAACGATTAACAAGCTTAATATATAAAAGAGATAAAATCCAAATATATTAAAAGTACCCGAAACGAGTATGTATAAAGCGCACGCGCATTAATGTTGACGACGGTTTTTTTGCGGGATACAAGCGTGAGTTTATGTATATATGTATGTAAGTATGACTGCCTCGTTAGTCTAATGGTTACCGGGCTTTCACCAGAGCAGAGGTCGTGGGTTCGTTTACCGCTGGCGGCGGCGCTACTTGATTCATACAAATAACCATAGTCTTGGTGTGTTTTAATGTTTGTGATGTCCTTGCCCGGTTACCATAGCACAAGATATCCCAGTTTGGGAGCAGCATAAGTTTTTGTGTTGTGTGTGTGGAAGTTATGTATTTATATAACTTCCGTTATTTATTTCGGACGGAGAAGCGGCGGGGCCTGGTCCCTGCCTAACCCGCCGGGATACAGGCATGAGTTTATAATTTTTATAGCACATTTGTGTATAAAAAAACATGAAAGCTTTCCCCTCATAATATAAGCAGCCTATATACGACCCACTGCAGGGCACAGGTTTTCTCTCAGGGAGAGAGTATGGGCTTAATCACCACGCGAGCCCACCGCGGATTGGCGATCTCAAGCGCTGAGGTGTATGAATAGCTCAGACACTCAGGTTTCCTCACGATGTTGGTTTTCCTTCACCGTTAGCGAGTGGTATTGCTACCATAACTTCACAAATGCATAAGTTAGGAAACCAAGTCATAGGTACATGCCCGCACTGGGAATCGAACCAGGGTCTCTCGCTTCCAAGTCCAATGTTCTACCCACTAGGCTATCACCGTTCAGCAAGGGACAAACTGTAACAATACGACCCATTAACCACTGACCGCATCTATAGATCTAATCCTCTTTACGACGCCCCAGTCAGGTGTGCCCTCAGAGCCAATTAAACGCATCAGCAGCAGCGGTTGGGACTTCTCCCATTAGGTGTACCAGGATCACATGAAAAATGGGGAAAAATAAAATGAAATAGGTTTTCAAAATGAAATTCTGGAGACTGGCGATTTGGGGAAAACGGGTTAAACGTTCTTAATATTAGACATAATGCTCGACACAAGATTTGAAGTAATTACCTTGACTTTGCATGGAAGGCGACGTGGAACTTTTTGGACTTTTTCATAAGCAGCCTATATACGTCCCACTGTAGGGCACAGGCCTTCTCTCATAGAGAGAGAGTATGGGCTCAATCACCACGCGTGCCCAACGCGGATTGGCGATTCAAGCGCTGAGGTATGTGAAAAGCTCAGATACTCAGGTTTCCTCACGATGTTTTCCTTCACAGTTAGCGAGTGGTATTGCTACTATAACTTCACAAATAAATTCACTTAGAAAACAAAGTCATAGGTACATGCCCGCACTGGGAATCGAACCTGGGTCTCTCGTTTCCGAGTACAATGTTCTACCCACTAGGCTACCACCGCGAACTTTTTGGACTTTGTTTTAGTCATATTAAGGGGCTCCATAGAGTAACACTAGCGCCACCAAGAGAAAAAAAATGTTATCGTTTGTTACAAATCTTATTTCATAAAAGTGTCTGTACAATCGCTCAGTCACGTTAATAGTGATTTTTAGGACCAATCGCCGAGAAACTTAGACAAAAAACCTAGGGCTAGATAGCATTAACGCCAAAATCGGCCGTTCCTGCACAAATGACATCGAGTTCCAGGTCCGTGATCCTAGGTTCTCAGTTCTGGCTCCGAAAAATGACTATTAACCTGATTGAAGAAGAAGAAAGACATTTATTATACCAACAAGATACATCACAGAAACAAAATAAGCACATAAGTAGCATAATATGCACAACAACAGAAAGAAAACTAAATACACAACAGACAAAACGAATAAATAAAACAGGACCATAGATGTAGCCTGTGGTGTATCTACATTGCCACAAAAGGCAGCTGACTCAGCGTTGCGCTGAGGAAGTGATCCCTCAGCGCTGATTTTTGATTTTTGAGAGATTACGTACAGACAGTTTTTGCAAATACGGTCTGTAAAAGAAGGTATGATTTTTTTTTCATTGTTGGCGCTAGTTAGCCCCATGGACCCCTTTAACAAATAATAAAAAAGAATGCTTTTACGTGTCCATCGAAAATACACCGCCACTAACTGCACCGTTTTTGATCAAGTTATCTGTCCGGCTGTATAGGAGGTGGACGCTGAATATTTCTTGTTTGAAATTCTGACTAGTCACCACTGACTGAAAATAGGTTGGTTCGTGTAAAATGTATTTTCTTTATTTGACAGATGTGTTTGACTTCTTTTTACTCAATTACATATTGCCATCACCCGATGTACATGACTCTACTTTTTCGCATTCACACGTATGTTTACTCGATGCGCCTCATACCGCATGTTATTTGTACTGTGCCTGACTCTAAGGTCACATAGTTTTTCAATAGAATGCTTTGAGCAGTTATTTATAGGAGTTATTTGCCTCTTTTTGGCAGTCTACTTTTGCAGCCAGAACATATCATCATAATCAGCCATTCTACGCCCACCGCAGAACATAGGCCTCCCTTATGGTTTTCCCTAACCACGAAGGGCTTTGCCATAATCGCCACGCTTGGCAGGCGGGTTGGCGATCGCAGTATGCGGTTGGAATCTCAGGAAGATGCTGCTGCCCGTCTCCTGGTAATTCATTTCCTTAGTCGCCTTCTAAGACATCCACGGAATGAAATGGAGTGACGCTATTCGTAATCCGGCACCACACGGAATATATCAATACATAATAAGACACATGTACGACTTCTTAAATACCAAAAATATTTTTTCTCAAAAATAACACATCACAAAAACGGTGACTTAATAAACATTACAAATCATGCGTAGAAATTAAATTTTTTGAATAAACGTTATTATTAAATTAAATTAATAAATACCTTTTGGGCTACATTTTAGTTGTTTAAAGCTGAAGATTCTGCTGATAAATAAAAGTAACTATTGCCTTTGTAGTAAAATTAAACCAGTTTTCAGAGGAAACTTATCCATCCGTGTTTAAACTGTGAACCGTGTTCTCTTACTTTGATACATTGGAAATGTCTTTTCGTTCGCTCCAAGTGTAGGCTCCGATTTCACGAAAAAGTGCGATCCCCTTATATCTCAGAGAGTTGTGAAGATGTGATACTTAAAAAAAGGCTCAAAAGACGCGTATTTACAAGAGCTGTAAGGTGCAAAAAGAATTATTCGAGAAAGGCAAAACAGAACAAAGATACCTATGGCCGAAATAGTAAAAAAAAATAATGTTTTTCCGAATTTTTTATTTTGGCGCTAGATATTTTGGAAAAGAAGAATGATATCAAAGAGAAAAACACCTCTGGACAATTTAGTCACATACAATTTGAGCCTAAAACAAAGACGATCGGGTTAAGGGTTTGCCCTGTAGCCTAAACCTTTTGAAAAAAGACAAAAGGTCAGAACGACATTTTTCACATGACATTTATGACTCGATTCAATTCCAATGTGCTCGATGGTCGTGTGAGGCACGAAATCTGTGAATTTTTTCGCAAGGCTGTGGCCTATGTCCTGTAGTTATAAGTATTTACTTTACTGCATTATTAATCTGTGGTAGCAATTAACTAACTTCTTTCAGCGTAACTTCACGAGTGACTTCATTCAGAACCATAGTGTTAGTATTACAATCATCAATAGTGTTAGTATTACAATCATCAATAGTGTTAGTATTACAATCATCAATAGTGTTAGTATTACAATCATCAATAGTGTTAGTATTACAATCATCAATAGTGTTAGTATTACAGATATTTCTTAAAGCTGTTCTTACGTGGAGCATGCTGTCTCACTCGCACATTTTTTTTTTAATATTGTAAAAATATGAGTAAACTTTTGATAAATGTGGAGTGTTAGGGTTCGTATTATAGATATTTCTTAAAGGCTGTTCTTACGTGGAGCATACTGTCTCCTGTACGTAGTTTTTTTATAAACAAAAGTTGTTTTCAAAGTTATTAATTTTGGAATCAAAGTTTCTCAAACAAAAACTTAGTACAGGATAAGAAACTGTGTCACTTGAATGTTCAAAAGATAAGATAAGATAAGATAAGAATATAATTTATTGTACACACCAGTAAAAAAATTAAGCAATTTTATTATAATAATAAAACCCTCATTTATCAAAGGTCTTATTACAATCACTAAAAATGATTAAATTGTGCGAGCGAGATAGCATGCTCCACGTAAGAACAGCCTTAAGGTAGGTTTTACCAACCAAGCCACAAGATAGGTTGGTAAATTTTGTTATTTAATTTGAGATGGACTGAGGACAATTTTAAAAACCTGCAATCAGGGCTGGATATGTACGTGATACAGAGAAAGTTTGTAAAGAGGCTCGAAATTTCACTGATGCCTGCACTTGCCCATTAGCTCAGTTGGGAGAGGCATAGTTAGCCAGTCGTGGCGGGTTCAAGTCCCGGCATGGGTGGAATTTTTAGCCTCTAAATAGGTTTTTTTAGCATATGGCTGTCAGTCCTATTTGCCACAATATTAAGGACACTGTTGACGCTGCCGCGAACCCTGGGCATCAGAGAGGCACTCCTGTTGACTGGTTTGAAGAGATAACACGAGATCTCAGTCAAGTCATCGGCAGCCTATACGTCCCACTGTAGGGCACAGATCTTCTCTCTCAGGGAGAGAGTATGGGCTTAACCGCCGCGCGTGCCCACCGCGGATTGGCGATTTCAAGCGCTGAGGTATGGGAATAGCTCAGACACTCCGGTTTTGTTACGATGTTTTCCTTTACAGTTAGCGAGTGATATTGCTACTATAACTTCACAAATGTACATTACTTAGGAAACAAATTGACTACTGTTATCTCATGAATATAACAGTAGTCACTCGATTGATGCCTCAAGTTTCCATAAACATTGTGGAGCTGGAAATCTCCAATAAGCTTATCTCTTAATGGAAGCCTTTGTCTATGACGCGTATATGGTCTAACCTCTATTCGTACGTTCTTGTTCTGTGAAACGAATGCCCCACACTGGAGCGGTCGCGCTCTATAAAAATAGCAGCCAGATATGTTACGTTTCGTTTGAGCTGCAGTCGCGGATTCTGCTACGACCACGTTAGAGTGTCAGGTAATATACTATTTCAGGTTCATCTGTATATATTTTTTATTTAATACAGGTGTTGGTGTCAACCGAGAATTCTGATTGTAAACAAATATTAATATCACTCAACTATTTCAGACAACGTAACTTGACAGCGTATGGAAAAATACCCTTTCTATTTAAGTGCCTGTTTGGATTCATTAAAGGATTATATTTACTGACATGCGAGGTCAAAATGCCAAAGGGTTAAGTCGATAATGATTTTCTCTAAACTAATCAAATGTAATTAACCACGGTGATGTGATGTGATGTTTCATCGGGTTTTTTTTTCTTTTGCTGCTGTTGAAATTACTGTGTTTATTTTTATTAAGACTTACAAAGGTGTCCTTTGTAAGCGTATGTCGTGGCTGGACAGATTTTGATAAAATTTAAATTTAAAATTTAAAAATCGGCATGTTGGACCGATGACTTGAATCAGATTGCCGTTTGCAGTTGGTATCCAAAAAACCTTACTAAAGTATTTAATTAGTGAAATTCTCGTCTTCTGATTCGAGACTAAATGGAAACGATCTTTCTTCGTACGAATAAGCTTCAGCACGAGAGAGCAAATGCATCGGTGTAAGTACCGCAAACGTAACAGCTTAAGATAATTAATCTGCTCTTCCAGTTCTCAAGACAGAACTTGGCGAGTTACTCGAATATTCGTTAAAGACTACCTAACAAAGTGGATGCCTCAGAAATAATGTAAGTTGAATAACGATTATCTAGCAGCGCAATGCATAACTTCACCTTTTCGAACTCTTTAAAGAGGCGTGCATACTAAGACTTTTTAGTAGGTATTTGTAGGCGAACATACATAGTCCTGGAACGTACAAGCGGAAGAAAAAATAAGAAGTGATAAACTAAGACGAATAAAAAATAATACATAATTTTTTTATCATTATTGAAAAAAAAAAAGAAAACTACACAATTTCGACGTAAAAATGTACAGGAACATATAATTAGTCGGCAAGCGCAGCGTAGGACGACCAGCTACAAGATGGACAGATGACCTCATCCAAGTGGCAGGAAGACGCTGGATGCAAGATGCAAGATGCATGGATGATGATGGTATTATTAGTAACAGGTAGCGACAGTGGGCTGGTCAGAACTATGAAAAAACCTGTAACCGTTCGCTAAAAAGGTAAAGTGAAGATAAAGGTGCGTCTTCCAGATCGTGGTGTAAGATAACCAGCAGCTCGCTGGACTGACGAACTAAGGGACAAATAATAAGACACATAAGGCTTACTGTTGTAATGTAATTTTTAATACAGTTGCTCAAAAAAACGTATATGTTCGGGATGTGGGCTATTACATACTCGAGCTTTTTCTTTACCTTTTCCGAGCTCGTGCGTTCTCTTTCCCAACTGTCAAAATAATGTCTATTAAAAAGAAAAAACCAACCACGAAGTTTTTACTAAAAAAAAACATCGTATTAAATCCTCGGGTTCACTTGTAAAAATAGGAGTCCCGCAGAGATCTATCTTAGGGCCGCTCCTTTTCCTAGTCTATATAAATGATTTACTGTTTATGGTACAAAAAATGTCTGAGATAGTGTTAGTTGCTGATGACACGTCATTTATTTTTAAAATAAGGAGACAAGAAAATAATCTTGACGATGCAAATAATGCTCTCTCGCAAGTACTAGATTGGTTCAAAGCAAATAATCTGCTGCTTAATTCTAAAAAGACAAAATGTATAAAGTTTTCCTTACCTAACGTACGAGTAGTTGAGAACAACATAGTAATTGGACATGAAAAACTACAATTTGTAGATGATACTGTATCACAATCGATGCAAAACTACAATGGGGTCCACATATTGTAAAATTAGCACACAAACTTAGCTCTACAGCATATGCAGTGAAAAGAATGAGGGAACTCACTGACGTTGCAACTGCTAGGCTTGTTTATTTTAGTTACTTCCATAGTATTATGTCCTACGGTATACTACTATGGGGCCGGGCAGCAGACATTGAGACTATCTTCATCTTGCAGAAGAGAGCCATTCGATTTATTTACAAGTTAGGTAGTAGGGATTCGCTATGAGATTTCTTCAAAGAAACCAACATCTTAACAGTTGCATGTCAATACATTTATGAAAATGTTATGTACGTTAGAAAAAATATCAAAGACTTCGAAAATGTTGATGGCCACCATAATGTTAATATTAGAAATAAACATAAATTGTCATTTCCCCTATTTAGACTTGCAAAAGTTAACACATCCTTTATGGGGCACTGTATAAGGTTCTACAACAAAATTCCTCAAGATATATTAGAGTTACCTCCAACACGATTTAAAAAATGTGTTAAGCACATTCTGTGCAAAAAGGCTTACTATAACATCAAGGATTATTTAGAAGACAAAGATGTTTGGCATTAAACAGTACATTAATGTTATTTAAAGGATGATTGTGACTAGTGTTCAACACATTCATGACTAATATTTTAAGTTGAAAACTCTGTTAATTAAGCTAAAACGTGTTTTGAAAAGAATAATGTGGAGTTTCTTTGTTAGCTTCTTCTCCACATAATCCATTAATTGTGAAACTAACAACTTTGACGTTCATTAAGTAAACATTCTGTTTTTACAATGAATAAAAATATTTGAATTGAATTGAATAGAAGTTTTTATGATTCATGCAAATATTTGTAAAAACAAGCTACTAATTTGTTTCAATATCAGATTTAACGATTTGATTCAATGAGTTAGGTTAGGTTTCATAACATTTCATCTCATTAAATTTCATTTTCATTTCATATAAATAAAAAAATTCTACTGAAGACTTGGCTGTATGGGCATAGTTCCCTTTGCCTACCCAGAATGGGTGAAGAAAAAAAAATCTCTGCTTATATTCTTGTACGGTTGGCGCCATTTTCCAAAAATTTTCTGTATTACATTGCTTAATTTTTTCGCAACTGTATTAAAAATAGTTGTTCAGTACACGTGCGGAACCGTCATTGCAACTTGTTCCGACTGTCAACCCTCACCTTCGGCTGCGCCTCGGCTCGGGTAGACATTTGTCGGAACTCTTTGCAATGACAGGCTTTCCGCACTCGTAATGAAATATACTATTTTTATACTCGGCCATACTCATCCGGCCTTTGCTGGAATAAGCTGGCCCTAGGACAGAAAAATAACGTACTAATGAACGAATATGGGCTATTATATTGGATTGAAAGTGGAAGTAGAAGAAGCATGTGTAAAACATGACGATGGATTGAATGAACAAGATGATGACGATGATATTTGTGCGGGTATGGATGGCAAATTGACAGTAGAAATGTATGTACCTATATGTCCTCCGCGGCGTATGCGACAAAAGCGATCAAAGCTATCTAATTATATGAGCTCTTATATGGCTAGCAAAACCGAGTTTCGTCTTGAAAACTGAGCTGTCACACTGAGCACAGTACAGCCGACCAGAATTTTTATATAGGTATACATGTATGAAGGTTTCGAGCGCGTTTTCCTCCTTTGACGTTTAGCGTTTAGTTCATCTAGACGAGCCTTTTCATGGTCGGCTTCACCGTCGTGCATCGAAGAACGCCACTTCGATCTCTCTAAAAGTGTAGTAGAAATCAGTAGAAATGTAGCCTAATATGCGCGCAGCGCAGCTTGAGTTTGTAAACTGTTTAAAAGTTGTCCGGCGCCGCTCTCAAGGCAAAGGAGCGTAACTCCTGAATTTCCTTTTTTATTTCTCATAACGAAAAAGTTGGGTGTTTGTTGCGGAGATTTCACTGCGTTTTCCGTTTGCTGCTTTGTGCTTTCTTTTTTTTCGATTCGTGAAAGTTTCAATATAAGTGTATCAAATTCTATAAAAATCGAGTCGGGGCCACTTTGGCACAACTTTTCTAGTATTCTATTTAACGTTTGACAATACTAATCCTTAAAATAAACTAAGCCTTTGAGAGAGAGAGTTAGTGAGTAAGAAGAGTAGAGATTTTCACCTGTGAAAGTTTGTGAATATGTTTGGATGTTACTCAATCACGCAATAACGGCTGAACGGATTTAGATGAAATTTGGTATGGAGATAGTTTGAGTAGCAGTGGTAGCCTAGTGGGTAGAACATTGGACTCGGAAGCGGGAGACCCAGGTTCGATTCCCAGTGCGGGCACTTACTGTCACGTTGTGTGTTTTCTCCAATGTCTTGAACGGCTCAGGTTTCGATTTACTCTGGTATCACCATAGAATTTTGTAGGCTGACATTTCTTCTTTTAGGTTTGTTTGATGAGTTGGTCGCCGGTGATTGGTCGTTTCTTGTGGGTTGCCATAGGAAATCTAGTTACCTCATTTCAGGGGAAAGAAATAGTAACTTTAGGTGTTGATGAATATCATTTATTTGATTAAAAGAGAAAAAAAAAAAATAACATAATGAACAAAGAATTAATACAGCTAATAAAGAAAAATACAGGTAAATGTTATTCATACAATATCGAAATTTTGGAATATCGTTTTAGGAGATAATCATTTCTTTTATATGGCCACCCAAGCAGAGGATTGACAATGGTGACGCGACGACGTTCTGGTGGGATAAAAGAGAGCTCAAAAATGTCGAGATTGTTTAGCTGGACAGATCTAATGAGAGATGGACAGTTGATCCTCCATGTTGAGCAGTCTTGGTTCAGATGGCGAAGAAGCAGCCCATTCAAGATATATTTTGTAGCGGCAGGAATTCTGTAAGTAAATACTTATTTGGAAAGCTGTGTGTAGAATCTTGTACAATTCCGGCTAGGTCATCTCTCATCCTCGTGGTTATTTTTTAGGATGCACCAGATTCCTGGAAAGGGGTGAAGGAGGGATTGCCAGCGTTGAGACAATCCTAGTTGCTGAATGTCTCCGGTAAGATTTATCCAGACTTTTATAATTGCCTGCCACATGCTTATGCCATTTGCAATCTTCTAATAGAAGCAATTTTTGCTTCCTTTCAGCTGGATAGGGATTTTGGGAATTTAGGGAATTTTGTGAATTCAGCGAAATTTTAGGAATTTAGGGATTTACTGATTTGCTTTAACTTTTAGTGTTTGCACTGTGTTCTCTTTTTGCTGTCGAGAAACAGTTGCTCTTTTGGGGTCTAGAAACTTATGCTGGGCTGTGCTACATGCGCTTGGCTTCTCTCATGCCGGGCGAAGGATTTGGTTCGGGACGGCTGGCCAGCGTCTTCTTGTGAAGTCCCTTCGGTCCTGCTCCGGTGACGGCGCATGGGGACGAGGCTGCCTACTCGGCGTTCTGGTTAGCACCGTGCATCCCACCTGAGGCCGGATTGACTTCACAGGGAGGTTCTTCCTAGCAAGGTCTGTGAAACAATTTCACTTACATATTAGGGAATTAGGATTTAAAGCATAAAATTAGAATTAAATTGTTGATAATTATTGAAATTGATGGCAAATCTGATTTTCAGTAGGAACTAACCACTTATAAATGTAATTTGTGAACTTATCAGAACCACTTACTGAAGCGACCCCGCTCTGCTCTGAGTTTTTTCTGAAATTAAGTAATTGTCTGGGTTTAAACGCTAAAGTTTCACAATTACATTATTGCTACCTGTGTAGCCCCAAAAATTAAAGTCTGTGCTCAACATTAACAGCCTTTCATTCAACTCCCCATATTTAGGCCCTTGATGGCTCAAGGCACTGAGCCAGACAATTTCTGATTTTGTTTTGGTGGCCCTGGCCACAGTTTTCAGTTCTGTTGACGTGGCGGGTTTCCTTATTACCGGGCAGGAACACCCCGAAAACGTTACATTACCTATGACTTTGTTTTCGAAGTTATGTACTTTGTGAAGTTATAGTAGCAATACCACTCGCTAACGGTGAAGGAAAACATCACGAGGAAACCTGGGTGTCTGAGCTTTTCACATACCTCAGCGCTTGAAATCGCTAATCCGCGGTGCCCACGCGTGGTGATTAAGCCCATACTCTCTCTCTCTGAGAGAACGCCTGTGCCCTACAGTGGGACGTATATAGGCTGCTTATGAATAGTTTGAGTCCCGGGGAAGGAGATAGGATACTTTTCATCCTGGAAATTACTCATTCCATGCGGACGAAGTCGCGGTGGGCAACGTGGGCCCTAAAAATCACTGTTAACATGATTGAGAGATTGTACAGACACTTTTTGCAAATACTATCTGTAAAAGAAGATATGATTTTTTTTCCTCGGTGGCGCTAGTTAGCGCACTGAATCCCCTTAGAGCCCTCGCCCACGGCGACTTTTTGTAGCGATGCTGTAGCGCGTTCGCATCGATACAGTCACGATGCGATGCTAGCTTTGTGCCCTCGCCCACCGTAAACACGATTCAGTCACGATGCAAACGCGATACCGTCGCGCTTCTGTCACGATGCAAATGCCTGCGATCGATACAGTTGCAAGATGGACTCCGTTGGACAGGTGGACAGCAGCACTCTTGATCTGTCTATGTTGCACTACTCGCGCGCCACCCTTCCTCCGTTCTCCTCCCGATGTCGTCCGACACGGTCGCGCGTTTGCATAGCTACAGTATCTAGCGCGTTAGTAGCGCGTTGGCATCGCTCCTGTAGCGCGTTGCAAATGCGACTAAGGCGCGTTCGTAGCGATGTTGTTGCGCGTTTACGAAACGCGCGACAGCATCACTACAAAAAGTCGCCGTGGGCGAGGGGCCTTAGGGCGCTTATACACGGGCAGCACGTGTGCCAACTACAGTCGACGGCAGCCATCGGTGCTTGACGCAGATATTTAACGCTGACATGTCGGTGATTGCGGTCGGCGCGTCGACAACAGGCGTCGACGAGTGTCGACGGCTGCAGTTGGCACACGTGCTACCCGTGTATAAGCGCCCTTAACGTGAACCTACGTAAGTCGAAAGCGTCAAACGAGCGAAACCAATCGAATTTTAGAATTATTGGTTTGAAATCCTATCGAACCTAGCTCACTAATCCGTGCCGAATCAGGCGAATCAGCACAAAACTTTCAAAGATTCCCAATTCAAATTCTGAATTCAGATGACTTCATCAGATTCGGCGGAAACAGTGCGTATGAAGTGACCGATGCGCTTGAATTCTATTAATTGGGGCCTATTACCTGGGCAACAGGATTACATATCTCGCCATCACCTGTATTAAGTTACGTCATAAATAAAAAAAAATATTTTTTCTCGACGCGATCAATATATTCGGCGCAGGTAGGTGCGTAAGGCCCCATAAAACTTCAGAAACTTCGGTGCGGTCGATTCTTTTGGTTTTGATAGGTGCGCAGCCTCTTTAAGACAGTAATCCTTAGAGGAGGCGAAAAGAGGTCGTAATATTTTACGATACTATTTTCGGTTCACGGTTGTTTTCTTTTTCTGTCGCGGGACGTGAGTATTAGCCTTTTGTGGGGCTCGAGGTATTTGTTTTGCAATATTACTTATTTTACCGATTTTACTAAAAGGTGCTCTCCATTCGGTTTGCTGATCTTGATGTGATGATGTGATCTTGCGTAAACTTATCCAATTAGTAAGTATCTTTTTATGTGGCCTATATACGTCCTGCTGCAGGGCACAGGCCTTCTCTCACAGAGACATAATGGGCTTAATTACCACTCGTGCGTATGTGAACACCTCAGATAGTCAGGTTTCCTCGCGATGTTTTCCTTCACAATTAGCGAGTGGTATTGTTACTATAACTTTACAAATGTACGTAACTTAGAAAACAAATTCATTTTTACATGCCGGAGTTCGAACCCACGACCTTTCGAATGTGAGGACGGCGTTCTTTCGCTACGCTGCCACCGCATTGCTAGTTTAGCTTGTCTCATTTAGACTTGATTAGTGACTTACGCCAAATCAGTCCTAATATAGTATTGTCAGTCATATAATTTTTCTACGGATGGCTCTGCAAATGTCATGGTGCAAGACGTTTTTGGACTTATTCCCTGGATAGAGCGTTCCCATTTATACTTTTGAGCGCTCTCGGAGTAACACGCCTGGGTTCCTCAAAAATAAAAGAGTGGTTCCCAACCATTTACCTATTACTCAATAAGAAAAATCCTGCAGTCAAGTACAAGGCAATGTGCCAAGTGTAAAGAGAGATTGAATAACGCCACTAAGTGCTCCCTATGTCTGAAGGAGTATTGTTTTGGATGTTCTGGTGTAACTGAGAAGGGCTTTCGTAACCTGGGTTTTACCAAGCGTTCAGTTTGGAAGTGCCCAACTTGTAAAGCTTCTTCAGATACATCGAACGCGCAACTGCCGGGGGCATCTCTTGAGGCGATTCTTCGGGAGGTGGACGCATTGACTTCGAAACTGGTTGCTCTCCCTCTACTTGTCAATGCCATGAGTGTCATGAAGATGGAGATGGGGTCGTTTAGAGGGAGCTGTGCAAAAATTGACAGTATTGCTGACAAACTGGAAGCGTCCCGTATCTCAGCCCTCGAGAGCGATAAAGGACACTTAGAAACCCATGAAACCTTGATCGATTGTTTAAAGCAGAACTACATAAAAAGGGAGCTATAGTCTCGGTTAAATAATGTGGAAATAAAAGGAGTCCCCATGAAGAAAACTGAAAACCTATTTAAAATTGTCGAGGCGCTAGGTGAGCAAATTAAGAAGAAGGAGATGAAAAAATACATTTATTATACCAACAAGATACATCACAGAAACAAAATAAGCAGGTAAGTAACATAATATGCACAACAACAGAAACAAAACTAAATACCCAACAGACAAAACGAATAAATAAAATAGGAAAATAGATGTAGCCTATGGTGTGTCTAAGTTGCCACAAAAGGCAGCTGACTCAGCGTTGTGCTGAGGAAGTGATCTATACATTCCCAAAAAAGCAAATTAACTGTGTCATAAGCATCATAAGCAGCCTATACACGTCCCACTGTAAGGCACAGGCCTTCTCTCAGAGAGAGAGTATGGAATTTATCACCACTCGTGCCCACCGCGGATTGGTGATTTCAACCGCTGCGTTATGTGAATAGCTCAGACACCCAGGTTTCCTCACGATGTTTTCCTTCACCGTTAGTGAGTGGTATTGCTACTAGGTATAAATTCACAAATGTATTATTATTAGAAAGAAAAGTCATAGGTACATGCCCGCACTGGGAATCGAACCTGGGTCTCCCGCTTCAGAGTCCAATGTTCTACCCACTAGGCTACCACCGCTTTTTTTTGTTAACTGTGTGTGTGTCTCATATCCCAGACCACAACTCCAAGACAAAGTGTATTCTACTCACGCCCCGTCTCTTCTGTGTGGGCTTTGTCCCGTCCCTTCAGTAGGTACATTTTGTATGAAAGTGAATTGGATTAACGACGCGTCTTTTCTGCGCCCTCGCCCCACGTCCCTCCTGTGTGGCCGCTGGCTGAGCGATCCATGTATCATCAGCAGCCCTTTGACGCCCACTGCAGGACATAGGCCTCCTTCATGGTTTTCATAACCATAAGGCGTTTTGCCATAGCTTGGCAGGCGGGTTGGCGATCGCAGTATGCGGTTGGAATCTCAGGAAGACGCTGCTGCCCGTCTCCTGGTAATTGATTTCCTTAGTTGCCTTCTAAGACATCCACGGGACGAAATGGAGCCACTTATATTTTGTTCTTATTATATTGCATTCCATGTTTACCTGGATACATAAATAGACAATCCGGAGTAGCACCTCCGCCGCAAACTAAATTTTCCGCATTACGAGATACACGGTGGCTTATCAAAGCCCGGAACTATCGCGGGCACGATTATAGCCCCGAGCTGTTTTTCGGGTCAACAAATTTCGGTATTAAGTTAGCAACTTTCTTGGCTGCGAAACTTTGCCCTGAGATACGGTCGGCCGAGTTATCTGTATCGTGTTATTATTTTGTGGGGTTGTGTAAGACGAAAGCATGAATATGTATATATCACCAATTCATTACAAGCTTGCAAACTGTTCTTGAGGTTCTGGTCGTCACAACAAACCTTTCTGTTTCGTGTTTAATGCCTAACTAAATTAGGTACTTAACTACTTAAAATGTATTCTGCCTTGCAATCAAAATTTGGCCATATTTATTGGATCCCGTAGTGAACAACGAACCGTTATAAATATTTCTCCCTTCCTCCCGTTATCTTAATTTAAACACCCTGTGCTAAGGTTGGCTGGAAGAGATCTCTCTTAGAGTCAAGTTCGCCTTTGTGAAAATGCTATGTAATTAATTTTCTAATTTATGAATATTCTTTATTCTTTATTCTTTATTTATGAATATTCTTTAGTCTTCCTGAGATTCCAACCGCATACTGCGATCGCCAACCCGCCTGCCAAGCGTGGCGATTATGGCAAAACCCCACATGGTTATGAAAACCATGAGGGAGGCCTGTGTCCTGCAGTGGGCGTCAAATGGCTGATGATGATGATGATGATGATATATTAACAGTTGCGCCATGTCTATCCGTCTGTCTGTCTGTCCGCGGCTTAGCACAGAGACAATAAGTACTAGAAAGCTGAAATTTGGCATAGATATACATGTTTATTATGTAAAATGTAGAAAAAAAAATTTTTAGGGTACCGCCCCTACACCTAAATTAGCTTTTTTTCTCACCTACACCGTGGTGTGAGTACCCTTAGATTGGTCGTTTAAATATATTGAGGATGTAAGGAGACCATTTTTCGATTTTGGGTCCCGTTTGTGAAATATTAAGTTTTAAAGCGCAATTTTTTGTCCGAGGAGGGCGTCCCCCACGCTCTCTCGGCTAAACGGTTGATTGTAGAAACTTGAATATATTTAGGGCAGTAGCACATACAATGAACTTAAAAGAAAAACTATCATAACTAAGTAGGCCTTACAAGTTAACGAGTAATAGGTGACCAACTTATCAAAGGAAAACTTCGAACTAAATCCATTGAAAATTAGATAGATGAAGTTGTTAGTTCTGTAAATCAGATAAAACCCCTCTTTCTACGGAACCCTACACTGCGTGTGGCCCGATACGCACTTGGCCAGCTTCCAAAGCATTTTCCAGTGAGCTTTCTGTACAAACGCGTTTATTTATTAATTCGTAAACTGTGGACCTCTGTTATTGGCCTTATTTTTAGTTATTAGTTAATTAGTAAAAATTATAGTCAGTTCCTAACAAAGTAAAAAAAAAATAATAGTGGTTAAAGTATGAAATTGCCGTTTTATTGCAATAGGTTCTTTGAATTGACATAGAATCTTCATGGTTTGAGGTTTTCGAATGAAACTTTTTTCAAATGGTTTCTATGATATTCTTTTTTTAAAAAATGTGAAACATTTGAATATCGACTTTCAATTGTTTTTGTTATTCAATTTAGACAAGAAAGATGAATACTGCGAAAATTCGAGTGATTTTTGAATACGAGTTCCGACGCGGAACTAACGCGGCAGAAACAGCCCGCAATATCAATGCTGCGTTTGGAGAGGGGTCTACATTAGAACGCACCGTGCGATTTTGGTTTAAACGCTTTCGTGATGGAAATTTCGACTTAAAGAACGAGCCACGAGGAAGACCGCCCACACAGGTGAATAACGATGAATTAAGAGAGATAGTGGAAGCCGACCCTAGTCAAACTACCTAGGAATTAGCGGCATGGTTTAACGTTACCTTACCCACAATATTGACTCACTTGCGTCAAATCAATAAAATAAAAAAATACGAAAAATGGGTGCCTCATGATTTGACTGATCTGCAGAAAGAAACGCGTGTTGAAACTTGTGTTGCCTTGTTGAACCGGTACAGAAATGAAGGAATATTGGATCGAATTGTAACATGTGATGAAAAGTGGATTCTTTATGATAACCGGAAAAGAAAAATGCAATGGCTCACCCCAGGTCAAATGCCACAACAGTATTCGAAAATCACTCGAATTTTCGCAGTATCCATCTTTCTTGTCTAAATTGAATAACAAAAACAATTGAAAGTCGATATTCAAATGTTTCACATTTTTTAAAAAAAGAACATCATAGAAACCATTTGAAAAAAGTTTCATTCGAAAACCTCAAACCATGAAGATTCTATGTCAATTCAAAGAACCTATTGCAATAAAACGGCAATTTCATACTTTAACCCCTAATATTAAAAAAAATCTTTTAGTTTCTGCAGTCTTGGCCAATACCAAGTTTTTCCCCTAGCAGGATTTATCACTGGGAAAAGGTTGGAAATGGTTAGTTTTTCGACTGGAAATCCTCAAGGTGGTAAAGTTACGGTAATAAAATGGTTGGGCCAGCAATAATATTGTTGGGCCAACGTTGGGAAATACTGTTGAACCGCTTCTTGCCAAATCTAGCAGTAACAGTTGGCCAAATCTAATAGGGTTCAGTCTCATGAAAAAATTGTATACTCGTATATTAAGGATATTATTTATAAAAAAAACGATTCCTTAAAAAGCCGATTAAAATACCCCGTGGTGGAGATTTTACAAGGAAAAGTCGTAAACCACAGACTAAATAAACTGACTCTTAGGAGTGCTTTAGAGGAATCGTGCATACACATATATACATAAACTCACGCTTGTTTCCCAGAGGGGTAGGCAGAGACAAGGTACTGCCACTTGCCACGATCCTGACAAATCACTTTCGCTTCAACATTCATTAATCGTTGCATGTAATCGTGTTTTTTTTTTTATAAATAAGGCCGTAAATGTTTTGGGCATGTACCAATGACTTCGTTTTTTTTAAGTTACGTAAATTTGTGAAGTTATCGTACAAATAACACTCACTAACTGTGAAGGAAAACATCGTGAGGAAACCTGAGTGTCTGAGGTGTCCCCATACCTCAGTGCTTGAAGTTACCAATCCATGGTTAGCACGCGTGGTAATTTATTAAGCCCGTACCCTCTCTCTGAGAGAAGGCTTGTGCCCTGCAGTGGGGAGTATATAATCATCATCAGCCATTTGACGCTCACTGCAAGACGTAGGCCGCCCTCATGATTTTCCAAGCTTCGCAGTCTTGCACCGTCCAGGAAGTATATAGGCTATCCAAAAATGTTTAAGAGTCTGTCTCACAAAATGGGTCCACAAGGGAAAGAATAAAACTACAAGTTGTAACTACAGTTTTTTTTCGATTTCTTGTATTTCTTTGCAGAAGTGAAGCAATTTTTGGCTTAACCTCCTCAGTCCTGGCCTTGAAAATAACAATCGAAATCCATTGTTATTTTCAAGGTCAGGACTGAGGAGGTTAATAGGTTTTTTTCAGCTCACTCCTTTTTAAACTACTGCTAGTGCCATGATATTAACCGAAATATTACCACTATTGGTTACTGGAACCAACTAGTAACCAATAGCCGATATATCTCTTTTTTGAAAAAAATATCCCTTACTGTGCTTTTTTCGAGACAGCCGATATGTCTCTTTTAATACACTAAAACATATAGATTAGCTACGGTAGTTGAGTACCTTCCGTGTGGGCCGGATTAAGAATAGCGTCACTATATTTTCTTCCGTGGATGTCGTAGAAGGCGACTAAGGAAATCAATTACCAGGAGACGGGCAGCAGCGCCTTCCTGAGATTCCAGCCGCATACTGCGATCGCCAACCCGCCTGCCAAGCGTGGCGATTATGGCATAACCCCTCGTGGTTATGAAAACCACGAAGCAGGCCTATGTCCTGCAGTGGGCGTCAAATGGCTGATGATGATGAATTGAGTAACATTCATGTAAACGATAAAACACACCAACGCGGTAGCGGTCCATACAAAATACTAATGCCTTAAATGATTTATGTATGGACCGCCACCGCCACCACGACCGCCACCGCGTTGGTGTGTGTCATCCTTAACCGAAGCCCAAGCTCCACGCCATGAGCTTATCAACTTTTTTGTTTACACTCCTGCTTAGCTAGAAGTAACACGCGCTAAGTAAGTTATCAAAGTACTAGTATAATCCTGTTTGAGGTCGTTCGGTTTGTTTTAAGCAAATATTTGTGTTACGAAGTGTCCTTTGGCACGGCATAGATATTGACAGAAAGTCTAGGGAATAATTCTCTTTCTATGTCAGAGAATTGTGATGACTTTTTCTCAATCATAAGCAGCCTATACGTATATACTTCCCACTGTAGGGCATAGGCCTTCTCTCAGAGAGAGAGCATGGGCTTAATCACCACGCGTGCCCACCGCGGATTGTCGATTTCAAGCGCTGAGGTATATCAGGTTTCCTCACAATGTTTTCTTTCACAGTTAGCGAGTGGTGTTGCTACTATATCTTCAAAAATGTACATTAACTTAGAAAACAAAGTCATAGGTACTTGCCCGCACTGGGAATCGAACCTGGGTCTCCCGCTTCCGAGTCCAGTGTTCTACCTACTAGGCTACCACCGCGTGATTTTATCTGATTGATTTTTCTCAATAATCATCATAATTCACGGGCATGATGGTGAAGTCAGGACTTCATTACCTTCACTACCAGGCCAACCTCCCCTACCAACATCGACAAATAGTGACAAATAGCGTCATAGTTGGCTATCGTACGTAGCAAGGCTATGAGGCTAGAGACCTCATCATCATCATCATCATCAGCCCCTTGACATCCACTACAGGACACAGGCCTCCCTCACGGTTTTCATAACCATGAGGAGTCTTGCCATAATCGCCGATTGGCGATCGCAGTATGCGGTTGGAATCTCAGGAAGGCGCTGCTGCCCGTCTCCTGGTAATGTATTTCCTTAGTCGCCTTCTACGACATGCACGGGAGGAAATGGAGTGACGCTATTCTGACTCCACCTAACTTAACTCTTTGCAGGAAGCCAGCAGTGCTCTGATGTAACTGCAGACCTCACGGTTTACCAATTATAAATCAGATATAAAAAAATTATTTCAACGTAAAGATTCTGTTTATTGAATGTCAGTGGATAGTGTTAGGCGCTGCCTTCGGTTCAAGTTATAGTGCAGAAAAAGCAAGGCGACAAAAAAAACTTAACTCTGACCACCTTTTCTCAAATAATCTTAAGGCTGGGTTCTTGGAGAACCCCTAAATCAAAGTACATTTTACTCTCTAATGGTTAGTATTTCAAATCTGAAAAAAATATAACTTTTCAATGTCTAATGGCCTTCGGTCATTATTCTCATAATGTTTTTATATCATAAAAAGATATTGCGAACATGTCTTGTGTCTAAATTATCGCTAGATATGGTTTTATTTGAGTTCTAGTGAGTGTTGGATAATAAACAATACACCAAAATGACTATCACCGAAAGTGCTAGTGACTTTGGTCGACTAAATTCTTTTAATAGAATGCGTATTTCTGTAATTTATGTAATTTTAATTTAATTTGTTACTTATCTGCTTATTTTGTTTCTGTGATGTATCTTGTTGGTATAATAAATGTCTTTCTTCTTCTTAATTTCAAAAACGACTACTTTACCCCCCACTATTCGCTCGGGCAGCGCAATACGTCCCATATAAATCCGTGCGCTCGGAGATACCAGCCTTAAACAACATACAATACCATAAAGCCTCCTTGGCTTTTGTGAATATAGTTCCTACTCTCACTTTACTTCGTGGTTGGCCAGTGTCATTACTACATGTGTCCGTAACTTAGAAAGTAAAGTCTGGTACATGCCGGAATTGAACCCAGAATCTCTCGATTATGAGTATACTACCCACTGAACAAATTGTGAAGAAAGTTGAATCAGGCTTTCTATGCCGACGTACCTAGCTGGTTTGTGTCCGTGGTTGTATAACAACACTAATGTAGAGCTGATAAGGTCGGGATGAGTGAGTTATTTACTTGCCCCTTGGTCTATTATGCTGAGACACAATGATATTGAAAGCCATTTCAAGCTTTGGATACGTTTTTAAGAAGTGAACTGGTCGTTTAACCAATAATGCATTTTTTTCACACGGCTGCCCGAGGTGCGTGTTTGTGTGTTGTGTGTGTGTGTGTGTGTTTGTGTGTTTTCTATCGGTGTGTGTGTGGGTGTGTATATATATGAGCGCCACCTAATGGATATAGAAGTATGTGGGTGTATCTACTCGAAATTGTCGCCGTCATTATCCTCGTAACTGTCACAATCCGGCTCACACCCTCAGCACAATGCTGAGTTAGATGCCCTTTGTGGCAACTTTGACACACCACAGGATGCACTCTGACGCTCTAACTTTGCCTTGTCCTGTGTTGTATTTATGTGACTTGTTTTTCCTTTGTACTTGTTTATGTTACTTGTTACGCCTTTTTTTCTTGTGATGTGTTAATTTGTCCCAATAAATGTATTTCTTCTTCTAATTCATCGTTCTCAGCGCAACAGGTTTTACATTTTTTTTATATATAATTGATGTATTTATCCCACACATTATTGTAACAAAATTAACTGTATATTTAGTACATTTCTGTTGTGCTGAAAACAGTGAGAGTTTGTTGAGAAAAAAATTGGAGACAATTCGAATAGATTTGCCCATGTGGTGTTGTTAGAATAAAATTATTGTGTCATCATAATCATAAATGTTTTGTTAATGCTTTGTAGTCGGGGTGTTGGTTATTTCTTATTTCAGTTTTTTTATTTTCTGCCTACCATGCGAGAGGTCCCGGGTTCGAATCCCGGCTGGGGACAAAAAAAAACCCAGGTCTTGGATGTTTACATGTTTGTGTAGTCGTTGTTTCTGGTTCCCACGACACAGGGTATCCTAGTGTGGGGCCAGAAGCAATGTATGTGCCTGTATGTGAATGTTTATGTTACTATGTTTATGTTTTGTTGGTTTTATGCTGAACTCATATAGCCTATGTTACTCGCGCAAAAACGAAAAATCGATTGATATATTATTTGTCAAAATCTGTCTATTGGTTAAGGGGTTATGAGGGAACCTAGAATCGGACATACTTCCGTACATACATACATACCAGTCAAACTCATTATACCCTCCTTTCGGGCTTCGCCACAGTCAACAATATCAACAGATTTTGACCATAATATGGGACCACCCTGAATTTACCCTTTTCTAACAAAAATAATGAATAAAATCGGACAACGTGGTAAAGCAATATCGCTGAACCTATATAAAAAAATGTCTGGATGAATAGAGAATCTCGTCTACTTTAAGTCGGTTGAAAGCTAAAAGCAAGTAAAGTAAGAAAAAAAAATATTCATTGCCACAATAAAGCGGTTAAACGAAAAAAAGGCAAAAAACATACAGTACTTACTATATTGAAGACAAAGAAATATTTTCTATTTCTATTTCTACATATTTAAAAACAAATCTTAGCGAGGTAACGATTTATAGTCTCATTGGCACTTTCTAAGGAACATAAGCAGTGACCAATGAGATCAGCCTGGGTCAAGTTCCATAAAACTACAATTCGTAATTTAATATGACAATTCAATGTACATTGGGTTGCAGTCTTCTTAACTGTTCTTAGTCTGTGGAATAATCAACTTTGCAATGTACATCAAATTTTAATAGTAAACCATAAGATGTAGTTCTATTAAACAGTGTTAAGGACCTTGTATTAATAGTTGACAGCAAAGTGTATAGTGCTCGGTATGTGCGTAAGTTGCACGCCTGCTGACATCGCAAATTTGTAGCACTCCTCCCCACTCCGCCGCGTTTTCACGACTTTATTACGCTTGGGTAGAGTGATTAATCTTAGTTAACTAAAAACTGAAGTTCACTCGGATGGTGGTGTACACACATCTTAGTGAATTCAGATTTTTGCTTCAGATTATAGGCGTTTTGTGGCAAACAGTGTCGCTGCTTGTGCCAAAAGCGACCAAAAAATTTCTGCTACGATGAATAGAAGTTATATCAAGCGCGTTTATCGTAGAACTTTAAAAATAGAAGAATAAAAAGAAAATAATATAATAGTTTGGGCTCAGAAATAGAAACATACATTTCAGTACACTTCTCCGGCGTCATAAAACTCCGCAAAAATCCACATTTTACTGCCGCTGCACTTTTTCTTACAAACCGCTGGAGTTTTTACTATTGACGCCATTTTGTTTTTGCAATTTCGTCTTACACGCACTCGGTTCGAGCGCACTGACCGTCGTCATAATCAATTAAAACTGTGCGCACACGGTCCGAGCGTACTATGGCAAATCTCCAATATGAGGTTGCCTGGAAGAAATTGCTATTAGCAATAAGGCCGCCAATTGTATCTTTTCTTTTGTCATTGCTGTTTCTGTAACATTTTTTTCCGGTATACAATAAAGAATATTCTTATCTTATCTTATCTTATGACCATCAAAACCCGGCTTAATGTGAGAAGAGCACGGTCCTAGTACACTTAAATCGGCTGTTTTTATCAGAGTGTGCTAAGATCGCCGGTGCACACGACACGAGTGCATCTTAGTAGCTAAAGTAGGTCACTCGTCCGAGTGCACTGAGATCGTGAAAAGGCGGCTTAAAAGAGCCGCAGCATCAAAACGCTCGATTGAAATACAAACAACAGGACAACAGCGGTGGTAATTACGAATCTAAGACAATAACCGGGCGCAATAACAACCGGAATCGATAACGACATCGCTGGCGAATCGTTCCTGGAGCGTTCACAGTTACACCTTTATCGTTGGCAGTTAACGTTATTGCGTGTTTATTAGATCCCAACACCAGAGTTGCTGGGTGGACTACACTGCTTCCGTACTCAAAATTGAAATGATAGAATCAACGTAATTTATTAAGTGCTTATTAGACGCCATCAGAGCAACTATTGCTTTAATCTGCAAGAACGAGTAGGGTGAGAAATATATAGCTGCCCGTGGAAATGATCATTTGTATTTTCCGGGATACAATATGTGCTATTCCAGACTATAACCTATCTATGTGCCAAATTTTGTCCAGATACGTTTAACCGTTCTGGCGTGATTGAGTTACAAACATTCATACAAACTTTTTCAGTTATAATATAATAGTAGTACGACGAATCATATGCGTTGAACTGAGAACTTCCTCCTATTTTCGGTTAAAAAACTTGATATTCGTTTTAATGACATCTCGTTACCTTATTCCATTGCTGGGGCAGACAAATGAGGCACCGTACTTTAATTTGCACAAGTAAATGGCTTCAGTGTTGTGATATTCGATGTTAGTCTTCCTACTTTTAAATCTGTGGTTACTTGTTAATCGGCTTTGTACATGGAATAATCATGTAAACCATGAATCATCTAATATATAAAAATGTCATGTCACAGTGTTTGTTATCGAGCTCCTCCGAAATGGCGTCACCGATTTTTTTTTTGTGTATATTTGGTAGACCTGAGGATAGATCGGACTAATTATTACGGCAAAACAACTTTGCCGAGTCAGCTAGTTCTATGAAATCGGGCCTAAGTCATCGTAGAACAGGGTATCTTAGCTTCGAACTGAATAACATCGAGAGATAAAAACCTACACGACATGTGCATAATCACAACACAATCATTTACCGTCGTTCATATTGCATAAAAATACGATTTTGGTTTTTTCATCGAGATTGTATAAAAAATTGATTCTGTCACACGTGCAAGACATCGTAATCCTCGGTCTGATCAGCTGTGCACACTATTACGACTTAATTTTCTTCTAATTTACTAATTTTCATACTATTTCGATGAAAAAACAAAAATCGATTTTTATCTCTCGATCGCGTTTCCTTGTTGATCGTAGCACTCAGACCGTACCCTTATTCGCAATAGGTAGTACACGTAATCTGTTTACATCTCTATTCTGATAATGGTCTTCTGTTTTTATTAGGGGTCCCTCGGAAATAGGAGGGGCTATTCGTGGCACTAACTAGGCCTTCCCGCCGGAATTGAAAACATTACCTTTTTGGGTAAAAGGATTTTGCTGGGTAATGTGTGTCGGATTAAAAATGGATACATTGTAATTGGATGAAATTGGGTGATTTGAGGTGAATGTTACGTCAAAATAAAACAATTTCTCACCCTGTTCATTTAGTTGTGTGTCCTACTAAGCTGATTTACGGTATGCAGATTGCAGACGATGCATAGGCAAGTGTCATGATTTTGAACAGTTTCAGTAAAATCAGAGTTGCGTTTACCATTTGACATTGGTTTGCATTGATATTATTTCTTAATTATTTTCCCGGTCAATTTTCAATGTCATAATATTAAAAGTATTCAATGTCATGATACCTTAAAAATCAGAACGATTCCTGGCATTTAAAAAAAATACGCGGTGTTGCTAGGTTGGCACCACTGCAAAAAAGTATGATCGGGTGACTCGGTGTGTTGGGGAGGACAGAAGTGCGAGGAGAACCACTTTTACGGTGTTTTTGGTTGAGAAAACACCTCTTACAATAGCTTACGAAGTATTGGACACGAGTAAGTGCGCTACAGTAAAATGGCTCCGCTTGTACTTATTTTTTTCATCACTTATAGTAAAGTTATTTGGTAAACTTTTCCAACTTAGCGAGTGGTATTGCTGTTAAAAAGACAAGACAAGACTATTAATTGACAGAATCTAGGCCCTGCTGGTAAACCGTCCAGTGAATCCTCGGGAATAACAACACGTCACGTCGTTCATTAGAAGACAAAAAAATACATAACTATGTTTGTATTTGCTTCATAAAGACATCGAAAGTGAAAGCATTTATTACCCTTAAAGAGGTCAGTGACGTTCCCAGTTTTTGTGTAACTCCAATAAGCTCATCATACGAACAATCCACGTAAATACCGGAAGCTTGCTAAGGCCACTAATTAATATAACTGTAGGGTAATCAAATTAATGCTTACACATTACGTAGTAGGTCTAATTAACCGTGATAACCTCGCCTATGACTGAGGTCGTTGGCCGCGCTATTATTGGGATATTCCAACGTAATTATTATGAGCATATTCCAGTAAGTAGACTTACTGTGGAGTGCAAATAAAAAAAGACAACGGGAATTGAAGCAAACTTAATTCACTCATCAGATTTCGCAAGATATGAAAACTATCTTAAAATGGGTGCCTCATGATTAGACTGATCTGCAGAAAGAAACGCGTGTTGAAACTTGTGTTGCCTTGTTGAACCGGTACAGAAATGAAGGAATATTGGATCGAATTGTAACATGTGATGAAAAGTGGATTCTTTATCATAACCGGAAAAGAAAAATGCAATGGCTGACCCCAGGTCAAATGCCACAACAGTATTCAAAAATCACTCGAATTTTCGCAGTATCCATCTTTCTTGTCTAAATTGAATAACAAAAAAAATTGAAAGTCGATATTCAAATGTTTCACATTTTTTAAAAAAAGAACATCATAGAAACCATTTGAAAAAAGTTTCATTCGAAAACCTCAAACCACGAAGATTCTATGTCAATTCAAAGAACCTATTGCAATAAAACGGCAATTTCATACTTTAACCCCTAATATTTTCGATACATGCACAGTGGATTAATACATCGGTGAATCCAGTTATCAGTATTTTACCTAAAAGAAGCGATTTAGTGGTGCCTAGCCCTCCGGTACCGTAGCCGGAGTTTACGTATGTATGTGTATATTACTAGAACTTTTTGTAAATTGTTAATAGTTAAAATGCTCAATTAAGTTAAACAGCGTCTATGTAAAGAGCTTCTGAAACATGATTTACTTAATTTTTCAGGTTCACTTACGTATACAGTAGGTGTATGTAGCTAGTACTATTCATAAATCATAAAAAGGTTCATTAATGTTTTGTGTAAAGATCTTCTAACATAGGTTTTACTTATTTTTATGAACAAGACTTTTCAGTCTTATTCTTATAAAATTAAGGCTGTACAGTTATCATCGCAGTTAATTGGTTATCCTTGCCTCTGATTGAGGTCATTGACCGCGCTATGATTAGGATATTCCAATCTTATAGTATATAGGATCAATTTATATGATTCTGATGTAATTATTAAGAGCAAATTCTAACTGCCAGAACTTGGACTAATGTGATGTCCAAGGAGGAAGTGATAGCGAGGATTGAAGTAAAGTTAAACCCAAATATTTTACATAATGTATGGTTCTTTAACCGCTTGTCTGTCGTGTCACGGATCTGTGTCCAAGTTTATATAGACCACCTATACATCCCATTAGCGAGGGCAGTTGTTAAGTGACAAACGAATTGCGAACATCGAAATCTAATCACAATTGTCAGTGCCAATGTACAAGGGGTAACAAAATACCCAAAATATCTTCAACAAAAGAGGGGCTCTACTCGTCAAAGAATGCAGCCTATACACGCCCCCGTAAAGGGCACAGGCCGCTCTCTCAAAGAGAAAAAGAGTATTCGCTTCATTACCACGGGTGCCAGCCGCGAATTCGCAATTTAAAGCACTCAGGTATGCGTACACCCGAAGCTCTCAGGTTTTCTCACGATGTGTTCCCTTTAGCGAGTTATATTGCTACTACAAACAACGGAAAACAACGTCATTGGTTTGAAACATCGAACCTATGACCGACAATACCTAGAAAGAAAGAAAGACACCAACAAGACACATCACAGAAACAAAATAAACAGATAAGTAACATATACCTTATCAACACTCATACTTAAAACTTCAAGAAAACAGTCTTTGCTGACAATCATAGTATAATTAATTTGTGCAGTTGTTACAAAGAGAATTCCTTCGTTTGTAATGCAAACAATGTTGTCCAAATCCTAAACTCAGATAAACTTATTTCATTATTGTACCTATGTAATTCGCAACCAACTTGTTTATCGGTTTCACTTTGAAATATCAATTATTTGAACTTTTGATTCACAATCGAATGTCAATAAATCATCGATTTTCTCAGCACTTAAATCCTAAGCAGAAGCTTAGCTTAAATAACATTATGGGAAGGTTAAAACCTAAAATCTACGCAGCGTGAAGTCAGAGCAGCTGCAGCTTGTTATGTAAGTTCACCTAAACAACCGTCTAATGAACTCTCAGCCCACTGATTAACTTCTCTAATCTAACACAGATGATCACAATTAGACCCAAAGGCTTGCAAAGCGTTTAGGCTACATTGCACGTTGATTTGCCGTAATAACCCGCTATGTTGTGGCTCTGCTGTTGGATTCGGCGAATTGCTTTGGGCTAGTCCATTGGGAGGGCGAAATTGTTTTAAGTATTGTCAAACGGGCTGATTAGAAACTGGTGTATGAATAGAAACAAGAAGTGGAAATAATATTTCAGTCAGATCCTGGGACGTAAGCTTAACTTACAACTATAGCGGTGACAAAAAACCTTCTTTAAATAAAAAAAAAAAAATTGTTTCTACCCATACTCCAGTTTGTACTCACCCGTTATGCGATACGCTGGAAAATAAAGGAATTGAAAAACAATGCGCGATTAGATTGTCCGAAGTATTAATATTTTGCAAATTTTGTAAGAGAAGTGACTAACGTTTCGTCATTTAAAGTTGTTGATAGCACTCATGGAATCTTACGGTGTTATTTACACCTCGTTGGTCTACCGGTAACACGTCTGATTACCATGCTGGAGGAAGTAGGTTTCAAGTCCGATTTCCACTGGGGGCCGCCGCACATTTGTATAAATGGCCTCAGTCTTTGCCTGGTTACCATAGCACAGGGTATCCTAGTTTGGGACCAGGACAAGTGATTGTGTTGTGTGGAAGTTATTTTTTATATTTATTAACAGATTATAAGTGTACGAGCAACCGGGGGTAAAAATCCTAGTGATGCCATAAGCAAGAATTGAATTGAATTAAACGTAGTCTCTGAATCTTCCCCAGGTATCCCGCTCGACGTCCCAGCAGGTGGTGCTGCGTTCAGCGTCGCGCGCGCTGGCCGGTCGCTACCGTTGCGAGGTCTCCGCCGACGCGCCTTCCTTCCACACGCAAGTGCGCTCTGCCTATATCCACGTCGTCGGTGAGTGCCTAGTGTAAACACACCACTGCCACTGCCCTGGTTCCGACGGCGCCGTCTCCTTTTACGCGCAAACTCTTGAGTTGTGTTTGCAGTACTTTGTTAGCAATCTTATCATTCAAATATAAATGAACAAAACATTTATTCGTGGAATGTTGGTGGATAAATAAGGTGGCTTAAATATTATTAATATTTTTTAATTTTCTATTGCACACAAAACACGTTTTTGTACAAATAGCAAATAGGCATACCTACTATCCACAAATCAAAAGTTGACCTGTAGCAACTTTTGGTTTGTGGATGAATAACTTCTGTTATGGCTTCGGCAGTACATACAAGATAAAATTAAGTACATAAATTACTTATTGATAAAAATATATGTATGATTATGTGCGCGAAGGACATTTTTTTTTCCGGACAAGTGCTATGTTAGAATCGCAAGTCTAGCCGGAGTCAGAGAGTGTTCACAAAAAGTGTGCAGTTGAGTTGGCATCTAAACGCAGCATGGATTCTGTTAACTTCATCACTGTTAATGTTTGTATCCGTTTCCCGTAGCAATGACTAAGTCACTCAAATATCACTTGTTTTTTATGATTACTAATAAGGCACTTATTTACAGCTCTAACAATGGTATCATGATAAAAACTGAATTTACACGGACATTTACTCGTTTATTTTCTCATATTACCATTTTCCGACGTTTCGGTACGTTTGCAAGTCCCGTGGTCTCGGTAGATTGAGGCGACGGGCGTCTTTTTGAAAGCATTAATGATTGAATGGTATCTTGGCATACCAAATTTTCTATTGAAATCTTTATTGCACGGCTGCACAGTCGACGTCACATCAACCTGTATTACGCGTGCACTCCACGCGGTTACGAATGGGTAACTTTGCAACAAAGCTGTTAAAGTGAAGCTGCCGTCGACTGTACGCCAGGAGTGTAGCGAGGAATCGCAAATTGGCAGTCTAGTTATTTCCGTAGCCAAACTGATGGAACGCGACAATTTAATTTCATTGCCGCTTCAAGTCTTCCTGCGCACACTAATCAAATTTCCTGGGCGACAATGTAATGTAATGTCAAGTGAATGTCAATACAATGCTTTAATAAACTAACAGATCGAGTTCCTGGGCTATCATTGTTTAACTTTACAGAATTCACAACAGTTAAATAATGTTATTGTAATCACGAATAATAATAATTCACCTGCGGCCCAAATAACTATTTGCACTTTACCACACTCAAAAAATCAGGCGAATTATGCCAATTGCTTATAATAATGAAAATTCACGGCAGTAACCAGTATTATATTTATTAAGAACAGTAATAATTAAGCTATTATAATTATACTGTTTCCGTAGAACTAATTTCACTTTATCACTGGCAATAAATCAGCCGAATAATGAAAAAAAATCATCATCATCAGCCATTTGACGACCACTGCAAGGCCTCCCATACATAGGCCTCCCTCATGGTTTTCATAACCACAAGGGGTTTTGCCTTAATCGCCACGCTTGGCAGGCGGATTGGCGATCGCAATATATCGTTGGAATCTCAGGAAGACGCTGCTGCCCGTCTCCTGGTAACTTATTTCTTTAGTCGCTTTCTACGACATCCACGGGAGGAAATGGAGTGACGCTATTCTTAATCCGGCGCCACACGGAGTATGTTGAATGAATGAAAAAAATATAATATGTTTATTATTGCAGAGAGTCTTTAATTGAATAATATTGGTTACCAACAATAAAAAAACTGTCAGAATGAAAACTATTGTGAGTTTTCAGCTAGGTTCGTTATTGACAATCAACCTTAAGGCTGCTCTTACGTGGAGGATGCTAACTGTCCCGCTTCCACAATTTAACATTTTATAATTTTGTAATAATATAAGTAAACTTTTGATAAATATGGTCTGAGGGTTTGATGGATAATTAAATTTCGGATATCCAAGGCATAATTTTTCTTATCCTGTACTAAGTTTTTCATTGAGAAAATTTGGTTCCATTATCAATAATTTTGGAAATAACGTTTCTTTGTTAAAAAGTACGTATCGGAAAAAAAATATATTTACCTAATATGTCTATAATTTAATTATGCATCAAACCCTTAGACCACATTTATCAAAAATTTCCTCACTTTGTTACAATAATCAAAAATGTTAAATTGTGCGAGCGAGATAGCATGCTCCACGTAAGAACAGTCTTAAGTCCCAGTTGCGTTGAAGTTCTTAATTTGCTACGAAGTGTTCGCTACTCCGTAGTACGACCTAAAGAAAATCTTCGGGAATGGGAAACTTGCTTTATAGGGAAGAGCGGATGATCGTGCTCTTCCACTATAAAGGGAAATTTCCCGCCAGGCAGATCGTATGCCTGGGGACGGCCGGTCCGACTGATGTTCGTCGGACCTTATATTTATGGTATGTCATGTGAAACATTTTGCTTGCGCGATGCAGGAATGTTGGAGTTTATAGTGCGCGCGCAGAGTTGATATGTGCTCGCCACAGCTTCAAACTTAGATTGGAGTGATATTGTGTTGATCCCACGGAAAACAAAAAAAAATATTTAAATATTACACCATATAAATATAATTTATACATGGCCAGGTTTCACAAAACTATAAATCGTAGTTTATTATGACAATTCGAGCCAGAGTCTACATGTTGATCTGTGGGTGAATCCACTTCGCAATGTACATCGAATTGTCATAGTGAACCATGAATTGTAGTTCTATGAAACAGATCCCAGGTCTCAAAAATTTGAAAAATCAAGTTATTCGAATAAAAAAAGAACTTAATCTAATGATAGTATTCTGAGGTTAACACGAGCACTAGACATAATAAAACCGAATTTTAACTAATAATCGAACAACAACTAAATTGTAGTGTCAATTTCAATTTAAAAATTTGCCAAAATGTTTTTGGAACGTAACTTAATAATTTTTGGCGAGGGTAGTAAATTAACAGTTAATACTTTCAAAAAGACGCCTGTCACCTCAGTCTACCGAGACCACGGCACTTGCAAAAGTACCGAAACGTCGGAAAATTATAAAATGGAAAAGTAAACGAGTAAATATCCGTTAAAATTCAGATTTATTAATCTAATGAGTTATTTCGTTGAATTTTAAATGTTTTTAAAAAAGGGTGTAGACTTATAAAAACATAATTTTACGAGATAAATGAAATAATTATTAAAGCTTCGTACGTTATTTAAAGCAGTTAAGAGCACCTTGTGGAGTCATAGCTTGAGCGTAATTTGTGTAGTGCGTTTTTATACCACGTGACAAGAATTAGTTTTCGACAGGTTATTTTATAAAAATTATTAATCGTATGCAAAAAAAAATTACACATTTTTTTGTAAAAGTTCTCCATTATAATGTAATGGATAACGGTCAAAAGAAACCTTTCGATCTCATTGGAGAGCCCATGTTGAAAGATAATTAATAGTGGCACTTTCTTTTTAAAGTTCTCCGCAAAATTATAGCCATCGGAGTTAACTGCTTGATTGGTCTAGCGGTATCACGTCTGCTTACCATGTCGAGGGTCGTGGGTTTGATTCCCACTGGGGTCCGCCGTACATTTGTACACATGGCCTCACTCTGGATGTATTTCTATGTTTGTGATATCCTTGCCTGGTTATTATAGCACAGGGTATCCTAGTAGACATGTGATTTCGACATAATAACCGCTTCATTATTACCGCAGTGGGGTGAGGACTTTGTAGTTATTAACTAGCCAAGTTAAACTACGTTGTTGTTCTATTGGCCTCGCCGAGTGTGTACTCGCCTCTATGATAACAGTGTACCCTCAACAACTGAGTGCAAACAAACGTGAAGAGAACTCCGTCAAAACACACAAAACTGTCACGCTGGGCCCCGCCGATTTCGGCCGTGACGTAGGTATGGTAGATGAATTGTTTTAGTGAAATTCGCTTGACGCGAGGGCTCAGACTGTTTCATAAATTACTAAGCACAAACTTTGTTTCGTGCAGTACAGATTTGGGCCTAATAGCGGTGATCTAATTCAGCGACTCCTTTACGTAGCTGCGAAACACAAAACTGCTATGTACGTTACTGCGACAGTTCGTAGTGCGATGTACGTCACTGCGACGGTTCGTAGTGCGATGTACGTTACAGCGAATATTCTCTGTCGCGACTTACGTTGTAGCGAATGTACTTTGCAGCGAAAGCTTTAGTTAAGATCGCCTTAAGAGAAACTAAAAGTAGACCTTCGTATTAAAAAAGTGAGATTTATTATTTATTCCATAAACAGTTTCCGCTGACATTACTGAGAGCCCCTATCAAAATAAATATTTAAGCGAATGCCACATGGTTAGGTACACGTAATGCTTATGCATCATACAACAGTGGGTCACAGCACCAGCTACGCCTTTTTTGGATAAACAAACCTTAATGATGGGCGGGGGAAGTGCTTTCACATGACGAGAATTTAAAACTGAAAAAAGTGTGAATTGGTTCAAAATATATTCAGTATATTTTTAGTTTACATTGAATGACTTAGCGGAATTAATTGAACATAAATATAATATTTCTTGTAAACTTATGGTTGTAATGAATGATGAGTATGCATACATAAACTCACACCCGTATCCCAGAGGGGTAAGCAGAGACCAGCTTCCTCAACATATATCGAGCGGATGTGGGTGGAAGGGCCGGTAAAGGACGTCCCAGGACGTCACATACTTCGACCAAATAGGGGATGTATTAGCAAAGGGCAAGATAAAAAGTACCCAAAACCGGCGTGCGTGCATGCAACGACTAATGAATGTTGATGATTATAATTTTCAAATATGAATTATTCTTTGAATATTATAAGAGAACATTCTTGGAAATCTATACTTGATTCATTGAATGAATAACCATTTATTGCCAATGAGAAAGATGTGTTACACTTAACCTACAGACTAATTAGAAACTACTTGCGGTGCGCGACATTAAATCAAATCTAGGGGAGAAGATAGAAGGTCCTTCTACACTCTTGTCACACTACCAACTTTGGCGGCGTGAGTTTTAGTAAGTGCGTCGTTAGCTATAGTCAAGGTAATTACGTCTGCGCATTTTAAAAGTCCACTGCTGAACATAGGCCTCCTCCATGGATTTCCAAAAAGACCGGTTGGAAGCGGCTTGCATCCAGCGTCTTCCTGCCACTTGGTCGAGATCATGTGTCCATCTTGTGGCTGAATGATGATGATGATGATGATTTTAAAAGTAAAATATTGGGCAGATTGGGAAAACACGAGTTGTCTGCGCGTTTAAGCGTACTTGCATGCAAAGGTCCTAAGTATGTGAACTACGAAAATCTTGCAGGTGATATTTGTACAGATTTTAAATTTCGAAGCGGTGGTAGCCTAGTGGGTAGAACATTGGACTCGGAAGCGAGAGACCCAGGTTCGATTCCTAGTGCGGGCATGTACCTATGACTTTGTAAGTTATGTACATTTGTGAAGTTATAGGAGCAATACCAATAGCTAACTGTGAAGGAAAACATCGTGAGGAAACCTGAGTGTCTGAGCTATTCACATACCTCAGCGCTTGAATTCGCTAATCCGCGGTGGGCACGCGTGGTAATTAAGCCCATACTCTCTCTCTCTCTGAGAGAAGGCCTGTGCCCTACAGCGCGACGTATATAGGCTGCTTATGAGTCAAAAAAGAAACAAAAGATATATAAAACAAGTTGCGTAGTGATTGGCCTCACCCATCAGCGATGAAACTCATCACACATCGCCACATCATGTATCCACACACACAAAAAAATGTACACATAGTAGTGTAGCTGTAAGGGTGAAGGTGCACGTGGAATGATGCCATCAACGCGCTCGCCAATTCGCAAGCTATAGTTTTTTTTGACCCACTTATCATCAACATCCCTTTGACGCCCACTGCAGGACATAGGCCTCCCTCATGGTTTTCATAACCATGAGGGGTTTTTCCATAATCGCCACGCTTGGCAGGCGGGTTGGCAATCGCAGTCTGTGGTTGGAATCTCAGAAAGACGCTGCTGCCCGTCTCCTAATTTATTTCCTTAGTCGCCTTCTAAGAAACGGGAGGAAATGGAGCCACTTATATTTTGTTCTGAATTAAGACATAATTTTAAAAACATTGTCACTTTTGAGCCTAATTGTCTGATATACGTTTTTTTTTTCATTGCCAATTTTTGGCAACTAGTGTCAGTCTTTAGCTTTTCTAGATTCAAAGCTAGTCATTTAAACATCGTTTGGCAGATTATTTTGTCCTAAACTACTTAGAGCCATTTTTCAATTGTTTTATGATAGCTGACGATTTTTTTTTAAAACCGGGATCGGCGCTTCTATTTTTACAAATAAGTCGCAAGATAATTGTACCATAGCTGGAGGTACTTATTGTATCAAACAGAAAAACGCACTTTTTTATTGACTTAAGGAGTTTTAAAAGAATTAATTTTTAATTTAATTGAGAAATATAAAAAATACCTCATAAAGACATGATTTTAAAGAAAAAAAGGGTTGGGATTAGTTTAACGTAAATTCATTTACGAGTTTTTACGTCAAATTGGATTAATATTGTCCCTCAGTTGCATTTCCGGTCACCGGTAAGTCCTAAAATGTATATGTACCAGCAATTAATGTACACTTTGTCATCAACATATTATGAAATTATCATCATCGTTCAGCCACAAGAAGTCCACTGCTGGACATAGGCCTTCTCCATGGATTTCCAAAAAGACCGGTTGGAAGCGGCTTGCATCCAGCCTCTTCCTGCCACTTGGATGAGGTCATCTGTCCATCTTTTGGCTGGTCGCCCTACGCCGCGCTTGCCGATATGTGGTATGATATCACAATATGGTAACACTAATAGTAAAATGAAGCATGTATGTACACCCACCCTAAGGCAGAATATTTGCATGGCAGAGTGGATCCATCGATTCGGGGTTGAGCTGCCTCAGCCGTCACTAAATTTCGCTCGGCCGCTACCGCAGAACGTAACGTTGGGTTTTATGTCGGATTTTTCTCTAGGAAAGTCGCCGCCATTTTTGTGAATGGACTTCGGGATCGTCAATGTAGCCTATTGTAACGGCTATCGGTTATGCTAGACCCAGTAATTGACCTAAATAAGGATCCGACTCTCTCTATTTCAATCTATTATTCGTTCAATGATGTCGATATGGTATGGATGTGAGGAATTTATTACGTTGTCTGTGGTCTTCTTGTGTAAGTAGGAAGAATGATAAGGTTGAATGACGAGTTGAAGTGCTAACGTTGTCAATTACATCACTGAACCTTCAAATTTGAACAGTTTTTAGTTTATTGTAGTGGCGATTTTAACTGTAGGATTCGTCTAAGAAGTATTTAAATATTTTTTTAGGCTGGCTGGACGGTTTCCTCAGACTCAGTTAACGTTTCCCAACTTATAGTTCGTTAAGCTCTTTTTGTTTTAGATTTGTGGTTGATTAAGGGTAACATTTATATTTGAGTGTACAGCAGACATGCAACGTGACTGAATGGGGTGCAGGTAAAGATTGCTGTGGTGGTGACTGTAAGAGGACCCCGCGAGGACTCGACGCGAAAACGCAGCAATTTACGTAGCGCGCCAGTTCCCTGATGTAATGAGCAAAAATTTATCTCTTTCCCGCTCGGGCATTTTTTGCCCGGCTTATTCGGCAACCGAATTTTTTTTATGGGCAAACTTATTGCGTTTCGCGAATTGAAACATCCGATGCCTTTGAATATAGTTAATTTAGTGGCCGACCAAGCCGTGTTTTTATGCGCGCAAAGTTTGACCCGCGGATGAAGTTTCCCCGGGCGTTTTAGTGAGACTACCCGAGTAATATTTTATTGCAAAGTTGCTGCGGATATAAGCCGAATGTTACTTTTATTGAAATCGCCTATGCGAGCAGGGGTTCATATTATTTTGATAGCTTTTAAAGAGGAGAGAGTTTTACCTCTATATTTTATTGGTCATATACCTCACCTTTAGAGGCAAAAGTTTTCGGTACTTATGTTAAGAGTTTGGATTGGGAGCTAATATCGATGGCAATAACGAAGTTTGGGAGTTATCGATGTCTGTTTTATACACAGTCGTTTGTAACTTCCTTATACATTTATGTCTGGTCTTTTACACTGCTTTTATACTCGCCAAACGGTTCGTACATTGCGTAGCCATTTTAAGCTCGCATCGCATTTCTAAAGGGTTCGCAGTAAGTTGTTGTGTTGAAACAGGAGTATTTATTTGTTGTTGAAGTGCTCCTCATTTTGCAGTGTCTGAGATATGTTTGTTTTGAAGCACTTTAAAGCCTTGTCCTGCAACAAAAGATTTTTTTATGTAGCCTATAATACGTCACTGAAGGGCACAAGCCTTCTCTCAGAGAGAGGGTATGGGCTTAATTACCACGCAAAACAAATATTATCTCATGAAATTTCTATTACAGCTAGCTGGAGGTATCGAGCGCCACCATTTAGGCACTAACAACGCAAACACAACTCAAAAGCAAATTATAAATGGCCGTTTTTGGAAAAATAATCATTTCGCGCAGGCTCGCTTAAAAAGTATCTTCCGAATATGTAATCGTAATAATCGTGAGACCAAAGTCTTACATATTGAGACTATTTTCTACTGATGAGGATATTTTCAAACACGTCGATGTGTCGGCAAAAGTGGAATTTGTCAGACTGCGCGAAGATTGTACTTTCAAAGCAGATTTTCAAAATTGTCTAGATAGTCCGCTGGTTACGGCATAGGGTGACGCCGGTGCATAATTTTTGAGATTCAAGACTCGTTTTTTTGAAGTTGAGTTGAGCGGTGGTAATAAATAAATAATACAACTACCAAACCTGCGGCTTGGTTGCTTCCGTATGATTTTGACGTTTTTGCTGCCTTGTTTGACTAGCCGTTAAGGCGCTTACTACCAGTACAGAGGTCGTGGGTTCGATTCCCACTGGGGGCCGCAGTACGTTTGTACAAATGGTCTCAGTCTAGGTTTCCATGTTTGTGATGTCCTTGCCTGGCTACCATAGCACCGGGTACCTTAGTTTGGGACCAGTTCAAGTGACTGTGTTGTGTGGAAGTTATTATTATTATTTTCACACAATCAAAAAGCTGCCAGTCTATAGTGCTGCAGCGCTTCTCAAAAAGCGCAAAATGTCATCGCAGCATAAGAATAAGCGCAGAATAAATCGGGTCGCCTCACTGTTCACATTGAGCACTCCTTGTTTGCTAGCGCTTCTTAAGAGGCGCTGCGGTACGTAGCCGTCTAGACTTTTTTTATTTATTGGAAAACCAACAGACACGATAAAACATAAAAAAACCGGCCAAGTGCGAGTCGGACTCGCGCACCGAGGGTTCCGTACAAACCTGCAAGGTTTACAAAGTTCGTTCATTTGAATTTCAATTTAATACCTCTACGCGTTTATGAGGAAATGGGTAGTAAGTTTAAAATTATTAAAAAAAAATATATTATGTGATGTAACTAAAAATTTATGGTTTTCGTAATTTTTCCTTTATCTATGCTATAAGACGTTGCTTCGTACCAAATTTCAAGATTCTGAGTTCACGGGAAGCACCCTGTAGGTTTTGATTCCCTTGCAAGTGTCGAAAATTTGCGGCATAAACGGCTGTATCTTTTGATTGCGTTTACTTAGAAGTTTGATTTTTTCACAGCTTCAAGGGACAGTAGACCTGAGTAATTGATATAAATTTCAGCTTCATACCTCCACGAGTCGGACTTGCGCACGAAGGGTTCCGTACCATTATCTATACAACATTTTAATTTCTGAAGCGTCTACCTGTTGCCGGGAAGAAAATCATATTTTTTTAATGGGAGCCCCCCTTAAATATTTATTTAATTCTGTTTTCAGTATTTGCTGTTATAGCAGCAACAGCAATACATGATCAGTTAAAGTTTCGAATGTCTTAACTATCACGGTTCATGAGATACAGCCTGGTGACACACGGACGGACGGACGGACGAACGGACGCGTACGGACAGACAGCAAAGTCTTAGTAATAGAGTCCCTTACGGAACCCTAACAAGAACACAATAAGTCTTAATAACTTATAGAATCATAATATCTAGACATGGTGCCTAAAAGAGTTCTTGCTAAGATAAAATAAAATTTAATTAAAAAGTTATTGTATAAGCTCATTGAAGTACACTATTTTGGCTGTAATTTAAGAATTACTTACTGCGAGTACAGATAAACTTTTGAAATAGGGGTTTTTCTCATATACTTGTAACAACAAGTGCATCAATTCCTTAATATTAATTAAAAAGCCATTTAAGTAGAATTTTCAAAACTGAAAAATTTTAGTTAAACGTTCCTTTTTAAAAAAAGATTACAAGTGACCTTAACAATCTTTTAATCAACTGTTGAGGGGATACATGGGGTTTACTGGCACAACTAATATCTTCTTCAGTTTATTTTTGCGTACAGTTTTTGCACGAGGTATGTTTCTCAAACATATAAATAGTGTTTGTCGGACCCATGACCGTGAACCTATGGCTAAAATGTGAGACTAGGTAGCATTTCCGTTGAAAATTAGCGTTTTTGTCAAGAAATCTATCTATTACCGGGTCTCTGGCTATCCTAGGTTCTCGATCGTGTCTTAAAAATCACTATTTTCATAATTGCGAGAATCCTCGACCATTTTTATGCAGCCGCCACATCAGCAATGTACCTCAGATCGTCGGCCCAGCAAGCTTTCTACGCTGTATTTGCCAGTACGTAGTCTCCACTCGATTTATTTTTACCCTGCATGGGTTATTGACTCTGCGGCAGATTTGACTAGCCTTAGTTCTTTTTCAAATTGTCCCATTACTGGTGTGATCCGTCAAAGAGACTCCGTAGATAGCGTGTTAGACAGCACTATGCGCGGTGGACTTTTTGGTGGACTTTTGCTACCACCAGTACCCATTTTTCTGCTCCGTGAGGAATAGCCAAAGAGAATACCTGGCGCAGTTCATAACGCAGTCTATCGGAGCTTGATCATTCTTGCAGCCTTTTTTCGAAGTTTAAAGCATACGAAGTGACAATAGTTTTTCTGTATACTACGAAACGATAGGAACGCATATTTTTTACGAATGAAATACGGCTTAATTATTTCAGCTTTGTGCACTGTTTCATCCTTTAAGTAATGCTTCTACTTACGCCTTTTAAGCTTCGCTCACTTCACCCCAGGTCGCTAGCGGGATAACTCTGGCAAATGTAACTTTGAAACTAGGAAACTAACGTCATAATTGTTTTGTTACAGTGCCCCGCGTCATATAATTTTCTGGCCATAAAACTTGACGTTTTGTTCAAAGTTTAGATTGCATCCAACGTTGCTGCTGTAGTAAGTTTCGGTAATTATGTGCTTTGTTATTCAATTGTGTGGTCGTAAACATGATTTAAATGTGACAAGACGACGAATAAGCTTGCAGTTTTAAAGGTTCATGAACATTACATGTTATAACGTGTGGATGTGTCACAAGCGCCGCGTTTTGTAAAACTGGAGTTCATAGTAAAGTTAATGACGACAACTAGATTTATTTATTTATAAGAAAACATGAAAACATGAGCTATTGATATACCTCAGTGCTTGAAATCGCCAATCCGCGATGGGTACGCGTGGTGATTAAGCCAATACTCTCTCCCTGAGAGAAGGCCTGTGCCCTACAGTGGGACGTGTATAGGCTGCTTATGTAAACATGAAAATCAACAATTATACAAACTTGCCAAACTGCTAAATGCAGTTTATTGGCCTACATAATCTGCACAACCTTCAATAAAATCTCTGAGTCCAAAGCATAATATGGGATTGAGTTTGCCCCGAAAATGTTTGTTTTGTATTATGAGTGTTGCTTATTTTCGGGTTTTTTCGTGGAAATTTAACATCAAAACGTCATGAAATGCTTATAACTAAAATAGGGAAAGCCATAGTGTACTTATACCAAAACTGAAAAGTCAAAGTCAAAAGTCAAACCGCGAAAGGAATCATCATAATCATCATCAACCCATTATGTCCCCACCGAGGGGCACGGGTCTCTTCCTGAGGAAGGTATAGGCCATTTACTCCACCACGGGGGCCAAGTCCGGATTGGTGGAGGCTCGTAGACTAGTGGCTCGTCTACTGTCAGAAGTTGTCAAGCCGCCCTAAGGCCTCTGACTTGGCTTAACGACTGCCATCTATCGACGGCAGCCGGCACCAACAGCTTAACGTGCCTTGCGAAGCACGGAACCGCTCGGAAAAATGCTACTAGCGTTAGGCATAGACGGCGACCCATCCATGCACTGAACGCGACCTGTGTTGCTTAACCTTCGTGATCGTTTAAGATCACTCAGGCAGCCGGGGCTACGAGCGAAAGGAATACACTCTGTTATTTAAAGGTAACCTCAAAACTATTTTTTAAATATTTCTTCGAGAAATAATCGCATACCTTTAATTAAATACCTCTTTACTGGCTGATTTATTGATTATTAAGTGTAAAATATTAAATCAACTTAAGAAAGTTACTCAAAAATATCGAAAATCGTTGTAAAATTATCTACATTATGTACCATGTAAACTTACTCATAAAATCATACGGTTTCTACATGAGCTCTTTTAATTTTATTCCAGTTTGGACTCGTAGCAGCTTTATGAGCATAGCATGATGCTGCAGGAATACTACTTGAAGGTTCCTATCGCCAACAACTAAATTGTCCTATCAGAAGTATTGATATCTATTCAGATTTTCCCAGTTCAACACTATGGGCTGGCTCTGGGATAGTTATTCCTCGTTGACCCGTTAACGGGGCAAAATAATGGGACCACGAGGAAACACCCGCAATTAATGCTGCTTACCTATTTTGAGATACGGGCTTAGGCCCAAAGAATAAATGCGCGTAACAATGTATGATTATGATTTTATTAAATAAAACCGATGTTTACAAGTACCCAGGAACACTGTTCTAGTTCACTTACAATTGCAGCAATAATAGCTGGCTTTACATTTGCTAAATGATTCAACATCACTGAAGTCAGGGTTTGCATTTCTTGTTAAATAGTGGTTTAACAGTCTAGGTACCTAAAGGCTGCCTCCTGAAAGATGCAGGCCTGAAAACAAACAAGAATGATAAAACATAACTTTTAACTATGATCGTGAATGTATTTCATTACTATTATTTGTATTTACCTGCATAGAAATTTTTTTTTTGTATTTTTTACTAGAATCATAACCTATAAACTTCGTGATAATCGATTTACTTCCTCCAAATGGTTTAGGAGCTACAAATTTTCTATTGAAAACTGAGCAGTAAATGGGTAGACACTGATCTTTTTGAAAAAAATACACTACACATATCTCTGGGGCTTATAAAATTACAAATATTGTGCTTTCCCCACACAAATAGTCAAGAAAACGGGACCTCCTTCATTTTGAATTTTTTGATAGTTTCCATCCCCCATTATATCGACAGCATCATCATCATCATCAGTCCTTTGACGCCCACTGCAGGACATAGGCCTCCCTCATGGTTTTCATAACCATGAGGGGTTTTGCCATAATCGCCACGCTTGGCAGGCGGGTTGTCGATCGCAGTATGCGATTGGAATCTTAGGAAGACGGTGCTGCCCGTCTCCTGGTAATTTATTTCCTTAGTCGCCTTCTACGACATCCACGGGAGGAAATGGAGGAAATATCGACATACCACACCGCTTCCCGAGCGATCTTCCCGTTCTTTGCCTCTTTACTTTACATTCTCCTTAGACAAGAGGTCCGCAATTGGATTTGTGTATCTTGAAGCGGACTTTTAGTTTATTTATCTCGGTTGTTGTACCATCTGCGGGGAACAACACTCGAGCGCTTCACAGCTTATACCTATTAAGTGAAAGTGAAAATATTTTATTTACCACAAATTTTACAACAATAATAAATAATAAGTTTCTTCATTCATATGTTGTGGTAAACAGGAACGGGCTCAGCTTTACTGCCATAACTGCACCCAAAACTTACACCCACTATGTATACATACGCGTGTATCCCAGAGGGGTAGGCAGAGACCAGGGACTGCCAATTGCCACGATCCTCACAGATCACTTTCACTTCCTCAACATTCCTTAGTCGCACTTTTTATCTTGCTCTTTGCTAATACATCCCCTATTTGGTCCATAATATGTCTATTTTCATTATTTTACAACAATGGAGAACTTGCAAAAAATATGTTTTAATATAATCGGAAAGGCCATGTTAAAAGATAAATAAACTTGGTTAATTTTCTTCTCTACGACTAATACTTTTCATAATATGACCTGCCGAAAAGTCAATATGGTCACGCGCTACCAAATCCAATCATAATGTTAATTATTACAAAAAAAATTCCCTATGCGCCGGAGCCCAAAAATGTTTATTATTGTAAAATAAGGAATGTGACCCAGGCTAAACTAGATAATGAAATTATATCATCATCATCAGCCATTTGACGCCATTTGAATAAAATTACGCACATTTCTATTTCTATTTCTATTTCTAAACATGAAAATCAACAATTATACAAACTTGCCAAACTGCTAAATGCAGTTTATCGGCCTACATAATCTGCACAACCTTCAATTGCAATCTCTGAGTCTAAAGCATAATATGGGATTGAGTTTGCCCCGAAAATGTTTGTTTTGTATTATGAGTGTTGCTTATTTTCGGATTTTTTCGTGGAAATTTAACATAAAAACGTCATGAAATGCTTATAACTAAAACAGAAAAAGCCATAGGGTATACCAAAACTGAAAAGTCAAAGTTTTGTATACTGAGAAAGGAATACACACTGTTATTTAAAGGTAACCTCAAAACTATTTTTTAAATATTTCTTCGAGAAATAATCGCATACCTTTAATTAAATACCTCTTTACTGGCTGATTTATTGATTATTAAGTGTAAAATATTAAATCAACTTAAGAAAGTTACTCAAAACTATCGAAAATCGTTGTAAAATTATCTACATTATGTACCATGTAAACTTACTCATAAAATCATACGGTTTCTACATGAGCTCTTTTAATTTTATTCCAGTTTGGACACGTAGCAGCTTTATGAGCATAGCATGATGCTGCAGGAATACTACTTGAAGGTTCCTATCACCAACAACTAAATTGTCCTATCAGAAGTATTGATATCTATTCAAATTTTCCCAGTTCAACACTATGGGCTGGCTCTGGGATAGTTATTCCTCGTTGACCCGTTAACGGGGCAAAATAATGGGACCACGAGGAAACACCCGCAATTAATGCTGCTTACCTATTTTGAGATACGGGCTTAGGCCCAAAGAATAAATGCGCGTAACAATGTATGATTATGATTTTATTAAATAAAACCGATGTTTACAAGTACCCAGGAACACTGTTCTAGTTCACTTACAATTGCAGCAATAATAGCTGGCTTTACATTTGCTAAATGATTCAACATCACTGATATCAGGGTTTGCATTTCTTGTTAAATAGTGGTTTAACAGTCTAGGTACCTAAAGGCTGCCTCCTGAAAGATGCAGGCCTGAAAACAAACAAGAATGATAAAACATAACTTTTAACTATGATCGTGAATGTATTTCATTACTATTATTTGTATTTACCTGCATAGAAATTTTTTTTTGGTATTTTTTTACTAGAATCATAACCTATAAACTTCGTGATAATCGATTTACTTCCTCCAAATGGTTTAGGAGCTACAAATTTTGTATTGAAAACTGGGCAGTAAATGCGTAGACACTGATCTTTTTGAAAAAAATACACTACACATATCTCTGGGGCTTATAAAATTACAAATATTGTGCTTTCCCCACACAAATAGTCAAGAAAACGGGACCTCCTTCATTTTGAATTTTTTGAGAGTTTCCATCCCCCATTATATCGACAGCATCATCATCATCATCAGTCCTTTGACGCCCACTGCAGGACATAGGCCTCTTGAATGGTTTTCATAACCATGAGGGGTTTTGCCATAATCGCCACGCTTGGCAGGCGGGTTGTCGATCGCAGTATGCGATTGGAATCTCAGGAAGACGCTGCTGCCCGTCTCCTGGTAATTTATTTCCTTAGTCGCCTTCTACGACATCCACGGGAGGAAATGGAGGAAATATCGACATACCACACCGCTTCCCGAGCGATCTTTCCGTTCTTTGCCTCTTTACTTTACATTCTCCTTAGACAAGAGGTCCGCAATTGGATTTGTGTATCTTGAAGTGGACTTTTAGTTTATTTATCTCGGTTGTTGTACCATCTGCGGGGAACAACACTCGAGCGCTTCACAGCTTATACCTATTAAGTGAAAGTGAAAATATTTTATTTACCACAAATTTTACAACAATAATAAATAATAAGTTTCTTCATTCATATGTTGTGGTAAACAGGAACGGGCTCAGCTTTACTGCCATAACTGCACCCAAAACTAACACCCACTATGTATACATACATACATACATATGCTCACGCGTGTATCCCAGAGGGGTAGGCAGAGACCAGGGACTGCCAATTGCCACGATCCTCACAGATCACTTTCACTTCCTCAACATTCCTTAGTCGCACTTTATATCTTGCTCTTTGCTAATACATCCCCTATTTGGTCCACAATATGTCTATTTTCATTATTTTACTACAATGGAGAACTTGCAAAAAATATGTTTTAATATAATCGGAAAGGCCATGTTAAAAGATAAATAAACTTGGTTAATTTTCTTCTCTACGACTAATACTTTTCATAATATGACCTGCCGAAAAGTCAATATGGTCACGCGCTACCAAATCCAATCATAATGTTAATTATTACAAAAAAAATTCCCTATGCGCCGGAGCCCAAAAATTTTAATTATTGTAAAATAAGGAATGTGGCCCAGGCTAAACTAGATAATGAAATTATATCATCATCATCAGCCATTTGACGCCATTTGAATAAAATTACGCACATAGCATAGCATAGCCTAAGCAGCCTATATACGTGACGTATAATACGTCCCACTGCAGGGCACAGGCCTTCTCTCAGAGAGAGAGTATGGGCTTAATCACCACGCGTGCCCACCGCGGATTGGCGATTTCAAGCGCTGAGGTATGTGAACAGCTCAGACACCCAGGTTTCCTCACGATGTTTTCCTTCACCGTTAGCGAATGGTATTGCTACTATAACTTCACAAAAAGTCATAGGTACATGCCCGTACTGGGAATCGAATCTGGGTCTCCCGCTTCCGAGTCCAATGTTCTACCCACTAGGCTACCACCGCTCACAAAATGTACACACTTCTTACGTAGAACATGCTGTCTCGCTCGCTCAGTTAAACATTTTTAATTATGGTAAAAAAATGAGTCTTCTCGAACATCTCCATTTCCTCCCGTGGATGTCGAAGAAGGAGACTAAGGAAATAAATTACCAGGAGACGGGCAGCAGCGTCTTCCTGAGATTCCAACCGCATACTGCGATCGCCAACCCGCCTGCTAAGCGTGGCGATTATGGCAAAACCCCCTCATGGTTATAACAACCATGAGGGAGGCCTGTGTCCTGTAGTGGATGTCAACTGGCTGAAGGTGATGAAAAAAATGAGTATTTGATAATTGTGGTCTGAGGGTTTAATGCATAATTAAATTACCGATATTTTAAACATATTTTTGTTTTCCTACACGTAGTGTTTAATAAAGAGAAGTTGTTTCCAAAACCATTAATTTTTGAACCAAATTTTCTCAGTCAAAAATCTAGTGCAGGATAAGAAAAATACGCCTTAAATATCTGCAATTTAATTATCCATCAAACCATCAGACCACATTAATTGAAATATACTAATTTTATTACAATGTTACTCAAAATGTTAAATTGTGCGAGCGAGACGTTGGTGAAATCTCACTACCTCCTGTTTGAACTGTAAACTGTTGCTTATATGTATTTATTTTGTAACTACTCATGTATATTAGTATTTAAGTATATGTTTATGCAATACATATGTAATCTTACACTACACGTATTTCTAACTTCCCATACCAATATATTTAAGATTCTCTTATTTATGTACATCCATCTACCGACTATATTATTCCTGCAATCCACTCCATCCAAAGGATCACTCTAAGCGATAAGACCGCCAATTGCACACAACTACTAAGATATTAGAAACTTCTCCTTTCTACCGGCTGTGCAATAAAGTGTTCTCTATCTGTCTATCCATCTATGTATATGTTACCTCGCTTTAAGTATTCTGTCGGATAAAAAAATACTCATTGAAATTTAATTAAAATAACAGTCAATAGTACCATAGTGCCCGATAGATAACTTGAACGAAAATCCGCGCATTTGGTATGAGTTTAGAAATGGTCGAAAAAGATTTTTTTTTTGTTGATTTGACTAGTCCAAAAAAATCTTAGTCACATCCCGCATTCCCACCAGTAAGACCCGAAATACGTCCATGCGATCATTTGTCAAGTTATTTGTCGGGCATTGTACTAGCAGCACTCGCAAAGTGCCAGTCTAATATTGAACGTTTTGCGCTGAAACTATCAGTGCAGTTTTTCTCGCACGCAAAAAAAAACAGTACGAACAAAACTACAGGGCTATTCACGCCCGCAGAGCCAAAGTTTGGTTGAGAAGAGAGATTTATTTCATCCCGCTATGATTTAGGTGATCCCATCTCAACGAGATAGAAGTGTTACAATGTTATGTGCCCCAACAATAGTTCTCGAATAAATCAATCGCATACAAGGCACGTTATCCGTTCCAAATCTCGTCCCGGGTATAACTTGTCCCGCTACCGGGACCAGTTATCGCTTTAATTGAATGAATGATTTTTTTTATTGCACAGTAAAGATATTTGTACGAAGGTGAGCTCAATACTAATGAGTATTTTCTTTCAGATAATGTTAGGTTATATGGGCCTTGTTTTAATATTCTAGGTTTACTTAAATTTATCAGTTATCCATCCATACATAATAATAAAACAAGCAAAAAAATCGTATTAAATTTGTAGTGTTAATAACAATTATTAATAAGTAGTTTGTTATCTGGAGCTACGACGTAGCAAATCTCAGTGCTACGCTTTACGTGGCCCATTTTGTTACACTGCACGTAACACGTTGAAGACATAAATGTGTAAGAGCTGCTAAAATTAAGTTAATAGCACATTAATCATTATTAAGTATCTTAATTAAATTTCGTTATATATTTAAGTAATGAACTGTGCAATCTATGTTTGAAGTTAGCTTGATCAAATATTACTACACAAATTTAAAAACGCATTTATTATTGGGTTTTTTTATCTGTAATTTTACTTTTGGTTCTCGGGCTATACGTATTTAAAAACATTGTTAACAGATTTATGCCTTTATATCAAACTTGCAAGGCTGTTTAGTTTGGCAGCACATATGGTTCTCATCCACTTCTGTAGATTTCTCAATCATAACTTTTTTTTATTTTCTACCTCTTTTTATTTTCGCAATAATATAAAGTGCAGAATACAATAAAGATGTGCAAAATATTATATCTAAGTTCCAGGCTAAAATAAAATACCACGTTTATTCGAAAACACAAGCTTTAAGGTGTGAAATTTGATCGTATATAACAAAAATTATTTTAGAGACCATAATTAAGTTTACTTTCTGTTAAGATTCTCATTTTTGTATGCAACCTTTCTCCTCTATCACTGTAACTAGTTTGTGTTGGGACAAGTCAATCATGCCAAACGAGTTCCAAAGAACACACACGTGTTTATTTCCGTTTGCATGGTAGAATGGGCATATTCAAGCGACGATTTTTACGATAGACGGGAGCAGGATATGGGGATGGATTCTGCTTGTTTACTTTCTTTACTTAGTTGGATTTGTTCGAGATTCCTTTCTTATCTCCTCTTTTCACTTGGTATAAAATGTTGTTTCATTCGTTTGTATTTTTTTCTGAGTTATATTTGTCTAAGTACTAAATGTTTTTCGTAACTACTTATCTTACCGAATGATCAGCGCTCTAATTATGTGCACCAAAGAGCGATTACAATCATCTAACTGTCAAATTCGATACTAATTCGACAGTTAGACGATTGGAAATCGCAAAGGATTTTGTGCGCATAATATAGGGGCAGTTGGTTCATTACAAGTCCGTCAAGAAAAGGTGCGAATTGGCCCGAGAAAACTGAGAAGAACTCGCCGCTGAACGATCAGAGTAGAGACTTCAAAGAAGAACGGATCTTGACATTATACGTGATTGATTAAAAGCCCTTCAGAAAAGAATGATGAGTCATTACGTACCCACTCTTATAGCTACATAACACCTATAGAATTGGAAAGTTCTTTGAACATACTTTTTTTTTGTGCGATGGCAACTTTGTTGTTAGCTGCAGAAAAAAATACAAAATAAAAAAGTTATTTGACATTAAAATATGCCGAAACCTTAAGTGAATTCACCCCTCGTACCAGTGATGGGCGCGTTTTCGCAATGACCTGGTGCTATAGAACTATGGGAAGCTATAGGTCTACCAGAATCTCGTGGCAAATAGGGAAATAAAAATTTATTGTGTGCTATACTGGGGAATTTGGATTAAACGGTCATGATACTGTTAAATTTTTATGTATACTTAGTGTTAATGAACATGAAGTATATTAATTGTCGTTATACATCGGGTTCTTAACATAGTAAAATATGTCATGAATAATAAATCAGTCGTAAATTACTTTATGTACTAATTTATTATATATCATTTCAATCATACAAATAACACCTCATTCAGAACTAGAAAACGATTCCAAGAACTACACTTGAATTTCTTGTTCTTCATCAGATGATGAAGATAAAGAGACATTTATTACAAATCACTCCTCCAGCGCTTCAATTATTCTATCTTGCTTGATGAAATGGGTTTCAATTTCTTTTACATGTTCACAACATTTTCGCCAATCCTCTGCATCAATTTGTGAGAAAACTTCTTTTGTTAATAATTTTATGTCACTTGCAGGCCTATTTAAATTTTTACCAGCAACATTTTGCTACATTATACTACAAATAATTTCTATGGGATTCAATGCGCTTTGATAAGGTGGGAGCCTTAAAACGGTGACCGTGTTATTTTAATTACTTCATCTATCTTATATTAGGGCGCATGTTTTGTTTCACTACTTCAAGTACCTAGTTGACATTTACGCCAAAGATCATCATAATGTAAATCATTTGTACGGAGTCATTCCTTAATATCAGCGATACGATTGACTTGTGTGGGTGGTTTGTTAATACGTACGGAATGATAACTAGTATTATCCATAACAATAAGTTAAGATTTTGTCAGATTTGGGATTTGCTTTAATCATATCGTGGTGGTACTCAGCAGATACACTTGTTGACCTGTACACCAGACAACAATTTGGTACAAAGCTATTTTCTCCACCAGCGTTTACAATAATCCTCCTCACTGTAAGTGAAATACTTTTAGATGGACCCGCTTCATCATCATCATCATCATCAGCCCCTTGACGCCCACTGCAGGACATAGGCCTCCCTTATGGTTTTCATAACCATGAAGGGTTTTGCCATAATCGCCACGCTTGGCAGGAGGGTTGGCGATCATAGTATGCGGTTGGAATGTCAGGAAGTCGCTGCTGCCCGTCTCCCGCTTTGCCAGCATTTATTCGTAGAACATGAACCGTGAATGTAAGTCCCATCTAAATAAATCAAATCCGATTTATTATGCTCTTCAATTTCGCGGTTTTCTTTTATACGCTTCATAAACTTGTACCTTTGTAGTTTTATGTCATTTCTCTTCATCAAAATGATCTTTTTTGATTGGCATTTAACGTATTTAAAACCTAACTCCTTAAGTATAAGTCTGTAAAAAATAATAACATTTATGATGTTACTCAAACGATAGCTTAGTCATTCATCATCATCATCGTTAGCAGTCTATATATGTCACAATGCAGGGCACAGGCCTCCTTACGAGTGAGAGTGAGAGGGATTATTACTTAATATTTTTCTTACCTCAGAGATTCTCTCCCTTCATTGAAATCAATATTTTGTCAAAGAATCTGTCCAAGTTGATCTACTTCTTCCACCTTCTCCTCTTTTTACCAGGCGTGGAAAACACACCATAATTTGATGTGCCCTCAGCTACGATTCACCGTATAGTAGTACTGGAAACCTTTATAAAGAAGTCACATTAAGTACCTAAGAAATCTATAAAATAAACTAAAAGTATCAAAACAACTCAGTCCCACTTACCGGTCAACTCTACCACGCGCTTTAAAATCATAGATTGAGTTTGTTCACACCTTCTTATTCCTTTATTTTACGATAAACATTGAAAAAAATATTTCTCCCTTGAAATTCAAGTGGCTTTTGTGACATTTTCACAAAAACAACAAATTTTTTTTTTTTTTTTATATTAATGGCAACTCAAATCGGTCCTGTCTTGGACAACTACTTCTGCCAACAAATTTTAAGAAGATATTACAAAATCTCATTGATTTGACGGGTGACACTTGACATTGCCATATCATCATCATCAACCCATTATGTCCCCACCGAGGGGCACGGGTCTCTTCCCTGAGGAAGGTATAGGCCATACTCCACCACGGGGGCCAAGTCCGGATTGGTGGAGGCTTGTAGACTAGTGGCTCGTCTACTGTCAGAAGTTGTCAAGCCGCCCTAAGGCCTCTGACTTGGCTTAACGACTGCCATCTATCGACGGCAGCCGGCACCAACAGCTTAACGTGCCTTGCGAAGCACGGAATCGCTCGGAAAAATGCCACTAGCGTTAGGCATAGACGGCGACCCATCCATGCACTGAACGCGCCCTGTGTTGCTTAACCTTCGTGATCGTTTAAGATCACTCAGGCAGCCGGGGCTACGAGCGATTCATTGCCATATGAAAATCACATTTTTTTATTTTATATTTATGCCATGAGATTCTGGTAGACCGGCATTGCTTACTAGGCCACAAAACAAAGATAATTGAATAAAGCGTCATCTGGTGCAAAAATAAAAATATATAACTTCTTTCTTGAATTTATTCATTCATTCATTTGTAATTTTTTTGTGTTTTAAATATTTTTCTTCTAAATAACACCTAGTATATAACCATCGTTCTTGGCGGCTATAACATACAAGTATGAGAATGAGGCGATAAAAATGTATTTGCAAATGTATTTTTTTACAAATGTGCAATAAACGCATTAATAATTATTATAATGAAATTTCAAATCTGTACAAATATCACCGTCAAGATTTTCGTAGCGCATTGTTTTTTTACGTTATAATACAGGGTGTAACGAAATGCCATATACATCTTCAAGCGCTGAGGTGTGGGAACACCTCAGCCACTCAGGTTTCTTCACGATGTTTTCTTTTACCAACCATAACGACCCTTTGGGGAAGAAATGTACTCAAAGCCATTTTATGAATTTTACAGGAGAGCGAAAACAAAATGTGATGTATGTAAAATTTGGTAAATGTGTCTGTAACCTGTTTTGTGTTCTAAATAAAATAAAATAATAATAATGAAAAATGCTTTTTATCTTTTTTCTTTTAAGTACCGTTTTAATGCAGTGATTACAGATATACTAAAATTGTAACGAGTTTTATAAATATTCAACTGTAAATTCAATATCTTTGGTAGTTTAGAAGTAAGCATGGCTTTTACTACAAAAAAACCTGCATCTAATGACTTTTACAGAAAAATATGTACTAATGGTTCTAATAAGTTGGATTGCAACCAAAACAATAATTGCAGTATAAGCCATAAGACATTGTACTATAATGTACTACATACTAAAAAAAATAGTAGCATCAGTGTCTTTTACAGAATATTAAAAAAAAAACTGTGGGGCCTATTAAAAATTCAAGGTAGTAAAAGCCATTTATTTGCGAATTTGAGGAAACGAAATATACAGATTGAAAGAGCTCGAAGAAGACTATTCAGGGTCCATTTTCACCAAAAATGGCTTTTACGACATTTCATCCTCAAAGGGTCGATAAGTGTGATTTTTTAAAGGCTGAGACATTGGTACGGTATGTAAAATGCGAATTTAATAAACTATTTAAACCCTGACATTTCGAAAAATAAAAATCTAAGAAAAACTCACAGAGCAAGAGTTGTTGCCGAACAAACTCTAATAGGAATTTTCAGGATCTAATAATAACTAAAAACTAATAGAAATAACCCTGTATAATACACACGCAGGCGGTGGCAGCGGAGAGGTATAACGCCGGCTTTTCAGTCAGAAGGTGCTGGGTTCGAATTCTGGCATGTACCAATGACTTCGTTTTCTAAGTTTTGTGAAGTTATAATAACAATGACACTCGCTAACTGTAAAGAAAAATATCGTGAGAACCCTCTCTCTCTGAGTGAAGGCCTGTGCCCTAAAAGTGGGTAGAAAAACCAAATTCCACACTAAGTATATATTGAATCTAATAAACGCTCATCGATCTTTCGATGCTTCCGAGTTAAAAGCGTGATAATCGAATGGTCATTCGATGTCAAATTATCGGTGCGCAGGGGAATTCGCAGCGGCGTCATGTAAAATGCATTAGTCATAAATATCGGCCATTTTTGTTGCGCGATGCATAATTCAACGGAGATGGAAATGGATACGCTGCAAACGGCATAATTCCTTAGCAAAAATTTACTGCGATTTGGGTAATACAAAGAAGTGTTTTGTTACATAGGTATTTGGAGTCCGACTAGAAAACAAAGACGATTAGATATATATATATATATGTAAATATGATAAATGTAAATATGTACGTTTGTTTCTTTATGACCACGGGGATAACAAACGGCAGGATCAATTTTGACAATTGAGGTGTCAAATGAAACGAACAATACAAAAAAAAGCCGGACGTTTTATGCTATACATATATAAACTCACGCCTGTATCCCGAAGGGGTAACCTGTGCACAGGGTTAGCCACTTGCCACGATCATGATAGGCCCTTTCGCTTCATCAACATACATTAGTCGTTGCATGCGCCCACGCCGGTGTCGGGTACTCACTTTTTTCTCGTGCTTTGCTAATCCATACCCTAATAGTAAAAGTCTGTCCGCCTAGGACAATATTGGTACAAAAAAACAATACTAAAGTTTTAAATAAAATAACCTTCTCGCCCGGATGGGAGATGACTGTTCAAGACAGAGAGGTGTGGAAGATCATGGGGGAGGAATTTGACGAGCAGTGGGGCATAAACATGTCTATCTAAATAAAAAAAAAAGTCACTGTAAAAACCGCAAAGAAGTTTTAAAATGGGCTTAGATGAGTCTATTGAGTTTTTTCCTTCCTTATTATATATCTTTATACTTTTAACGACATTTCACTGCTTAAAAAAAATATCCTGAAAATAATCCTGATAAACCTCTTTCGCTTCATTGATATTCATTAGTCACTGCGTACACGTACGCCGGTTTTGGGTACTTTTTATCCTGCCCTTTGCTAATATAATCCCTATGTGGAGAACGGGATGGTTTTTTTCACATCGAAATTCAATTCAACCCAATCAATCTAATGTAGCCCATGTGACGGGATGATTTTTAATTTTAGTTATAAATAACTTTGTATCAACGACGATTGTACTTCTAAACATGCTACGACCGCTTGCGATCGTACTGTCCAACGCGATTGTATAAAATGGCGTTGAAGGCAATCATCATCATCATCGGTCATTTGACGCCCACTGCAGGACATAGGCCTCCCTCATGGTTTTACAAACCATGAAAGGTTTTGCCACAATCGCCACGCTTGGCAGGCGGGCTGGCGATTGCAGTATGTGGATGGAATCTCAGGAAGACGCTGCTGCCCGTCTCCTGTCAATAATTGCACGGCGTCGTCGCGGCGTGCTCGCTACGCAATCGCATCGCTTTCAAATCGCTTGTGTGATAGGACTCTGAGAATAACCTGGCCAAGTGCGTATACTGGTCAATAAGAACCACACATTTTGGGCGCCTCACAAGCCTTAATAGGGCGCCCTACGCGACTATAGTATATAGATAAATAGAAAATTATTTATTGTGCACCAGGAAATACAATTAAAAGATCGACTTTCATCTCGCCTTTGCTTATGCTAAAATGATCTAAAAGATGTCTCTATATAAGGGCTCTTGCGGTTGCAAAAGGATTACATTACATAGTGTGCTACGCAATTACAAGACAACCGTTTTTAATTAACTTACTTCTAGTGTTTAATTAACTTAGTTCCGGATTAACGAAATTCACTTACCTACTTGATTTTTTGCCGAAAGAGTCCGACCAGATTTCATCTCTGACTGAGACGAGCAACCGACAATGCGAGCTCCGTCTCTACTCACCATGAAAGCTTTTCGTATAAGAGCGAGACGTGGTCGGACTCTTCCGACAAAAAACCAAGTAAGTGTCTGGAATAAAGTTAAAATTCAAGTATTTATTTTCTACTTTTATTCTACTTCTAGTTGAGATATAATCTTGCTTGGAAGAAAAAATATTATGCGGTGGTTGTGTTGGTTACTTGCCGTATCTTCCTACATCCAGGTGAAACCAGAAATAACGCGAATCCGCCCCGGTAACTCTTCCGGCACAGTCCACTCTACGAGGGACCTCCATCTATTATCCGCATCTATTATTGAAAGTCGATAGCCGATTGAATTGTGAAGAGGGGAAATGTTTATAACTGCCATAGTTTTACTAGTATTCAAGTGTAGGATTCCACCTAAAAATAAAATTGATCCCAGGCTTGGAGGCATGAATTCACTCTCTTTTTATTAACTTCTTAATGCACAGTCGTTTAACGTAGGTAAGTATGATAAGAAAATCGTCTAAGTGTAAGTCGGTCTCGCGCACCGAGGGTTTCGGATACTAATATGTTAATAATACTGTAACATTTAATTTTCGTTTTGGTGCTTCCTCCTTCTTCGCCTCCGTACCGACCCGACTCCGGACGCTTCCTTTATGTGCAGTAGGGCCTGCCGCTCTTGAATCAAACTTTTTAGTCATTCTAAAAAGTGTCAAACTCTTAGGCACTGCTTAAATCGTCCTTGACGGACGCAAAAGCCCATGATGATGATGAGGTATCGTCTTTTACTTCCGTTCGAGTAAGCTAACCGCTGTCAATTAATCAATCAATCAGCCCGTATTCATCCACTGCTGGACATAGCCCCCCCCCCAAGGCGCGCCACTTCCCTCTATCCTCAGCCATCCGCATCCAGCTACTGCCAGCGAACTGCATCAGATTGTTGGTCCAGCGAGCCAGTGGGCGTCCCACGCTGTGCTTGCCAGCTTTGGTCTCCACTCGAGAGCCTTTCCACCCCATCGACCATCGGTTCCTCGGCATATGTGACCAGCCCCCTGTCCCTTCAGCTTGCTAATCCTATAGGCTAAATCAGTCACCTTGCTAAGCGCTGTAGCACCAGGCAATTTTTTCATCGATGAGCAACATGACTACGATTTTTTCTGCGTATGCCCTGAAGACGCCTTTGCAAATTAAACAGATCTTGACCAAATTTATGTGGGACTACCTCTGAGGCACCCACCACCGCCTTTCTAAAAAAAAAGGAATATGATTTCGGACATCTTGGTCAAAAAGACGAACTGAGCACCGCCTCCTTTTATTAAAATCGGTTAAAAAGAATCGGAATACCCTTAACTCTATAGGCTAGAGGAAGACACAAGATTGTAAGCGCAGAAAATAAAACCGAGTCTGGTCAACACCTTTTTAGCACCTACAGGGGCACAATTAGCCGACAAGCGGTTCCGGCGAGAGGGCAACTAGTGGCGGCAACCGGAAAGGGAAGTGGCCTTCCGACGGCCTGACACGTGATGCTCACGCCCTCTGCTGGCACTAAACGAAGGGGGCTGGTGTAAAAAGGTTGCCTAAAGGTCTAACGACGAGGCGCAACGATACAAACTTAAACAAAGCCTTAAACAAAACAAAAAATATCGTGAGGCAAGAAAGCCGATACTCTCTCACTGAGAGAAAGTATGTGCTCTGCAGTGGGATACATAACATATAGCATGAATTGGGTGGTTTGAGAGCTATAGCAAAATGAACGTGCCTTTACAAATAGCTACCGACTACGCTGGATTGTTTTTTTAAAGTAAATTTCAAAAATATGTCGACATAAACTCGAATCTGTGAGAAATTGAGGAACATAAGTAGCCAGCCAGCCAGAGCAGTGAGTGCGCACCGAAGGTCCACTGGTTGTGGTCGTAGTCAAACAGGGGGTACTAATGTTTGGGATGCTTTCGAAACACGATTTACCAACTCGTTTTTTAGGGTTCCGTAGTTGACAAAAAACCCTTATAGTTTCGCCATGTCCGTCCGTCTGTCAGTTTGTCTGTTTGCGGCCTAGCTCAGAGACGATTAGTACGACCAAGCTGAAATTTGACATGGAAATGCATAGTTATTAACGCCGACTAAACGAGGGCTTCCGTTTGCAATATATTAAGCTCCAAAGCGCAAATTTTTGTCGGTGTAGGGCGTCTCCCCCCCTTTCCTGGCTAAACGGTTGATTCTAGAAACGTGAAAAATTCCAGGATACTAGCACATTTAAGTAAAAGGAAGACTATCACAGCTAAGTAGGCTTCACAAGTAAACGAGTAATAGGCGACCAACTTATATAAGGGAAACTTCGCACGAAATCCACTGAAAATTACGTTGATGAAGTTGTTAGTTCTGTAAAGCAGATATAACCCACTTTTTCTACGGAACCTTACAAGGCGCGTAGCCAAACACGCACTTATTTACATTCTGTGTGCAATAAAGTAAAGTAAAGCATACGTGAGAATATAAAAAGTTACATAAGCAATCTCCCTTTATCATCATCATCATCAGCCATGTGACGTCCACTGCAGGACATAGGCCTCCTCCGTGGTTTTCATAACCATGAGGGATTTTGCCACAATCGCCACGCTTGGCAGGTGGGTTGGCGATCGCAATATGCGGTTGGAATCTCAGGAAGACGCTGCTGCCCGTCTCCTGGCCATTGAATTCCTTCCACATCCACGGAAGGAAATGGAGTAACGCTATTCTTAAAGCATACGTAAGAATATAAAAAGTTACATAAGCAATCTTCCTTTATACCTTAATACTATAATAGTACATTGTTCTCGGATGATCCAATAACTTATTAAGATCTTGACAGTGAAATTGGCTGAAGTCTTTGAACGAGCTTCTTTAATAGGTTTCCCTATCGATAAGCCAACGATGCAATATTATCAATATGTCGTGCAAGCCAAACTGCTTTTGTCGTGAAAAATAACATCGTTGTCGTGATAAACCTTTTATGCTTGCCGTTAGGTACTGAAAAAGGTATAATATCGCTTTTTGCTTACATTAAGAGCGATATTTAGAGCACGATAGTCAAAGTGACATAAAAATGCCTTAAAAGCATTGAAAAATTACTTAGTTCCTTAGGAATATCCTAATCGAGGAACTTTTTTATTCTTATCCGTCTCACTAATTAATTTTGCAGTTTTATTGAAACCCAAATGTGACAAACATTTAAAGACCTATTACTTAAATGAACGGGTAGTAATTAAAGGTGCGTGCGTGCAACGACTAATGAATGTCGAGAAAGCGAAAATGATCCGTCAGGATCGTGGCAAGTGGCAGTCCCTGGTCGCTGCCTACCCCTTTGGGGTACAGGCGTGAGTTTATGTGTGTATATAGTTTATGTTTCAACCGGCTATATTTCAACGCGTCTAAGTGCCAGGTAATTTCATTTAGCCGAGCACGGTTACCGAATCACCATCAATACCAAGTGGACGGAGTCTCAATGCAGCGTGTCACTGAGGTCAAGGACCTGGGTGTCCGATTTACATCTGATCTGACCTTCAGAGACCACATCTTAGGGGTCTGTAAGAAGTCTTACCGAAATCTCGGATTTATTATGAGGCAGACTAAAGATTTCACCAACATTGCCGCTATCAAAGCTCTATATGAAGCTATTGTAAAAAGCCATTTAGAATGTAATGCAGTCATTTGGAGTCCACATGAGGCTAAATATAGGCTCATGTTGGAACGAATTCAAAATAAATTTGTTAGACTACTCTATCTCAAGCTGTATGGGGTATACCCCTATTACCCATTAATGTATCCCACCTTGTTCATACTAGGTATGGTAGGCTACAACCAATTGGAGGTGAGAAGGGATTTAGCTCTGGCTACCTACTTAATAAAGTTGCTCCGTGGGGTCCTGTGCAACCCAGGAGTGCTGCAGACGGTCGGGCTGTGTGTGCCGGAGCGCTACGTGTGGCGACGCCGCCGCGTGCCGCCGCTGGCTGTGCCGCGCGCGCGCACTCGTCTGCTACGGAACGCACCTCTCACACGGACTTTAGGCACGTTAAACCGAGTCGCAGAGAGTACAGATTTATTTTTTTGTTCTCTGAATGAATTTACAAAAGTCACTCTTCTTGTGTTGTGTTATAGTAAGCAGTATTTTGTGTGTCTATTAATGCAATAATTGCAATAATAATAATAAGAATAATTAATTATAAAACTTGTTAACGCAATAGGGATTCCCTGTAATGTTAGCTTTAAGTTTTTTGGCAATAAATAAATAAATAAAATGTAATGAAAGGCAATAATAATAACTTTTATATACATCACATTAACTCACGCCTTTATTCCGAATATAGGGACAAGGTTTGGCCACTTTCCCTTCATCAACCTTTATTACCTAACTAAGCGATATTAGTATAGAAGCGGTGGTAGCCTAGTGGGTAGATCATTGGACTCGGAAGCGGGAGTCCTGGGTTCGATCCCAGTGCCGGCATGTACCTATGACTTTGTTTTCTAAGTTATGTACATTTTGTAAAGTTATAGTAGCAATACCACCCGCTAACCGTGAAGGAAAATATCGTGAGGAAACCTGGGTGTCTGAGCTATTCACGTACCTCGGCCCTTGAAATCGCCAATCCGCGGTGGGCACTCGTGGTGATTAAGCCCATACTCTCTCTCTCTCTCTGAGAGAAGGCCTGTGCCCTATAGTGGGACGTAATAGGCTGCTTATGAAGCAATTTCGGTTATATATTGCTTTACATTTCATTGCTTCAGTCGCATTGAGACATCAGGCGATATTACACGGTTAAATTTCATTTCAATATTGCTTTCAATTTAATAGCTTCAACGGCACTGACACGTCTAAATATATTAGGGGTTAAAGTATGAAATTGCCGTTTTATTGCAATAGGTTCTTTGAATTGACATAGAATCTTCATGGTTTGAGGTTTTCGAATGAAACTTTTTTCAAATGGTTTCTATGATGTTCTTTTTTTAAAAAATGTGAAACATTTGAATATCGACTTTCAATTGTTTTTGTTATTCAATTTAGACAAGAAAGATGGATACTGCGAAAATTCGAGTGATAAAAAACGCATAAATTCAACCAGATTTATGCGTTTTTTTTTTTAGTTTAAATGCATTGTAAAGACACCATCTGTATTTCAGCATTGTGCGACTGTTTAGTCGGGTTATTGGGGCCGCTTTCGCATCCTCCTATGTAAAACAATATAAGCCTTACATAACATACATAAACAGCTTATATACGTCCTGCAGGCACAGGCATTCTCTTAGGGAGAGAGTATGGGTCAATAAAATTATGTAAACCCTGATATTAAAAAAAAAGTGAATGTGAGAAAAACTAATGGCGCAAAAGTTTTTTTAGAGGAATTTAAATAAAATTAAATAATATAAAACAGCAATTTCTGAATTCCTGAAGACCCCATTCCAGAATTAGTGAAATCCGATGTATAATACAAATCAGTGATAAATTTAAGAGGCTACTCTCTCTTTGTGTCAGTTCGCAAAAGAATTGGAGACTTGAACCCAAGTAAAAGGACTTTTTATCGTGAAATTGAGGCCAAGTAACTACCTTAATGGATGTCCTTAACAGAATAGGTATAGCACTTAAAGTAGCAGTTTTTCGTAAGTGAACTTTGTGTTTCTGTACGTCGGTAAAGTGACCGAGCTTGTGGACACGTACCAGCACATTGGTACTTTCTCGGAAAGTCTGAGGTCAACTATATTTGTTTGCGATAAAAATGGTAAAATATCTAAAATATAAGTATAAAGGTCTTGTTAGACCTAAGATTTCCGCACTTAGCCTCATAGTTGGACTATAGTTGGACCATTGTACATATAGTTAGGGAGGCGAGGTAGCTAAATGGCGTAATTCAACGGCGCGGTCGAGACCTATCAAAATCGAAAGATAAAAATAATTTCGAAAAGAAAAGCTCCTATGGCAAAAACCATTTTAGCGGTGGGTTTGGCGTGTACGGTTTTTCAAAAATGTTAAAAAAAACAGTTACTCGGGCATTCTCGAGCGCGTCAGATATTCATACTACGTATGCCCCGAGTGCCTCTGATAACAACGGTATACTAATCTGCCGGTTTGCGTGGTGGGGGTAGGCATATAAAGTAGTCAAAAATGCAAAAAAAAAAAAATTTACTCGAGCGCGTCAGATTTTCGGAAGGGGTGTTAAGTAGGCCCCAAGGAAGCTCCCTTTAAAAAAACTGACGATTTCGGCGTGACGATAAGTTACGATGAATTTTTGAAAATGCAAAAAAATAAAAGTTTTTTTGAAATACTCGAGCGCGTCAGATTTTTATAGGGGAGGTTTATCTCGGTATCCTGAAAGCATATTTTTTTAATCTGACAAAAATGTTGGTGGGTTCTCTTAATCTGACCGAAAAAAGTTTTTTGGTTTCTTTTTTTTTCTTTCTTTCTTCTTGATAAAATGATGTTTTTTGTTTTAGTTTTAACTTTGGACAAAAATATAAAGAGACCTTTTTTGTGTAAAATAAAATTACCTTTTTTGTTTATTTAAACTTTTTTTTTGTAAAATGTATCGTTCGCGACTTATATGCCGTAACGCGTTCTTAGGAAGACGAAATGGCTCCTCCACACTTCCGGTCATGCGGAAACCGGCAGATTTTGTATTTTTTGTGAGTTTTAGATTATATTCTTCAAAATAAAAAAATAAAAAATCGCGCTCGAGATTGCCGGATTAACGTTTTTTTTTTACAAGTTCGCGACCCTATAACTCGGCGACGTCAAGGACTTATCGTCAGATTAGTTAAATTTAGTCTTTAAATACTAAAATCAACCCCCAATATCTTAATCTGACGCGCTCGAGTATTTCAGACTATCAATTTTTTTTTACTAATCTGATCGTCTATCCTAGGCGCGCGTCACTACATATAGAGCTAAATACTTTACAAGGTTGTTCTATTACGTCTACGGTATCTCTCATATCTTAAACTGCCACGCTCGAGTATTGCCGAAAATTCCCCTATTCGCCTCCCTAACTACTAGCTAGGGCTGAGGTATGTGAATACCGTAGACACTACGGTTTCCCCACAATGTTTTCCATCACAGTTAGCGAGTGGTATTGCTACTAAAACTTCACAAATTAACGTAAACTAGAAAACAAAGTCGTTGGTATATGCCGGGAAACGAACTCACGACCTCCCGAATGAGAGGCCGGCTTTCTACCGCTGCACTATCACCACAGTCTGGAGAAGATTGACTTATAAAACTAGACGTGTCGCCATTCATCGCTTTTCTTGTCACGCGTAACAGATAAAAACGAAAGAGGTGGCAAGTTGTCTTGGTCGCCGGACCTCGAGATATCCCACGCACACAAATACCAAAGCCCGCAATTCCCGTCCCTTTGCGAGACAACTAAATTAGTCGAAATGTCACTTAATCTGTTAGACAAAACACGTTTCCGTGGAAGGAGCTGCGGGCAAAAAAGCACCGTTTCACCGTAATTAGGCGATACATTCCCCGCAAAAGATATTAACCCAAATGGCCCTTTTTCTATCTCCCTCTGGGCTAGGATAAATGTGCCACGACAAGGCACCGGCAAATTAATGTTGGCGATAATTGCAAGCCGAAATAGCCCCTATTACCGGGGAGTAAGACACGCAATTTACGAAGGAACAAGTTGGTCAGTTGCAAATGGTGTAGGCGTTTCGACAATTTAATTGCATTTTTAGTGCTGGCGATGAATACTATTTGAGAGTGATTTCTTTTCTTTTTTGACAACACAACAAAAAATTCCAGCCAGTCTCTCATAAAATTAAAGTTGTTAGCTCCATATTTTCAGAGAGAAACAGCATGAGAGCTCACTTATCTTAGTGTTTCAAGCGTCAAGTTAATAACACCTCAGGCGCTCACGTTTTCGGTAGTCTCTCGTATAAAGTTTGACTTTACGTAGCCCCCAAAGGATTACGGCGTAACTGAAATTAAGTTTCGACTTAGATTAGTAAGGCAACCGGGCCAATTAGTGTTTTCGTCGGGCCGCCCCAGATGGTGCAGCGTTCCAGGTAGACAAATCCCCGGGTCACCTGGCCCAATTTAACAACAAGTGGGATTTTGTCGCATTTGGAACGCGCCCCGAATTGCTGCGACGCGGAATGCTGGCCACACGAGAGGGAGCCAAGTAATGAATTAAAAAGTTCAACGTTCTAATTTCAAAATCATGTGTTGGTGGTGGTTTTGATTTTTTGCAGCAACTGCTTCTCGGGGTGTTTATTTTAGCACGGTTAATATGAATCACTATTTGCCTCTCACGAGCGAGACACAAGTAGTTTGATAGTCCCTTTCTTGCGTCTAACTTAGATTGGAGTGACATTGCTTTTATACCATAGTAATCATATAGAAATCTAGGAAAAATAAAACAAAAATATTTTTTTCGTGGTTTTCGGGGTCACAAAATATGTGAAAAATAAAGTTACTCTAATAACGTAAAACTTATTAGATTTCGTTTTGTCATTGAATTTTGAACGTTTTCTTGTAATGGTGTACATTCATAAAAACATTATTTTACGAGATAACTCAAATATTGATAAACGCTTTATACATTCATACGCAGAGAAAAAAAAACCACGTGTCCTATTCTATAAAAACCTTTTTAGTGCAAGTTTTCCATTATCTATTAATAAATGTCAGATGTGTAATAATAACCTGTCTTTATTACACTATACAGAGTTGCGTTCCCGAAGTGTGGAAACGAGACCCTATATATGTGCTATTTGCCTATGTTGACTGCTTCCTACATATTATCTCTCAAACTGTAATAGGTATTTGCTACGAATTTGAAATTTTCACGGAACATGTTTTCTTACGGCGTATTAACAAATAAGATTTTAATCTATCTCTATCATACAAACGGTGATATATCTAATATAAGTGTCCGACTTAGTTTGATTATAATTCCGTCCCTATAAATACCAAAAACACAGCAAACACTAAATATTGTCCATGTTTGGGTCGTACCACCGCTAAGGGACGCTTAGAACTGGATGAAAAAAAACACTTTTTTTTTTAATAACTAAGACAAATATATTTTGTGACGGTACGGAACCCCTCATTGGGCAAGTCAGTCTCGTACTTATATTTATCATTCTTCGTTGCTGATATATCGTCAGTGGGCCATATTCATTGCTTTCGAAGTTTCTGACCGCAAAATACAACGGAGCTTATAACAATAGCAAACTATAAGTCTACTCATCACAAAGATAATTACATACTCGAATGACGCTGCAGCACAGGCTCAAACTTAACCCAGTTACCCTTTCCCAAAGCGGAAATGCAAATTCATGGAACTAAAACGATTAGTAATATTAAAACATTAGAGAGGGGGCGGATTCAACCAGCTGAATCTGGCTAAAACTGACGTTGCATAGGCGTACCCACCGCTTAGGGGCCTTTCACATTATTGCTATTAGTTTTATTACCCATCTATGGCCGCCAGCCTAAAAGAAGGGTCATATACCCGATTCTTAGTTCCCTCATAACTCCTTAAGCAACAGTATTTTTGCTGACGTTCGTGCCTTTTCTTTGTGTACCTTTATGTTTACTTTGTGTTTCTGTGACAATTTAAATAAACATCACCTTTCTTCACTTCTTTCTTTCTTTCTCAACAATCAGATTTCGACAAGTAATATCTCAATGGATTTGTTATAATCGTAACAGTGTCAAAATTAGGCTGAATAGAATTAACATAAGTCTGGAAATTTACTGTAATGGCAATTTAACCTAACGAAATTTACCTGTCATTTTTGTAAAAAAAACAATGTTTATAAAATTACCGATCTATTTTGCAAGAAGTTCCTTACAAAGTGACTTTAAATAATTGATACTATTTAATCTTGCTACTAGAAGAGGAACTTCCTGCACCTTCCTTTCTTTACTTCTTACGAGTGACAAGAAATCCTTCCTAACTATAACGTATACATATCAAAGAAAGGAGGAAAGAAATACGTACATTTATTGGGACAAATTAACAAGAAAAAAAGGCATAACAAGTAACATAAACAAGTACAAAGGAAAAACAAGTCACATAAATACAACATAATAAAAGGCAAAGTCAGAGCGTCAGAGTGCATCCTGTGGTGTGCCAAAGTTGCCACAAAGGGCACATAAACTCACCTCTGTATCTTGAAGAGGTAATCAAGGTTTGCTATTCACTGATATCCTGATAAACCTCTTTCGCTTGCTAACATTAATTTATTAGTCACTGCATTCACTGCACGCTAGCCGCTCACGGATATATTAATCTTGCCCTTCGTAAATACTTTACAAGAAAATGTTTAAGAGTCCTGGCCAATATTTACTCAAGAGAACCCACTGTAGGGCACATGCCTTCTCTCAGGGAGAGAGTATGGGCTTAATCACCACGCGTGCCCACCGCGGATTGGCGATTTCAAGCACCGAGGTGTGTGAATAGCTCAGACACTCAGGTTTCCTCACGATGTTTTCCTTCACTGTAAGCGAGAGGTATTGCTACTATAACTACACAAATATACATAACTTAGAAAACAAAGTCATAGGTACATGCCCGGACTGGGAGTCGAACCTGTTGACATATTAAGCCAAATATTAATAATAACCATTTGTAATATCTTAAAGTTATTACTTAGGTTTATTATATCACTATTTTAATGTTAACTTCTTTCTAAGTGAAATAAATATTGTAGTATGTAGTATGGGTGTCATGTACTTTAGCAAATTACATTTACCTGCTGCAACATTCTCACGACATAGCAATGATTCACTGATTGATTGATTGATTTAAATATAGTGATATTCTCTAGTACGATGTAAAAGGCTCCTAATCCTGTTAGTTAGTTGCCTGCAATCAGGGTTGAACACAGTCAGCCACAAGTCAAAGCCAAGCCTCATTGTCCGTTATTAATGCGCGAGAGATGGGTGTTAGACTACTCTCACTAGCATTTTGGACCCTCGGGCTTAAGTTTTTTAAACCACATTTGTGTGGATGACCATTATCGTCTTTCACTTCAAAGCCGAGTGACGCTACTAACATAAAGAGAGGGCTAAAGAGTTTTTGGTAGCATGCAATAAACCGAACGGTTATCCAATCTTAGAGGATGAGATGTTCTAAACACAACATGTGTACAACTAAGTTTACAGTGTTATTTTTTAAATACGCTTTTCCGGAAAACTGTCAAAATTATATACTTTAAAGGGCCAAAAATTAATCTCTCAGAATGCTCAAGCAAAAAATCGAGGGTCCAACAGGTCCTCCGAATCAAGAGGCAGTGCTTGTCAAACAAAGTGCTGGGTTCCCGCTAATGTGGTCAAAGTATGCGGTATAAACGCACAATCTATTTAGCATAATTTATGGGCTTTTCGTTGAATTAAGCCGACGGAAAGTTGGAGGTGTTTCTGATTTGGGTCGGATTTTGCCGGTTTAATGTAAATATTTTAGAATTATTCATTAATGCTTCAATCGCACTTAAAATCTCCCCGATATAGAAAATAATTTGTATACCTAAAGAAAATCCCAGTATACTTCTGGAAATGGTCAATACGCACAACTTCTACTAGAGGTTTCCCACTTTCAAATCACGATAAAAACAATATTGATCAGAATGTTTAACTGTCAATTCGTCTACGGAGCAAAATGCTTAAAACTAATGTCCACACAGCGAATTTCCTAACCTATAAATCGCCTAGAGAATAAAACACCTACCAAGCAAAATACCTAAACTACAATTATTCTTAGCAGCAAATTACATCGAAATATTTTTTCTTTCCTCATACAACGTAAAGCCCAACGGGGCCTAGCGTTAAATGTGAGAAGAAGCCTTCACTCATTTACGACGTCACCGAAACCAGTCATCATTAATCATCATAATTCAGCCACAAAAGGTCCACTGCTGGACATAGGCCTCCTCCATGGATTTCCAAAAGGACCGGTTGGAAGCGGCCTGCATCCAGCGCCTTCCTGCCACTCGGATGAGGTCATCTGTCCATCTTGTAGCCTTATAATTGTAAACAGTTATAAGGTTAAGGTAAAATTTGGCATAGACGCACGTTTTGCTTTCTAGGCAGCATAATCAGTAAGGTACTCGAGTGGAGACCACGAACTGCCAGACGCAGTGTGTGATGCCCACCGGCTCGCTGGACCAAACGATATGAGGCAGATCGCTGATAGTGGTTGGATGAGGATAGCCGAGGACAGAAGGTAGTGGCGTGCGTTGGGGGCGGCGTATGTCCAGTAGTGGACAAGAACGGGCTGATTGATTGATGGTCAGAAAGTGTTAAATATTAGGGGTTAAAGTATGAAATTGCCGTTTTATTGCAATAGGTTCTTTGAATTGACATAGAATCTTCATGGTTTGAGGTTTTCGAATGAAACTTTTTTCAAATGGTTTCTATGATGTTCTTTTTTTAAAAAATGTGAAACATTTGAATATCGACTTTCAATTGTTTTTGTTATTCAATTTAGACAAGGAAGATGGATACTGCGAAAATTCGAGTGATTATGAGGCACCCATTTTTCGTATTTTTTTATTTTATTGATTTGACGCAAGTGAGTCAATATTGTGTGTAAGGTAACGTTAAACCATGCCGCTAATTCCTGGATAGTTTGACTAGGGTCGGCTTCCACTATCTCTCTTAATTCATCGTTATTCACCTGTGTGGGCGGTCTTCCTCGTGGCTCGTTCTTTAAGTCGAAATTTCCATCACGAAAGCGTTTAAACCAAAATCGCACAGTGCGTTCATTAGTAGACCCCTCTCCAAACGCAGCATTGATATTGCGGGCTGTTTCTGCCGCGTTAGTTCCGCGTCGGAACTCGTATTAAAAAATCACTCGAATTTTCGCAGTATCCATCTTTCTTGTCTAAATTGAATAACAAAAACAATTAAAAGTCGATATTCAAATGTTTCACATTTTTTAAAAAAAGAACATCATAGAAACCATTTGAAAAAAGTTTCATTCGAAAACCTCAAACCATGAAGATTCTATGTCAATTCAAAGAACCTATTGCAATAAAACGGCAATTTCATACTTTAACCCCTATTATATTACAAACTGTTCCATAAAGTCTTTTTTAAGCTTCGAAGTCAAAGACAAAGTCAAAAATTTTTATTCACTATAAAAACAAAATGTTTACTTAATGAATGTCAAAGCTGTTAGTATCGCAATTAATAGATTATGCGGAAAGAAGCTAACAAAGAAACTCCACATTTATTCTTTTCAAAACAGATTTGCTTAATCAACTTAAAGTTACACTACACTAGATACAATCGTTCCTGTTAACATTATTTACCAGACATCCTTGTCTTCCAAATAATCCTTAATGTTATAATAGGCTTTTTTGCACAGAGTATGCTTAATACATTTTTTAAACCGCGTCGGTGGTAACTCTAATATATCTCGGGGAATCTTATTATAGAACCGCACACAGTGCCCCATAAAGGATGTATTAACTTTTGCAAGTCTACAACGTGGAAATGACAATTTATGTTTATTCCTAGTATCAATATTGTGATGGCTTGGTAGCTTCGAGATTGCTGATGTTTTTTCTAACATATATTATATTTTCATAAATGTATTGACTTGCAACTGTTAAGATGTTAGTTTCTTTAAAGAAATAACTTAACGAGTCACTACTACCTAGCTTGTAAATAAATCTGATCGCTCTCTTTTGTAAGATGAAGATCGTGTCAATGTCTGCTGCCCGACCCCACAGTAGTATGCCGTAGGACATAATACTATGGAAGTAACTAAAATAAACAAGCCTAGCAGTTGCAACGTCAGTGAGCTCTCTAATTCTTTTGACTGCATATGCTGCAGAACTAAGCCTGTGTGCTAGTTTTACAATACCCCATTGCAATTTTGAATCGATTGTGATGCCTAGAAAAACGGTATCTTCTACAAATTCTAGTTTTTCTTTTCTGAGTACAATGTTGTTTTCAACTAATCTTACGTTTGGTAAGGTAAACTTTTTACATTTATATAAGTACCTTATTAATTAATTGTCAATGACCGCATGAATCCTGTGGGTTAACTAACAAACACTCAACGCAATTCCCACCCAAAAACATTAACATTTCACCGAAAAAATACCAACACACATCCGTTTAATTTACCATTGGCCTGTCAACTGCTGTCACGTCTAACCTACATTGGCGGGGTTGTGTCCCATCCTGATCCAAATTTAGTTGCCTTTTCATTAAGGCGGAGGAGCAATTCCCATACAAACGTAGTTTGCTTTTTATTTACAAACGACAGGCTGGATCGCAATGAAACTTTTCCAATACGTTTAGGATTTGGGTTTGACTTTGTTTAGAATTAGAAATAAACTTATCAAAGAGAAATTAGTTATTCTATTATAGAAATTAGTTATATAGTTATTATATTGAACATTCTGATCAAAATTTGGTCTCCTCTAAACATGTTGGTCAAGTGTTCGTGTCCCATCCTGATCCAAATTTTGTTGCCTTTTCATTAAGGCGGAGGAGCAATTCCCATACAAACGTAGTTTGCTTTTTATTTACAAACGACAGGCTGGATCGCAATGAAACTTTTCCAATACGTTTAGGATTTGGGTTTGACTTTGCTTAGACTTGGAAATAAACTTATCAAAGAGATATTAGTTATTCTATTATAGAAATTAGTTATATAGTTATTATATTGAACATTCTGATCAAAATTTGGTCTCCTCTAAACATATTGGTCAAGTGAGATGGAGATCCGGTCCGGATGTTGCTGGTGAATGAAAAACACACTACGTTTGTATGGGAATTGATCGTTGCGATCGCCAACCCGCCTGCTCATGGTTATGAAAACCACGAGGGAGCCCTGTGCCCTGCAGTGGGCGACAAGTGGCTGATGATGATGATGAAGGAAGAGTTCGATGAGATGGTAGCTCAACAGAGAATGGAGACCAAGGACTGGCAACTGCAGCGTAGAACCCCTACCAGCTCGCTGGACCGACAACCTGAGGCAGATTAGTGGCGGTGGCTGGATGAAGGTGGCCGAGGACAGAAGGTAGTCAGGAAGGAAGGAAGTGCCTTGGGGAAGGCTTATTAATAAATTTATATTAAGATAATAAGTTATATATTTTATTATAATTTATTTTGAAATTAATCTACTGCTGGACATAGATTAATGTCAAAATTAATTAAAATAAAATATGTAAATTATTACCTTAATATAAATTTATTATTAGCTTAAACGTAGTACATTATGACAATGTGTTATTTAAATATCATCTTACATTTTGTTATGTACGTTTTAACATGCAAAATTAATTTTAAAAAATATGTTATAGAAGTGTCAAATTCCATTATGAAAATTTGTAAATTTATCAAGTAAAATTTGATGTCAGGTGCTAAAATCTACAATCCTGATATAATATAATGTCAATTTTACATAGTTTAGTAAAATGAATGTGCAGTAAAAGAACCCATAAATAAGTAAAATAAAATTCAAAATTGCTGGAATGTCAAATATGAAGTGTCACTTTGCTTTACTTTATCTTTCAGGAATTAATTGAAGGTTTCAATTATTGATTGATTCACCAATTGATTGAAGGAATCTAAGTACAACAAAGTATGTATGCGTAATACATATAATAAACGTGTGTGTATTTCTGTGTTTAGGTATTTGTTGATTCTGTGTGGATATTATGCTTATGATTATTTAAATCGTTATTTTATTTTATTAATAAAAAAAAGGTTATATATTTTATTTTTTGGCATATAATTCATTTGTATTTATTTATTCACAATTATTATTGTTCTATTGTATGTTCATCAGCCCCTGTCAAAATTATATTATGTATAACGTGTTCCGTTCTAAATAAATACTCAGTATTGTTTTTTCACCACTCATGAAAATTAATAACTATTTTGTTTAGTTTTTAAGTATTTTGTTCTGTTATTAGTTTATACATAGTTTTGCTTCGCTTATTATTTGTTAACTCCATCAGAGTACCTGCAAAACAGGGTTTCGTAGTGCAAGGCTGACTGTTCTGTATTTCTGACAAAACTAATGATAAACTGATGGTAAATCTGTCAAGCAGTGCTAGAATTACTGGTTTACTCGGCCATATTCACATTGGGAACACACATTGGCCGTACACTGCACAGGTTAACTATCCCTGGCGAGTTGCCAGTTTATGGCTGATCCACCGACGGAGTATGTCGCCAGACTTGCCGATATCTACTGCCCGAGCTTAGCACTTCGCTCAATATTTATTGCAGCAACCCCTTAACGCTCGTTTTCGGCCCCACTTTACCGAGCTGCTGATGGTATTTTTTTTGTCGCTGGATGCAGTGGGACGTATAAACACTAATTTCTGGGTGGTTTGACAGCCGCGGTTATGTAATTATGAATTAAAATGGCATCTATTTAGACTAATACTTTTAAGTATAGATATAATTTAAAAAAACAGCTGAGAAATCTTGTTTCAAAAACCGCCTCTCCGTCTAACAGAACAATGACCCGCGGACCTGTGGCACACACGCACCGCTCTGCATGCCTACCAATGGTTCTAACATATTATTCGAGTTTGTATCTCTGTGTCTTAAAGAGCACGTTTTTTAAAAAACGAACTGGCGTATTCGACGGCTATTGTCAGGTACGATCATTTTGCTATGTCTTTCTAACCACCCAAAATTATTGCAGTATAGGCTACACGAAAAAAAGAAAACGTATTTTAAAAAATGTTCACATCTAGGAAAAAGCTAGATGAAATTAATAATCTAAAGATTTTGAAATAAAACTCTTATTACGATATTGGTTTCGCTTTTGGTATTGTGTTCTCTCGTTCAATAAAATCAAGCAGTCTAAATAACAAATAGAAATTATGTCAATAAGGAAAAGGAATGCTGAGAATCCCATACGAGGTTTGGCAATTAGTTGCCAAGCGAAAAGCAAACTTATTACAATCAAATCAATGAAAACGTACTGCGTAAATCGATATTAGCGTTGCGTAGCATCAACCAGAACCCGTCATTAAAATATCGAACCAAAATTGTCGAAAGCCAACAATTTGGCGAGGTGGTTTTCGGTCCGAGTACGCTTTTCAATTATTGGACGACAATACTGAGTGGTGGTCCGGGATAAGTGCCTATAATTTGTGGATATTTCTGAAAATTCAGCGTTTTGGTCCTCAATTAGAATATTTACGTAAACGTGCGGGTAGATCTTCCCCGTTTCATATAACTATTTTCATAGAAATTCGATCTGCATTGTATAGCCGATTAGCCCACAGGTTACAGAGGTAGAAAGACTCGAATATATAAAATACGAATTCTATTTTTATAAAACGCAACGTTGAGTTTATCATAAAATAGTTACGTTGTTCTTTTGTCAAATGGCAAATTGTGAAACTCCATCAGCGATTGCTTTTTGTAAATGGGACACCGAATAGAGCTTTGCCTTATAAGATGTTGGCAAAGAGACAATAATATCCAGTTACATCAACATTAATGTACGCGAAGACAAAGATTTAGATACTAATTAAAATGCATGCACGCTCGTCGAAAACAATTAACAATCATAAGTTGTAAAATGAAATAGAAAAATATATTTATACACTAGTAGCTCTTAATAAATATCTACATTTTATTGTTTATACGGGGTGTAAAAAAAATCCCATATACATCGGAAAGTGGGAAGTTCTACTCTTTAGCATGAAAATGTTTTATTGTGGGGAAAAGTTAAAAATCGCGATAATATTGTTAGATAAAACTGTCGTAAGCACTACACATTATTATTTAAACAAATCTTGAATCTTTATTAGTTTTAAATTGTAATAAGATAATAGGGGTTAAAGTATGAAATTGCCGTTTTATTGCAATAGGTTCTTTGAATTGACATAGAATCTTCATGGTTTGAGGTTTTCGAATGAAACTTTTTTCAAATGGTTTCTATGATGTTCTTTTTTTAAAAAATGTGAAACATTTGAATATCGACTTTCAATTGTTTTTGTTATTCAATTTAGACAAGAAAGATGGATACTGCGAAAATTTGAGTGATTTTTGAATACGAGTTCCGACGCGGAACTAACGCGGCAGAAACAGCCCGCAATATCAATGCTGCGTTTGGAGAGGGGTCTACTAATGAACGCACCGTGCGATTTTGGTTTAAACGCTTTCGTGATGGAAATTTCGACTTAAAGAACGAGCCACGAGGAAAACCGCCCACACAGGTGAATAACGATGAATTAAGAGAGATAGTGGAAGCCGACCCTAGTCAAACTACCCAGGAATTAGCGGCATGGTTTAACGTTACCTTACCCACAATATTGACTCACTTGCGTCAAATCAATAAAATAAAAAAATACGAAAAATGGGTGCCTCATAATCACTCGAATTTCCGCAGTATCCATCTTTCTTGTCTAAATTGAATAACAAAAACAATTGAAAGTCGATATTCAAATGTTTCACATTTTTTAAAAAAAGAACATCATAGAAACCATTTGAAAAAAGTTTCATTCGAAAACCTCAAACCATGAAGATTCTATGTCAATTCAAAGAACCTATTGCAATAAAACGGCAATTTCATACTTTAACCCCTAATATATTTATTTTAATAATTAAAAAAATGCATGTATTTTTGTATTGCTGAGCGCTATCATGGTATATTTCTAATAATTATGAACTTCCTATATGTGGATGTCTGTTATTGGCCTTGTGAACTGTTTCTTTATTATTGTGATCAAATTATTTGTTTTAGCTGTTGATATCCTTAATAAAATAAAATAAAATAAATAAGGTAATCACTTACTTGAATTTTTGTCGGAAGAGTCCAACCAGATTTCGTTCCGTCTCTCCTCACCATAATTAAGCTCTGCTAATAAGAGCAAAAACTGCTCGGACTCTTTCGACAAAAAATCTAGTAAGTGATTCCGAAATTAAGTTAATAACATTATCAGCTTTCAGAACTAAATGGGGATTTAGTTACACACTGTACAATAAATACCATGTAAATCCCAGGCGACGGCAGAACGATGCCTGCAAAATTATATGTTCATAAAACTCTAACATTTTGCAGCAAAATAAATCTACATGCACCTTTACCCAATGTTACTGTCAGAGTCATTACCAGACGGTTCTGCGTAATGTTTGCTTTATTTTATTGCTAATATGAGACTATATTCTATCTGTTATGCTGTTGCTGAACGCATTTATAAATTTACTTATTCACGTTCGGATGCAGTGGCCTAAATTGAAGTTAAGCAGCTTAAATGGAAAACGATTTTTATTTAATCTGTAGAATTCTAAATGACCCGATCGGACCACCATAACAATGGTTTTTAATTGTTCTTTTCATGGTCATAGTCTAATAGGTTAAACGCTCTGATAGCTGAGAAAATAACTTCTTTCGTGCTCACTGCACGAGAGAAAATTTAGAATTTTTCCGAAAGTTTTGCGAAGAATTTCGCAAAAATTGCTGAAGCAAGGAGGGTTATGTTGTTTGCGCGTATTTATGTATTTATGTTTCTTTATAACTGCGACGAGGCCGAAGGGCTGTACCAATTTTGATGAATGAGATGCCAAATAAAAAGTATTGACCATGCGAGTGTTACTGCCTTCAACCTTAAAAAGAGCATAAAGTCACCAAAAAGCATCGAATAAAAATAGTTAGGCAGGCCATAAAAATAAAACACATTATAAACTCACGCCTGTATCCCGGAGGAGTAGGCAAAGACCAAAGGGTTTACCACGATGCTGACAGACCTCTATCGCCATAGATCATGCGTGGAAAAACCCCGACTGCTAAAGCTAAATGCATCCATAAAATTTTAAACCTCAGGAGATGGAACCAAACTAACATAGCCTACAAGAAATTGAACGAGGTCCCGTCTGTTGAATTCTAACATTAAACGGATGCGCTTAGGTCTTTTTTATGACTTTCTTGTCATGGTTTATAACGACACTATTCGAGAACGAGTGGAAATTATGTGACGACTCATGACGTGGAAGTTACATAAAATAAACCACAAATCATCACACTTTTAATTTCATTTTTAATATAACAAAAGACGTTTTGGTTTTGTTGTTTACCATTCGTGTGTCCATGAGTGGGATTTGCGTTGGTCAATTATGCAAATACGATAGCAACGGACTTGCGTACAAATAAAGGTGAATAGCATCGGGCGCCCGTTGCGAGGAAAAATGGAACTGACAGCTGTCAACGCCTTCCGCCAAACGCTATTTTGCCTTTTGTTCTCTTTCGTGACTGCCAACACAAATAAATTATAAGGGAAGGGATAGGTGATCGTGCTCTTCCACTAAAAAGGGAAATGCCAGGCAGATCGTATACCTGGGGACGGCTGGTTACAGTTGTACGTTGGACGTTGCATTTATGGTATGTCATATGTAACACTTTGCTTGCGCGATGCAGGAATGTCGGAGTTTGTAGTGCGCGCGCAGAGTTGACATAATGCTCGCCACAAAGTGTATTTTGGTTCTTTACTGAGTATCTCGACTAATATGTACCTAGTTAGTGGATTTTTTTCGGAGCCGATAAGCGGTGGTAGCACAGTCCGTAGAGCACTTGCCTCACGATTAGGAGGTAGTGGGTTCGAAATTCGTACTTTCTAAGTTACGTACATTTGTGATTTTCTAGTAGTTACCACTCGAAGAAGCAAGAAAATCGTGAGGAAATCTAAGTACCTGTGGTGTTCAGATAGCGCTTGAAATTGCCAGTTTGGGGTGGGCACGCCTGGTGATTAAAGTAATAAGCCCATACTCTCTTTATCTGAGGGTAAGCTCGTGCCCTACAGCAGGACATATATGTAAGGATTTTTTCTAAAATGCGCAGTTTCTGAAACACCAGACATATATTTTTCGAAATAACAGGGCTTTTATCAACCAATCTGGATATAGGCCTCCCCCACGGTAGCAAGCAGCGGCTGATTGAGTATGGCCGAGTACAGAAAGAATTGTCGTGCCTATAGGGGAGGCCTATGTCTAGGTCTTATATAATTCAAAGTCAAAGTCAAAGTCAAAAATTTTTATTCACTATAAAAACAAAATGTTCATTTAATGAACGTCAAAGCTGATAGTTTCACAATTAATAGATTATGCGGAGAAGAAGCTAACAAAGAAACTCCAGATTTATTCTTTTCAAAACAGGTTTGCTTAATTAACAGAGTTTTCAACTTAAAGTTACACTACACTAGATACAATCGTTCCTGTTAACATTATTTAAATATCAGACATCCTTGTCTTCCAAATAATCCTTAATGTTATAATAGGCTTTTATGCACAGAGTATGCTTAATACATTTTTTAAACCGCGTCGGTAGTAACTCTAATATATCTTGAGGAATCTTATTGTAGAACCGTACACAGTGTCCCATAAAGGATGTATTAACTTTTGCGAGTCTAAAACGTGGAAATGACAATTTATGTTTATTCCTAGTATCAATATTGTGATGGCTACCAACATTTTCGAAATTGCTGATGTTTTTTCTAACATACATTATATTTTCATAAATAGATTTGATTAAATTCGCATTTAACGCGCTCTACCATTGATGCATCCTTCACAAAATCATTGTCTTACATCCATTTTATTGACATGTGCTTATGAGCATTTGTCTGTGAAGCAGAGTCCTTACAAAGCAGAAAAAAATTACATTTAACCAAAAAAGTCGCTTATGTAAATGACAAACTGTACGCAGACATTTTTCAGGTCACGGTTTATAAATAATCCTGCAGTACCTATATATGTGATCAATGAAATTTTGCAGGGAAAGTTTGACAAACGAGCTGCTCTGTTTGGGATCTTCCAACGGAATTGTGAATATTTATGTGAGTCCGGACTCAAGAAAGTGAACAGCTTACGAAAATTTTTGTACGAAAATTAATACAATAATTATTTCGACTGAAGGCAACTTGATTTGTACAAATGGCGTCAGTCTGGGTACACTTCCAACATTTTTGAAGTCCGTTAGAATAGCACAGGGTATCCTAGTTTAGGACCAGGACAAGTGATTGTATTGCATGAAAGCAGAAGTCACCAAAAAGCGATTAGTTGTGGTAGGTAGGCCATAGGTCATATTTTATTATTTAATAATGTAAAATCGACCAACAGCCACCACCACAACACACTTATTACTCGAAAATCGTCCCACAAGTAAACATTAACGACACCGTTAAACAACTAATTAACGAAATAAGCGCCGCCGCTTTGTGTGACCATAAACAAAAAACGCAATAACGTTGGCCCGCCTGTTACAATCGCAATAAGCAGCTCATAATAGCTGACAATTAGGCGCCGTTTATGTTATTACGGCACAAAAGAAAGGAGCTAAGTATGGTGTATACGAAGCCAGTGCGCTGGCGCCAGTTCTACAGACAAGGCACCGCTGGCTTGACTCGTGATGTTTAGATAAAGCCAGTCAGCCTGCATCTGGTCGCTAAAATTCTAAACGGAAACAAACGCACACGGCTGGCGCGGGGGTTTAGGGGTTAGCAGGCGGAGGTCACTGGCTTGAAAAATAGACGTATTCAAATTAAAACAATGCTATACTATACAGCGGAGTTGAAAAGCAGTAACACCTTACGGTCTCACGGAGCCATTGAAAGTCCAACTCGGAGTTCATCATAGAGATACAATTTTTCCTTAATAATACATAAATAAACTCACGCCTGTATCCCAGAGGGGAAGGCAGAGACCAGGGACTGCCACATAGATCACTTTCGTTTCCTCAACATTCATTAGTCGTTGCATGCACGCGCACCGGTTTCGGGTACTTTTTATCTTGCCCTTTGCTAATAAATTTGATTGAAGTATGTCCTTAATAACAGCCTAAGAATTGACGAAAACTAGTTCTTAAATGTCAGAAACTAACAACTTAAATACTTTATTTGGGAACTACAGGATAAGCTGAAATAACGATGTACCTTGCAATTGAGACACAAATAGTGCCAGAAGAATACAGAAGAGAGTCACAAAATACATGTACTTTATCCAAACAATAGATTAGTCGACGTAACTAGCTTTATTCAAAAAGTTTTCCGATAGGAATCTTCCCGCTATACCTTAATCGAAAACATTGCAACAAATGGGCACTACCGATTTACAGAAATAAACCAACTTGTTAGAATTCTGGTAGTAGTTTTTGTAAACGGAGGAAGTAGGAGTTGTCTGCTGTAATACAGGTGTCAAACCTAGCACAGAAGCGAATGCCAATTAATGTTAGTTATTAACCAAAACATGTCGTGTGACCACCTAGTATTAGTCTGGTATGAGTCCGTGTGGCGCCGGATTAAGAATAGCGTCACTCCATTTCCTTCCGTGGATGTTGTAGAAGGCGAGTAAAGAAATACATTACCAAGAGACGGGCAGCAGCATCTTCCTGAGATTCCAACCGCATACTGCGATCGCCAACCCGTCTGCCAAGCGTGGCGATTATGGCAAAACCCCTTATGGTTTTCCTAACCATGAGGGGCCTATGTCCTGCAGTGGGCGTCAAATGGCTGATGATGATAAGTCTTTTAAGTCACAAATAAATAAATTACTTACTTACCGTCTATGACACATTGATGCATGGAACTAGGACCAAGACATTCACGATGTTAAACGTTTACTAATTTCAGATAACCTATGAAAGAGTCGCCACTGTGAAACGAACATGAACATAGGGTGGGGGACAAGAACGTTATGAAGTTATTAGAGTGGCAACTCAAACAAAATTAGATGAAATTAATTTAGGACTAAATATAGGTACAGAGAGAAGTAGACGGGCAACAGCGTCTTCCTGAGATTCCAACCGCATACTGCGATCGCCAACCCGCCTGCTAAGCGTGGCGATTATGGCAAAACCCCTCATGGTTATGAAGACCACGAAGGAGGCCTATGTCCTGTATATCCACACTATTCAGGCCGTGGCATGATGACATCGCTAAGGCAACCTTTGGTTGTAACAGGATATGGTTGACACCATACATGAATATATTCTTTTTGTTGCACTAATCCGTGCTGAGGACAATTTCTGAGTATGCCTATTAGCGGTGCTACACGCTTGCTCAAATTTTTATACTAACGACATAAATGTACCTACCTACCGTGTTTGCTGATAAATAAATAATTGATTGATTGAGCTCAGTTGGGAGAGCGCTGGCAAGGTTAGCCAGAGGGCGCGGGTTCAAATCCCGGCATGGGTGGAATTTTTAGCCTCTAAATAAGTTTTTAACCATACATGAAACCAGACAAAATCCTGAGAAGACGTCTATAGAAAATTATGGTATATTTTGTTTTGTGACTTTGTTGTCCCTTACCGTTGGGTACGGAACCCTAAAAAAACAAAATAGAGTATTTGGCAGCTATTGCTAAGGTCATTAAGTTCATAATGCTTTGGCTTTCACACCACCCAAAATTCACATTACTACCGTAAATAAAATTAGGTATGTATAATAGAGTAATAAACTAGCATTGATATTACGGTAATAATCTCCAGGGTTACTTATAAAATGCGTAATTTCGGAAACCCCCCAATTGGAGTTTGTGTTTTAAAACAAGTTTATGAGTTTCTTCTTTATGAGTTCTGTTCTCAGATTTATACGTATTTATTGAAATACTAGCTGACTCGGCAAACGTTTTTTTGCCATAAATTAGCCTACGACCTATTCTCAGACCTACCAAATATACACAAAAAAAATCATAAAAATCGGTGAAGCCGTTTCGGAGAAGTTTGATAACAAATACTGTGACACGAGATTTTTGTATATTTGATTGGGGTTTGGATTTTGCAGCATATGGTATATCATTGCTCTACATAGAAGAATGTAAATTCTACGTAACAGATATGCTTTTAAGCATTATTTGTCGTGGAACGTCGCTACAAAGGAGAAAAGCCGCAAAAATTCGAATTATTCGTATTCTTTACAACAATCTTACATTGAACAAATATTTTTTATGAAATGGTAGAAAAAGCTTTGTCGTTAATAACAAAACCTAACAAAAACGCTTTCTAGGAATTGCGAATTTCAGATATAACACTGTATTTATTACGTATTTTATTCGGAATTACAAAGGTGTCCTACAACACCACACACTTCTAAGCTGAAATTGAAAAAATATTTTTTGTACAAAAAAGGTGTTTGTACAAAGGCGAGCTGTACTACTGATAAGTATTTTCTTCCAGCTAACGGTTCCAGCATTTACTAGTTGAGGTGGTAAAAATGTAGAGACGAAAATACACACATGAATCCTGAAATCATTGCACTCTTTATTTCTTCAGTCGTGTAAGCAGTTAAACATTAAGTAGGGCAAAAGCCCGGAGATGCTAAAACAAATAAATAAGTAATAAATAACTTCCACAGAACACGATTACTCGCCCATGTCCCAACTAGGATACCCTGTGCTATGGTAACCAGAGAAGGACATCACAAACACGGAAATACACAGCCTGAGGCCACATGTAAAAATGTACGGCGGCCTCCGGTGAGAATCGAACCCATGACCTCCGGCATGGTAATCAGACGTGATACCGCTAGACCAACGAGGTGGTCAAGGCATAGATAGATAGATAGAAAACACTTTATTGCACAACCAGGTGAAAGATATTACAAATAGTTTCTTATATCTAAGTAGGGGTATAAAATTGGCGGTCTTATCGCTTAGAACGATCTCTTCCAGACAACCTTTGAATGGAGTGGATTGCAGCAAGAATATAGTCGGTAGATGGATAAATAAGTGAATCCTTAATATAATGCTATGTGAAGTAAGTTGCATGAATGACCCAGGAACATCAGTCATGATCGGGAACATGTTCAATTTTAACCAGAGTTTAGCATTTGACTCTTACTACGATCGATTATAATACGATTTTCAAAAATCAAATATCTACATGCTTTTATACACAAAACATTTTTTTATTCATTACAAGTTAATCTTTTTTTTAATCCTTATTGATTCAATAAAAATTCTGTGAAGTAACAAATATGTATAGCGAGAGATTATAAGAATATTAGTACTTATAATTACATATTGTACGAATAATATACTTACATGAATATCTAAAAAATAAATACAACACTAAATACATATAAGCAGCAGTTTACATGTACATATTATTACATTTCAATTTTAGATCACCACTTGACTTAACAAAATCCGTCGCTATTTCATTACTACATAACGGGAAATTACGAGTTGCGCGCGCTATATTGCTTCACGCTTCACAGCTTACACAAGTACGTAACCACGAATGATGGATAGCCACGATAGCGTCTATCCTCGCCATAGCTATCGGAACTCGAATTATGCTCCCGCATTCCTGTCGAACCAACAAACTATCCTTATGAAAACTTCCCGGGCTCCACTCGAACGAAGCGGGAACTTCCTAAGTGATTTTCACGAAATTTTAACACTCACACAGCGTTTGAATTTTTCAAAAGTTCCGATAGTCTACACGGCGGGCTGTGCAGCGGGTGTTTTTAAGTTTTTAGTCAGAATAGACGCTACTGACGGCAAAAGTTTGATAGGGTTTCGAGTGGGCGCCGCTACGAAAAATGTTTTACTGGAAATACAGTATCGGCTCAGAAGGAATCTGTATTGTTTCGAGATTGATAGCACGTCTTCTTCTTTTTGGTCGTGTCCTCACCTCATGACTGAGGGGCGTGACTCTAGGGCGGCTTCCGCCACCAATGCTCTCCACTCGGTCCGATTATGCGCCAGATGTATGGCTGATTGTAGCTTTACTGTCATCTCATCGCACTGGTGCTCGTCCTCTGCTTCGTTTCCCGTTCGCGTGACCGGTGATAATAACACAATCCAGGCTATCTGGCCCGCGTCGGACAGCATGACCGAAGAACTTCAGGATGCGTTGGGTACAGATTGTGGAAAGCCTCGTCTTTTTATGAAGTTCTTCTAGAATAGACTCGTCTGTGCGGCGTTCGGTCAACGATATTCGAAGCATTCTCCGCCAGCATCACATTTCAAACGCGACGTTCAAGGCACGTTGTTAAAATCAAACAATCAGTTAGGCTGTATTCGTCTACTGCTGGGCATAGACCTCGCTTAAGGCAAGCCATTTTTTTTCTATACTCGGCCTCCTTATCCAACCCACTGCCAGCAGTCTGCCTGATATCGTCGGCCCATCGAGCTGGTGGGCGTCCTATGCTGTGTTTGAAAGTTAGTGATATTTCAATATTAAATCAGTTTTATGTCGTGTTAGTTACGATACTTCACTACTATAGAATAGGAAATTAAGGCTCACTTGCACCACTTTCTTAAATGTGGCCTAAACAGTATTTAACTAAAATTCTTCATACAAAAGTCGATTTAAATGGCGACTTAAGTGACATTTAAGAAGTGGTGCAAGTCGGCCTAGTACTAAATTTGTCATTAATCTCATTTTGTAACGTAGTAAAGTTGTCTTAGCATCGTTTGAATGACATTAAAGTAACAGAAATACTTTATTATGTTCAGCTAATGTAAGCCTAATAATGTAAGCCGCCCGTCTGCTGGTCTGTCTGTCGGTTCGTCCGTCCGTCGGCTCAACAGACCTATGTATTATTATGCACACTTTATGCCGAAAGGGCTATTTAAATGACAGAGATGTCTGGAATTAGAGCGAGTTCTATGAGTTCTAGGTCTTACAATAGTTTGTTAACTCTGTCAATTAAGGACCAAAATTGAAAAGATTAAGTTTGTTTTTAACTTGTAACGTTCGTTACATCTGTATTACTTTGAATAAAAACATTTTTATTTTGATTTTTTTATGTTCATGATGGCACGGAATGAGACTGACACTTGGCGAGTTTTTAAAGCCAAACATACATGAATCCGTGTGCCGCCGGATTAAGAATAGCGTCACTCCATTTCCTTCCGTGGATGTCGTAGAAGGCGGCTAAGGAAATACGTTACCAGGAGACGGGCAGCAGCGTCTTCCTGAGATTCCAACCGCTTACTGCGATCGCCAACCCGCCTGCCAAGCGTGGCGACCCTTCATAGTTAGAAAACCACGAGGGAGGCCTATGTCCTGCAGTGGACGTCGAGTGGCTGATGATGATGATGATGATGACGATGACGATACATGTAGCCCTCAAGTTCGTACTGTATGCGTAAATAGCTTAAGGTAGAATATTAACAATTTTAAACCAGCAATAACAATCCGGGCGAAACACAAAAGAAAATCTTGTCATATAAATTACTCCACCAAATGGAATAATGCCAAGTTTTCGCTCATATTTTCTTTAAAGTAAAGCCAGTCTACCTGTTTTTGAGACTAAGCCATGTTGCGAAAATACAAGACAGTAAATTTTACTTACTTCTAGATTTGACGGGTCGTGTCGCCATTGGATTAGCTTTATTAAGGTGCATTTGGCCGCCGTCGGCCTTTTGGCGCCTCGAGCCTTACTCGCCGCGTGCGTCTGGGTGTATTTCCATGTTTGTGATGTCCTTGCCTGGTTACCATACCACAGGGTACCCTAGTTTGGGACCAGGACAAGTGATTGTGTTGTGTGGAAGTTATTATTATTAATTCATCAAATGGGATAATTCTCTTAGAAGATATATTAGGAAAGAATTTCATGCGTGAAGAAAGAGTTTTTGGTTGACTTATTTTAGCGTACAGCCCTGCAGTGCGATTTAGCTTATGTTATGTTATTGGTGATACGAAAAAAGATGTTGAAAGAGCAGTGGAAGTCTTGATAATTGACCAATTTATTCGTAAATTTTTCTTAGTATTAAGGAAATCATAAAATTGTCTTTTATAGAAACCTCAAAATTTGCAGTTCCAATAACCTTAATTTACGACATTTTGGCAGAGTGATTATGGCAAATCATAAAAACAATTAACTTTACTTTGCAATTTTATGATGAAGGTTGTCATCAAAGCAACTCTCAGAGGTATAAAAAAAAGATTCTAAAAAGATTGTTCAAATTTAAATCCGAATACATAATTGCGATTTTCCGATTCCTATTCCCTCAAAGACTTCCTGTTAAAATTGACACGAAAAATCTTGAAATAAGATCGATTATTGTAGATTCAATTAATAAGCAATTCCGATCGGATGGAACTAAACCTAATTAAACTGTCCTTTGCGAAATATTTCAGGAAAACACTTTGAGAGGATTTCTCGGTAACAGAATACCCCTATTGTTCCAATAATGCGAAACATCTGTAAAACAAAGGAATAGGCGATAGGGGGAGCCGGAAATAACATTTATTCGAGGTTGCGAGCTCCCATTATGCATATGTGATGAAGGCTGTTAGGCTGCGAACCGGGAAGGTGGCCAAACTTCCTTTTTCAACGTTTCCAACTTGCGCTCTCCTCGAAGCTAGTTTTACGAGCTATTGCCTTGGAAAGTCCGTACCACGAGCGCAAAGTTGGTTTTAGATTAGACCTTTAGCGGCAGCTCCATACTATCATTCCGGACGCTGATCGAATTCCAGTGGCGATGGATCAGGAGAACTGATACTCTTATAGCAAAGTATGCTCATACCTGGAAACCTGAAGGTGGCTAAAGAAGATCTGGTCAACCTAAGCAGATATGGGAGAGATCAGTTTAGATTAGAACTCTTTATTGTACACACCAGAAAACAAAACACCTTAAAAGGCTGAGTTTTGCCGTATACAATTGGCAGTGGCTAAAAGCTATCTCTTCCAGAGAACCTTAGGATGGATAGAACTGAAAGATTAAGGGCCAGTTTCTGAATTGAGAATTTCGCTGAGACAATAGTTAACTATAGTGATGTCTCTTCGAATTTCTCAGAAAAAAGCGTGACAGAACGTTACTTAAGTATTTACTTAGTGAAATTCTCAATTCAGAAAACGGTCCTAAGGGAGTAGGTAGGTAATATTGGAAGAATATGTACTACTATGCAGTTCAAATGCATTCAGGATACGACCTTTTGGAATGGAGCGGCCTATGACGTCAACTGACGCCTGTCAGTACCGTTAACAACGCAATGGGGAAAGCGCGTGACACGTGCGTGACGAATTCAACTTCATCGGAAGTATTTCTTTTTAAATTATATTTGTTCCGGACGGGAAGAGTGTAAAAAAAAAAAAAAATTAAAAATTTAAGCTGTTTATTTCAAAAAATTATATATATGACATGGCATGTACTTAACTTCTAATCTTAATATTAGGGGTTAAAGTATGAAATTGCCGTTTTATTGCAATAGGTTCTTTGAATTGACATAGAATCTTCATGGTTTGAGGTTTTCGAATGAAACTTTTTTCAAATGGTTTCTATGATGTTCTTTTTTTAAAAAATGTGAAACATTTGAATATCAACTTTCAATTGTTTTTGTTATTCAATTTAGACAAGAAAGATGGATACTGCGAAAATTCGAGTGATTATGAGGCACCCATTTTTCGTATTTTTTTATTTTATTGATTTGACGCAGTGAGTCAATATTGTGGGTAAGGTAACGTTAAACCATGCCGCTAATTCCTGGGTAGTTTGACTAGGGTCGGCTTCCACTATCTCTCTTAATTCATCGTTATTCACCTGTGTGGGCGGTCTTCCTCGTGGCTCGTTCTTTAATTCGAAATTTCCATCACGAAAGCGTTTAAACCAAAATCGCACGGTGCGTTCATTAGTGGACCCTTCTCCAAACGCAGCATTGATATTGCGGGCTGTTTCTGCCGCGTTAGTTCCGCGTCGGAACTCGTATTCAAAAATCACTCGAATTTTCGCAGTATCCATCTTTCTTGTCTAAATTGAATAACAAAAACAATTGAAAGTCGATATTCAAATATTTCACATTTTTTAAAAAAAGAACATCATAGAAACCATTTGAAAAAAGTTTCATTCGAAAACCTCAAACCATGAAGATTCTATGTCAATTCAAAGAACCTATTGCAATAAAACGGCAATTTCATACTTTAACCCCTATTATTTAAAGATTTTTGAGTTAAGGAGCTGCTTATTCATAAATTTACATATTATATGTAGTCGAACTGTATAGAATAATCTAGATGCTTGGTGCAGATAGATTACATGATAGGTACTTATGTGTGTAGAGACCAGAGAACCTTCCAGAATAATGTATGTACTAGAAAGAGACATAACTATCTGTTAGATAAAGTTAGAAAGACATTCTGGAATGTTTGACAGTCTTCTAGAACCTCAGAAGATATTCTGGAATGTTCTATAGTTTTCTAGTACCTTCGACTTCTTTCTTTGCACTTCCCGAAGTTTCTAGACTGGTGAGAGCCTTTAGCCACCTTGATGCTTGCAAAAAAATAAATCAACTGATTAATATTATTCATCAAACTGTTTTTCTGACCCTACAAGTCATCACTGTCTCGTAACGCAACTTCAAAAGCGTTTGAACCGGATAATACATAAACTAAGTGACTTACAACTAATATTCACATATATTTAATAAAATTCGATCCTAGCACAAACATGGGCTGGTATCAACGACCTGGCCCAGGACAAAGAGGAATGGAAGACCCTTTTGTGGGCCCCAAGCTTCTCGGAGGAATAATGGAGTTCAAGAGGTTGAAAAAGAAGGTCAAATCCAAAGCCCCATTTTAATGAAGGCTCCAAGTAAACGTTATAGAAAACCATTTCATAAGTTCCGATAGGTGAAACCGTTTCCAATAAGCATTCTGTTTTTTACTTTTTTTACAAATCAATCAAGTCAAATTTCGAGATTTTATAAATAAAAACGAACAAAAATTGTGGATTTAAAAGTTTTGCTTGGAAGTGGTTTAAGGCGGGATTCTCCGAGCGTACGGATTTGTATTGGACTTATTGCACTGCGCAAGTGAATTGTTGGGGGAAAAGTAGACATGTTTGAAATTACAGAAATACAAATCCTAATAACAGAATTTTGATGACCGACTTCACTAACACATACAGTGATAGTAATTTTGGTATATTTTTTACAGCTTCAGTACAGCTCAAATAAAACCATATCTAGTGAAAATTTAGACTGATGTTCGATATTTTTTTTATGATTTCAAATTTAAAATATCTTAGAAATAATGACCGATGGATATATAATAACTATTTTTTTTTTAGATTTTGAATACATTAGAGAGTAAAATGTATTTTGAAACACCTGATTTAAGGGTAATTTCGGAGAGCCCCGCCTTAAATACGTCAGTAAAAGCAACGGTTTATGGTTTTTGCGTCCGCACGGTCCGTGTGGCGCCGGATTAAGAATAGCGTTACTCCATTTCCTTCCGTGGATGTCGTAGAAGGTGACTAAGGAAATCAATTATCAGGAGTCAGGCAGCAGCGCCTTCCTGAGATTCCAACCGCATACTGCGATCGCCAACCCGCCTGCCAAGCGTGGCGATTATGGCAAAACCCCTCATAGGTATGAAAACCACGAAGGAGGCTTATGTCCTGCAGTGGGTGTCAAATAGCTGATGATGATGATGATGATATAGGCCTTCATATCCCACAAAAGGGGCCAGAAAATACGAATCCACAGCAAACTGTCTAATAATATCAAGAATAATGGCAAGAATATCAATTAAAGCACTGAAAAGCAACTTTTTTTCAGATTTTGAATACATTACAGAGTAAAATGTAATAAAACATCTGACTTAGAGGTAATATCGGAGAGCCCAGCCTTAAATACTAACGTAAAAGAAACGGTTCACGGATTTTGCGTCAGTTCAATAACACGTTATAGAAAGGGCTTCAGTATTCCATAAAAGGGGCCAGAAAATACGAATTCACAGCAAACTTAGAATATCAATTAAATTATTGAATTGACGATTTAAATTAAGTTAAAAGCAAATTGACGGGGCGTGAGAGGCTCGTGAATTTTATTTCGTCTCGGAGGCGCTAATGGCGACGGTTTCAAACGAAAACTCGCTTGATTAAAATCGTTTGTCGCAATAAAGGGCGTAGTAAAATGTAATGGGGGAGCCGGTAGGCGTGGAATCGATCACTGGCCAATGCCGAACGGCGCGGGACAAAAATTTGATGGTGAATTCGAGATTACGAGGGCCCGAGTTTGTTTTTTTAAGACGCTTTTTAGGGTTTCGTTATCAACAAGGAACCCATATAGATTCGCCAAGTCCATTTGTGTGTCTGTCTGTCCGCGGCGCAGCTCAGAGACGATTGGTATTAGAAAGCTGAAATCTGACATAGACTTATACAATTATACATAATATTAATGACGCCGATAAAAAGGAAAACTTAGTACAAGTTCCATTAAAAATTACTTTGGTGAAGTTGTTATTTCTGTAATAAAAATAAAATCCTAATATCCACCTACATACGCACTTGGCCGGTACTTTTATTTCATTCAGTTTTTTTTAATTATTCAATACCAGCTTGCTGGACCGAAAATCTTAGGTAGAGTGGTGGCAGCGGTGGGATTAGGATGGCCCAGGTTGGGATTCAATCCTGATTCCATACATCGGGATTTATTGGTTTAATCCTATCCAATCCTGATGTTTTGGATGGGATTGGAGTGTCCACTTGGGTTCAAAGATATTTATTTCTCATAAAGAACGTACAGTTCACTTAATTAATGAGAAAATAAATCTTTAATCTTAAGGTAAGGTTAAGCTTAATTATAATTTAAGACATGTAGTCTAAATTTATTTTTTAAAGTATTCATATTTTCTATGTATTTTATTTCGGTCAGTAAATTATTATAAAGTTAGACTTATTCATACATCACATTCATCATTCAGCCACAAGAGGTCCACTGCTGGACATAGCCCTCCTCTATGGATTTACAAAAAGACCGGTTGGAAGCGGCCTGCATCCAGCGCCTTCCTGGCACTTGGATGAGGTCATCTGTCCATCTTGTGGCTGGTCGTCCTACGCTGCGCTTACCGATATGTGGTCTCCATTCGAGAACTTTACGGCCCCATCGGCCATCAGTTCTGCGTGCTATGTGCCCCGCCCACTGCCACTTTAACTTACTAATCCGCTGGGCTATGTCCTGGTGCCTTATTATTCTGGAGCTGTTTCAGGGCCATCCTAATCTCATACAGGCTGATGGTCATTGAATATTTGTCTCTTGGAGGTCAGGATGAAGTCTATCTCGTTTCTCGTGGAACCATCGTGACTCAACCATTTCTTGTGAGGTGGCTTCAGAAAGAAAGAGTTCATCATAAAGAGTCCCTCTTTCTCCAGGAAGTCTGACAACCTTTGTCCTCTCGGGTTCCGGTTCATGGGCAACGATGACCAAATTGCCCCACTCTCATCTCACATTCGCTTCTTGTGCTCAGCTTCGCATTAAAGTCTCCCATAACATTAAAATATGTCTCCGAGGTATGTAAGGCCTTACTAATGTTCTCATACATCGCCTCTACCTCCTCATCGGAGTGTGACGAGGTCGGTGCGTATACCTGAATGACCTTCAGCGAATATCTCTTAGATATTTTGAGTATTAGGTACACCACCCTGCTCGACACACTGTTGATGGCCAAAATGTTATTTACGAGGGACTTGTGGACGAGAAACCCGACACCACCCTGGGACTGTTGCTCGCCCTCCCGGTAGTAGAGCAGGTTACCGGATTTCAGGGTTATCGTGTCCTCGCCCTCTCGAAGGACTTCAGATAACCCTAGGATATCCCATTGTAAACCTACTCATTTCCTCTTCCAGCTCAATTAGCTTTTCGTCTATCCTCAATGTGCGAATGTTGTGTGTTACCAGGGCCAGTCGTTTTTGTTGTTGAAGGTGGTAGCCGTAGGTAAATCACATTGGTAAATAATTTCAGAATTATTCCTTAGCTACATTGCGCTGGCGTCGCAAATCCAGCGAATACCCCTTTTACTAGATGCAAACGTTAACTTATTTTTTTTCAAAAGTCTTAAAACGACCGGTTGATTGTATCATAGCAAACACACACTCACGATGTTGGCCTGGTTATAAATGCATCAAAAACAAAAATGGTTCATATCCATTCTTCCCACATAATTAATTAGTCAATTTACACCTGCTGTTTTAGCACATGAACACGAATGTATGCACGGGCGCGCGGTGTGTCAGTGTGAGCCGCTCGAGCTGTTAAACAGTCACACCTACTTAGGACTCATAATAGATAACCGGTTTAGCTGGGCCCCTCACATTGACTATGTCTGCGATAAGCTAAGATCGGTTATGTCACAATTGTATACACTAAAATATAAAGTACCATACAGTGTACTAAAATTATTGTATATTGCATTTGCGGAGTCAATAATAGGTTACAGTATAAGTAGTTACGGGTCAGCTCATAAAATGTATCTTGATAAAATTTATAAACTACAAATTAGACTGTTGAAAACTGTCGTACCTAAAAACATAAAATTAAAATTTCAAGACGATTATTCGAAATTGTTCTGTTACACTAAAACATTAAGTATTTATTATAAAATTAAACTTTCAATAATATTAGAAAATACAAATAAAATAGAAGCTTTGTCTAAGAAAGAAAGATCAGGTTCACTTAGAAGCCTTGATTACCTACCTACATATAATGTACCTAAATATAACAATACCTACGGAAAAAGAACAGTAGACTTTATGCTACCGAATATACTCAACCAACTGCCAAAAAATTTGGTGGGTAATCTTGTTTCTCTGAAACCCAATCAATTGATTTGATAAAGAAATATTTCCTGGTAAAGAAATATTTTATTAAATAGTATTATTATTGATAATAATAATGTTGTTATCAATAATAATATTATTGTATTGCATCATGTATACGTAACTTAGTATTGTGTTAAAAAATTGAGCAAAAATGTTTATAAAAGCGGCTCAGGCTTCACGCAAAAACCTAATAAGGTTTAAGTGAAGCCTTTTGAAATGTAAATATAATTGTGTATTATCAATAAATTCTTTAAACAAACAACAAACAAACAAACACGTTATCTTACTCATTTTCTATAGCATCACATTCGAGTGATCGTGGATTTGCATTCTGAAATGTACATGTTTGTAGACTTAGTTTTACTGTGCATTAAAATTTGTAGTAGCGACACCACTCGCCAACTACGAAAACATCGTGAGGAAACCCGGTCATGTGAGGTGTTCATATATCTCAATTCTTAAAATCACCAATATTGGGATTTACGTCCGGCCATTAAAACGATCCAAGCTAATAAAATTAGTGTTATTAAATACTACAGATGAAACCGAGGTCTGTCGATTGAAAAGCCATTGGTTGACCTATACACTGACTCAGCTACGGTGAATTATTTGGTACCGGGAATTAAACCCGGGAAATATTAAATTG